>QVTF01020868.1:142500-670116 GCA_003573665.1 Oxygymnocypris stewartii | reverse complement strand
AAGAAACCAAAACAAAAGAGAACAACGGCACATAGCAGTATTTGTTGTAGCGTCTGCAAACATTAGGGTTGTATCCTCTGTTCAAATATAGTCTGCTATTGTTGTTCCTTCTTTCCCTATTTCTCAATTCCTGCGACACCTAAATAACAGTGAGGAAAGGATGGACTAATGGAAGGGAAAGGCCTATGAGGAAATCTTCAACGCAGGGTTGGCCCCCGAAGCCTGTTGCTTTCGGTTCTTCCCTGGGCTCCTCACTGGTTCTTGTGTCTGCCCTATCCTATCCCTGCAGGGGGAGGAACAACTTTAAAGTGTGACACATGAGTCCAAGTTTTCCTTCCCTGACACAATACTGCAGCAGCTGTAATCAACATCACTTGATGTGGTCCGTACCACTTAGGCTCTAATGGCTTGTTTCTGAACGCCTTTATCATGACCCATTGACCTGGGATGATTGTGTGTCCACCTTCTGGTGGAGTCTGCCAACACGACTCAACTCTCTCTTTGGCACTCTGCACTGCCTTTGTAAGGTTTTCACAGTAAGCGATCAGGGCATCTGAAGCAATGTGCACATCAGCATTTCTAAGATCAATCACACCTGGCATCTGCATTGGGCGTCCAGTAATAATCTCATGAGGGCTCAGTCCTACTGATCTGTTAGGTGATGCTCTCATACTACACAGTACTGCAGGCAGTGCTTCAACCCATGGTACTCCTTCCTGATGCATTTTGCTTAGCCTGGTTTTGATTGTTCTGTTTGATCATTCAACCTGTCCTGATGCTTGTGGCCTATAGGGACAGTGAAGGTTCCACTTAATCTTCAACATTCTAGACACTTCCTTGACTACCTGTCCTGTGAAGTGGGTACCTTGATCTGAGTCAATGCAATCTGGTAATCCCCATCTGGGAATGAAATCAGTGACAAGACATTTAGCAATATGTGCAGCTGTAGCACGCCCTGTTGGATAAGCTTCTACCCATCTTGAGAACTTGTCTATTACTACCAAAACGTCAGTTTTTCCTTTACAAGGGGACAACGATATGTAATCAACTTGCAGGTGACGAAATGGCCCCGGTGGAGCTGGGGTATGTGCTGCTGGTGTAGTGGCTGCTGGTACATCATTATTTTTCTGACATGTGTTGTGAACTCTGTTCTTCTAAAGTGTAGAAAACTCAGAAGAGAAGACCAGGAGACTTCGGATTGGATCGTCAGCAGAATTTCTTTATTCTAGGACATGTCTTGTTATCTGTAGCCATCGAAAATCTCTTTTAAGTAATTTTTACAGGGTATCTTATAGACAGAATTGGAGGAGGGACTTTTGGAGGTTGAGACAAAACATCAAATAAAACAAGCATCTGAGGGAGGCGTTAGTTGGTTGCTAAACTTCCCTTCCCGTGGTTCTAATACACTAATCCACGAATTCACGTCTGGGCCAGGACAAAGCCATTTGCAGATCAAAGGTTGAATCTCTCAGTAGTCTGACTCATTGATCTTACCATTATCATAGAAACAAAAGGCTCAGCTTTCTCAAGCTCAAATGGTCAGGAAGTGTATCTAAATTAAACATTTAAGATAACATTTGTAATCTTTCAATTCCCCCTTTGAGAGTTCTAATAACTCTCACAAAATACAAATTTAGACACTTAAAAGTTAATTCTTGTAACTTGTAATCGTTACAGGCACATAGTACATGTTCTGTGTTGCTTATATGTAATTGCATGCTGACACAGAAACAAAACATGCAATTCGGGTTCGTGAAGTTCTTACGGGTAATAATCTCTTCTGGTTGGAACTGTCCTTTCCTCGTGAGAGGCGGGAGTCATTTGCTGTAAGAAACACTTGATACTGTGGATTCATAGATAGTACGCAAGTAGGAGAAACAACAGCAGAATTGCTATTTCCTTGATCCACAGCCAGGGTTTACCTAAGAAGTTTCCGAACCATGAAGAATTATCTTCAGTCATCTGGTGTAATTTTGCTGAAAGACCAAGAATGTCTTGTTGGATTTTGTTCAAGTTCTCTGTTGGATCCATTAACCCGGTGCAGCATTCAGGACCGATAATGGTACAGGCTCCCCCTTGTGTTGCAAGAATGTAATCCAAGGCCACTCTGTTCTGTAAGATCATCATCTTGTGCGAGGCAAGAGTGTCCTTGATGTTGCCCAGGGCCAAAACCGTATCATTGGCCAATTTCTGTACTGAATCCGACAGGCTTCTGACCTGATCGAGAGCCTGCATGACACCATACGATGGGATTAATGCTCCAAGAGTTCTTGACCACCACGTTTGTACACAAGTGAGTCCTGGAATGCAGCCATCTTTGTTGGTAGAAGCTGAATTTTGTAGATGTGGAGAACTTGAGGTGGAGTGTGTATTTTCTCTGATGGCTGGTAGGACATAAACCAGGGTGCACCTGCCATTGAATTGGCTGGGTAGGATGCTGTAGACAGAAGTCCCACATAACCACAAAGTGCCAGTCGGTGGAGGAATCATACACCACTGATTTATGGCAAAAAATTTCGGTAGGGATGGGTTCCCGTAGAGACACTCTTTTAAATCATTCTCCTCTTTCTTATCTGATGTAGTAACGTACACATCGAATTCGGTTCTTCTTTCAATCACAAAGCTGCAACGTTCACGAGGAATTTCACCCAGTGTAGTCGATGCTGGATTATGATTTTCCATGCACCAATAGAACATCCTTGGCATGAGTAGATCTGTCATGATGGGAGTAGCTGAAGTTAGGTTGCAGGATGGTAGTCCAGGAATGCAACACGAAGAAGCTGGAGGAATTGTTACGTTGTGACATGTATCCTTGTTGTATAATCCACTGGTATGATGATCGAATAAGGTACACGTATCACATTTGGAGATAGGGTGTGCCACCCATGGGATTCCTGCTCCTACTGAAGGTGCGTGCGGCATGCAAACGTTCTTTCCAGCAAACAAGGCATTTCTTGACATATTCATCAGCTCTACGAATATGTTGTTTCTGGGGTCTACACTTTGCGTGATGTCCATGATGGTTAATAGTACGAAAATCTTGATCATGTTGATGGATGACTGAAGTTCCCGTATGTGAGTCTCTGCGTTGTGTATTTTTTTGTTCCTTTTTTTTTTCGTCTTTCTTTTGTGATAGTTGGCTCGGCAATGAGTCTAGTTGTTTTCTAGAGGTTGTGGCTTCATCCGCAGGTGAGAAGGGTGGTGCATATGGATCTCAGGACAGCCATCAAATGGTAATCTGCACAGAGGAAGAAAAAAACACAAACAAGAGAGAACAACGGCACAGAGCAGTATTTGTTGTAGAGTCTGCAAACATTAGGGTTGTATCCTCTGTTCAAAATATAGTCTGCTATGGTTGTTCCTTCTTTCCCTATTTCTCAATTCCTGCGACACCTAAAGAACAGTGAGGAAAGGATGGACTAATGGAGGGAAAGGCCTATGAGGAAATCTTCACCGCAGGGTTGGCCCCCGAAGCCTGTTGCTTTCGGTTCTTCCCTGGGCTCCTCACTGGTTCTTGTGTCTTCCCTATCCTATCCCTGCAGGGGGAGGAACAACCTTACAATGTGACACATGAGTCCAAGTTTTCCTTCCCTGACACAATACTGCAGCTGCTGTAATCAACATCACTTGATGTGGTCCGTACCACTTAGGCTCTAATGGCTTGTTTTTGAACGCCTTTATCATGACCCATTGACCTGGGACGATTGTGTGTCCACCTTCTGGTGGAGTCTGCCAACACGACTCAACTCTCTCTTTGGCACTCTGCACTGCCTTTGTAAGGTTTTCACAGTAAGCGATCAGGGCATCTGAAGCAATGTGCACATCAGCATTTCTAAGATCAATCACACCTGGCATCTGCATTGGGCGTCCAGTAATAATCTCATGAGGGCTCAGTCCTACTGATCTGTTAGGTGATGCTCTCATACTACACAGTACTGCGGGCAGTGCTTCAACCCATGGTACTCCTTCCTGATGCATTTTGCTTAGCCTGGTTTTGATTGTTCTGTTTGATCGTTCAACCTGTCCTGATGCTTGTGGCCTATAGGGGCAGTGAAGGTTCCACTTAATCTTCAACATTCTAGACACTTCCTTGACTACCTGTCCTGTGAAGTGGGTACCTTGATCTGAGTCAATGCAATCTGGTAATCCCCATCTGGGAATGAAATCAGTGACAAGACATTTAGCAGTATGTGCAGCTGTAGCACGCCCTGTTGGATAAGCTTCTACCCATCTTGAGAACTTGTCTATTACTACCAAAACGTCAGTTTTTCCTTTACAAGGGGGCAACGATATGTAATCAACTTGCAGGTGACGAAATGGCCCTGGTGGAGCTGGGGTATGTGCTGGTGTAGTGGCTGCTGGTACATCATTATTTTTCTGACATGTAACACATTTCTTGACTGTTTCAGTGGCTGCGTTTCTGAATTTTGGATTCCACCATTGATTTGAGAACCTGTGATTCATCGTTGCTGGACCACTATGACCCAAAATGTGTATTTGTTGAGCCAAATATGGCAACAGTGATTCGGGAGCAACATACTTCCCCCCTTTGGTCCAGCAGCCGGATGAATCCACAGTGGCTCCTTTGTCTAACCATGTCCATGCTTCATATAGAGGAACGTCTTTATACAGGTCAACGATTGATTCAGGAGGTAGAATTATCTTCTGTGCTGTACTACCTGAACACACTTGTACAGTTGCATAGAAACAAGCCTGTTTAGCCGCTACATCAGCAAGAGCATTACCTTTAGCTTCCGTAGTATTAGTTGTGAGATGTGCTTTCACTTTGATCACCGCTAATTTCTTTGGGAGTTTCATGGCAAACATTAAATCTTTCACTAATCCAGCATGCTTAATGGGGGATCCAGCAGAAGTTAGAAATTTTCTGGTTTGCCAAATGACACCAAAATCATGAATTACCCCAAAAGCATACCTGGAATCTGTGTAGATATTTGCAACCGATCCTGAAGCTAGCGTGCATGCTCTAGTTAAGGCTACTAGTTCTGCAGCTTGAGCTGAAAAATGATCTGGAAGACGACCTGAAGCAACTACTTCAGTGGTGGAAGTTACTGCATATCCTGCTCGTCTGTTACCCTCAATAACTTGAGCTGAACCATCAACAAACAACTCCAATTCTGCGTTCTCTATGGGAGTTTCTGCTATTTCACTTGTCGCTGCATATGTAAGCGTAACACAATCATGAGTCATTTCGCCTTCATCCTCTAACACAAATTCAGTCATTGCAGACATCATACATGAGGATGGGTTCGTGACTGGTGCACGCTGTATAACAATACTCGGGGCTGTGAGAGTTGCTAACCAATTTCCCCAACGGGAGGAGGTGACAGAAGTGACTTTTGCTTGATTCATTAGTGCGGACACTGTGTGAGGGCATTTTACGTTTACAGTCTGACCTAACACCATTCCTGATGAAGCCTGAAGCACTAGATGAACTGCCTGTACTGCTCTGAGGCATGGGCCCATACCTTGAGCGACTATGTCAAGTTTACCGGAATAGTAATGAATTGGGCGTAAGCTGCCCCCATGATCTTGCATTAGACATGCAGTCATAAAACCTAAGTGTTCATGGACATAAAGCACAAAGGGTCTATCAGATTGGGCAATTCCTAATGCTGGTGCTTGACATAGTGCTCTCTTCAAATCATTAAAAGGTTTGAGATGAAGTTCTTCCATACAAACAGTATCTGAATCTTTACCATGGCCTTTCAACAAATCATAGAGAGGCTGAGCAATCGAGGCATAGTCTTCAATCCAAGGTCTACAATAACCTGTTGTTCCTAAAAATGAGCGGAGTGTTTTAATGGTATTAGGCGGAGGTATGGCTTTGACTGAAGCCGCTCGATCCTGTGTAATGGATCTATTTCCTGCACCAATTGTTTGACCCAGAAATGTGACTTGCTTTTTAGCGATTTGAGCTTTGTGAAAGCTGCATTTGTGTCCTTTTTTATGCAAATAGTCCAACAATGATGCCAATTCAGTTTGATGTACCTCATGATCTGTTGAGGCAATCAAAATATCATCGACATATTGGATCATAGTGGACTGTTTTACCGGACATTCTGGGTCACACAAATCACGTCTGACAGCCTGATGATATATGGTTGGGGAGTTTTGAAATCCCTGTGGCAATCGTGTCCACTGGTATTGTTCATAGTCAACTGTGAAAGCTAACCATGGCTGGCTGTCAGAGTGCAACGGTACAGAAAAGAATCCATTAGACATATCAATTACTGAAAAAATCTTACAATCTAATGGTAAGCCATTACAAATTGTAGATGGATCTGCCACTAGGGGGGTGATTTTTTCAATATGTTTATTGGCTACTCTGTAGTCTATTGTAAGTCTCCATGTCCCATTAGATTTCTTGATGGGCCATATGGGTGAATTACATGGACTGTTGGTTTTAACTAGCACTCCTTGCGTCAGCAAATTTTCTACAATAAGTTTGATCCCTGTATAGCTTCCTTATTAATCGGATATTGTTTGGTGACCGGAGGTGGAGTTCCTGTCAATTTAACTGGTTCTACACCTGTCAACAACCCACAATCATCCTTGTCTTTAGCCCAAATTGGATGATTCTGTAAGAAAGCATACTCGGGAGGGGTTGCATTATTGGTAGAAATCTGTGCTGAGGAAATTTTTATGCTAGTAGATTCTGAGGACATGTCTAAAGTTAGATTTATTTGTCTCAGAAGATCCATGACTAAAATTGCACCTGTATTTAATGGAGCGCATAGCAATTTTGTAGTCAGAGTTTTTGGGCCAAATTGTACCTCTATGGGCGGAGTTTCATACAAAACAGAATCTTCACCTATTACACCAGTTAAACAAAGTTTGGTTTTCTTGTATGGGATGTTTAAACCTTGTGCCAATTTTGTAGGAATTACTGTAATTTCTGCACCTGTATCAAGCAAAAAATCAATCTCTTTCTCTTTTATGCTACCTTTCACAAAAATTCTTTGGTCATTGTGTTGGATTACAGGGGAAAGGTAGCTACTCACAGCCCCAATAATTAGTTTTTTTCCTGGTCTTGTTGTGCTCTTAGAAGAGCCTGAACTATCTGTACCACAGTTTCAGTGGTCACTGGCGGAACTACTTCAGGGTTGTGTGCAGGCTGAGAAGGAGCAGAATTATGCATAGCATTTCTTTTACTATCTTGTAACTTCTTCCTACACTCTTTCTCCCAATGTCCTAATTTTTCACAGTATTTGCATTTGCTTTCTCTTTTAGACCATCTATTGTCTTGTTTCGTTGTGTTAAATGTAGCTGCTGCTACTCTTACTTTTGCCTTGACATCAGCATCTCTTTCCCATGTAGCTAACCTGTCTAGATTACTTCTGAGAGTTCTGTTAGACCAAGTTAGATCTAAGAATGGTAATGCTTTTCTGTATTCGGCTACAAGGCCATCTGACCAGATACGAACCAAGGGTCTCTTGTCATCCAGAACAGCTTCAGGGTCATCAACAATTCCACTGTAAATTACAGCTGACTGACAAAATCTCTCAGTATATTCACTCACAGTTTCTTCTTTCCTTTGCACACAGGTAGTAATTCTAGACCAATCTATTTTGGGCCCTAAGATATTCTTTAGGATTTTCAAAATACCTTCTCTTAAATCACCCTTACTGGCATTTCGCAGTTCAGAAGTGACAGCAGATTCAAAACTGTTGAATTCAGATTCAGTCAGTATTTGTGACATCAGCTGCGTGACTTCTGCCAACGACATGTCATAAAGACGCATTTTACTGATCAATGTTCTTCTAAATTCAGAAAAATGTGTGCGTGCTGACGGTAAACTCTGAGATAGTCTCTCTATATCTTTAGGACATAAAGCTTTGGCAGCAGTTTGTATTTGCACAACAGAAGAATTGAGAGGAACACCATCAGTTTCCTCAATCCCCTGAGATCTTCTCCTAGCCCCACACACATGGACGGAATTTACAGGCACACCAGTTACTGATTGGAGAGCTACATCTGTTTCAGAGAACGCTTGTAAATCAGGGTAAATGTTATCAGGCTGACTTACTTCCACATCAGTTTTTGCTGCAACTTTCTTGAGGTTCAATTTCTTAGTCAAAGTGGATACTCTCGCACGGAGTTCATTGTTCTGTTTCTCTAGCTCTGCGTTACGCTGAGACTGTTGTGTCGCTAGCGTTACACTGAATTCCCTGTGACAACAGATAATGTCTTTCACATTGTTCTTACGAATACTTGCTCCTAGTACCTTTTTACACTCATCTACCGACCAAGTCTTGTCTGGATGAATCTCATATTTCTGCGTTAGTTTTTGTCTAACTTTTTCAGTGACTATTAGGTCCATTTGTTCCCCTAACAGCGTTTTGAATTCACTATCTGACCACAAAGGAGTCGCAAGACCAGTCTTTTCTGTGGTTGGAATCAGTCTAGCATTCATTCTAACCATTTTGTAAGTTTCTTCGGTACCACACAAACAAAACAAACAAAAAAACAAAAAAAAACTTATCTGATCAACAGAGGGTACACTTGTTAAATAAAATAAAAAAAGCTTAACTATTGTTAACTTTCCAAATTACCAACACTTCACACTTAACTTCCCTGCCTGAAAAAAAACAGAGGATAAAACTAAATTATTATCACGAAATGCTAACCTTCCCTGCCTGAAACAGAGGATAACTCATTTTTAGCACGTAATGCCCAAAATCTTCCCTGCCTGAAAGAACAGAGGATACTTTCATCTCTAAAATAAAAAACTTTAGAGGATAAACTCTTCCCTGCCTGTAACAGAGGATAAACTTCCCTGCCTACAAGAACAGAGGATACATTTAGTTAAACAAACCCTACAGATGTATGTTAACTCTTCTCTGACGGCACAGAGGATACACTGGTCTTAGGTTCTTTTGGATTAGAGACAGCACTCACCACAACCCTTGGTTGAGAGAAAAATTCAGTCTGGGAATCTATTCAGCTTGAAGTTTCGCTGGATTCCAAAAGATGCAGATCTTTGTTTGAGCTTGAAGTTTTTCAGGTGAGGAAGCTGGAACTCTATCCGGGTCACGGCACCATCTGTTGTGAACTCTGTTCTTCTAAAGTGTAGAAAACTCAGAAGAGAAGACCAGGAGACTTCGGATTGGATCGTCAGCAGAATTTCTTTATTCTAGGACATGTCTTGTTATCTGTAGCCATCGAAAATCTCTTTTAAGTAATTTTTACAGGGTATCTTATAGACAGAATTGGAGGAGGGACTTTTGGAGGTTGAGACAAAACATCAAATAAAACAAGCATCTGAGGGAGGCGTTAGTTGGTTGCTAAACTTCCCTTCCCGTGGTTCTAATACACTAATCCACGAATTCACGTCTGGGCCAGGACAAAGCCATTTGCAGATCAAAGGTTGAATCTCTCAGTAGTCTGACTCATTGATCTTACCATTATCATAGAAACAAAAGGCTCAGCTTTCTCAAGCTCAAATGGTCAGGAAGTGTATCTAAATTAAACTTTTAAGACAACATTTGTAATCTTTCACATGTAACACATCTCTTGACTGTTTCAGTGGCTGCGTTTCTGAATTTTGGATTCCACCATTGATTTGAGAACCTGTGATTCATCGTTGCTGGACCACTATGACCCAAACTGTGTATTTGTTGAGCCAAATATGGCAACAGTGATTCGGGAGCAACATACTTTCCCCCTTTGGTCCAGCAGCCGGATGAATCCACAGTGGCTCCTTTGTCTAACCATGTCCATGCTTCATATAGAGGAACGTCTTTATACAGATCAACGATTGATTCAGGAGGTAGAATTGTCTTCTTTGCTGTACTACCTGAACACACTTGTACAGTTGCATAGAAACAAGCCTGTTTAGCCGCTACATCAGCAAGAGCATTACCTTTAGCTTCCGTAGTATTAGTTGTGAGATGTGCTTTCACTTTGATCACCGCTAATTTCTTTGGGAGTTTCATGGCAAACATTAAATCTTTCACTAATCCAGCATGCTTAATGGGGGATCCAGCAGAAGTTAGAAATTTTCTGGTTTGCCAAATGACACCAAAATCATGAATTACCCCAAAAGCATACCTGGAATCTGTGTAGATATTTGCAACCGATCCTGAAGCTAGCGTGCATGCTCTAGTTAAGGCTACTAGTTCTGCAGCTTGAGCTGAAAAATGATCTGGAAGACGACCTGAAGCAACTACTTCAGTGGTGGAAGTTACTGCATATCCTGCTCATCTGTTACCTTCAATAACTTGAGCTGAACCATCAACAAACAACTCCAATTCTGCGTTCTCTATGGGAGTTTCTGCTATTTCACTTGTCGCTGCATATGTAAGCGTAACACAATCATGAGTCATTTCGCCTTCATCCTCTAACACAAATTCAGTCATTGCAGACATCATACATGAGGATGGGTTTGTGACTGGTGCACGCTGTATAACAATATTCGGGGCTGTGAGAGTTGCTAACCAATTTCCCCAACGGGAGGAGGTGACAGAAGTGACTTTTGCTTGATTCATTAGTGCGGACACTGCGTGAGGGCATTTTACGTTTACAGTCTGACCTAACACCATTCCTGATGAAGCCTGAAGCGCTAGATGAACTGCCTGTACTGCTCTGAGGCATGGGCCCATACCTTGAGCGACTATGTCAAGTTTACCGGAATAGTAATGAATTGGGCGTAAGCTGCCCCCATGATCTTGCATTAGACATGCAGTCATAAAGCCTAAGTGTTCATGGACATAAAGCACAAAGGGTCTATCAGATTGGGCAATTCCTAATGCTGGTGCTTGACATAGTGCTCTCTTCAAATCATTAAAAGCTTTGAGATGAAGTTCTTCCATACAAACAGTATCTGAATCTTTACCATGGCCTTTCAACAAATCATAGAGAGGCTGAGCAATCGAGGCATAGTCTTCAATCCAAGGTCTACAATAACCTGTTGTTCCTAAAAATGAGCGGAGTGTTTTAATGGTAGTAGGCGGAGGTATGGCTTTGACTGAAGCCGCTCGATCCTGTGTAATGGATCTATTTCCTGCACCAATTGTTTGACCCAGAAATGTGACTTGCTTTTTAGCGATTTGAGCTTTGTGAAAGCTGCATTTGTGTCCTTTATTATGCAAATAGTCCAACAATGATGCCAATTCAGTTTGATGTGCCTCATGATCTGTTGAGGCAATCAAAATATCATCGACATATTGGATCATAGTGGACTGTTTTACCGGACATTCTGGGTCACACAAATCACGTCTGACAGCCTGATGATATATGGTTGGGGAGTTTTGAAATCCCTGTGGCAATCGTGTCCACTGGTATTGTTCATAGTCAACTGTGAAAGCTAACCATGGCTGGCTGTCAGAGTGCAACGGTACAGAAAAGAATCCATTAGACATATCAATTACTGAAAAAATCTTACAATCTAATGGTAAGCCATTACAAATTGTAGATGGATCTGCCACTAGGGGGGTGATTTTTTCAATATGTTTATTGGCTACTCTGTAGTCTATTGTAAGTCTCCATGTCCCATTAGATTTCTTGATGGGCCATATGGGTGAATTACATGGACTGTTGGTTTTAACTAGCACTCCTTGCGTCAGCAAATTTTCTACAATAAGTTTGATTCCCTGTATAGCTTCCTTATTAATCGGATATTGTTTGGTGACCGGAGGTGGAGTTCCTGTCAATTTAACTGGTTCTACACCTGTCAACAACCCACAATCATCCTTGTCTTTAGCCCAAATTGGATGATTCTGTAAGAAAGCATACTCGGGAGGGGTTGCATTATTGGTAGAAATCTGTGCTGAGGAAATTTTTATGCTAGTAGATTCTGAGGACATGTCTAAAGTTAGATTTATTTGTCTCAGAAGATCCATGCCTAAAATTGCACCTGTATATAATGGAGCGCATAGCAATTTTGTAGTCAGAGTTTTTGGGCCAAAGTGTACCTCTATGGGCGGAGTTTCATACAAAACAGAATCTTCACCTATTACACCAGTTAAACAAAGTTTGGTTTTCTTGTATGGGATGTTTAAACCTTGTGCCAATTTTGTAGGAATTACTGTAATTTCTGCACCTGTATCAAGCAAAAAATCAATCTCTTTCTCTTTTATGCTACCTTTCACAAAAATTATTTGGTCATTGTGTTGGATTACAGGGGAAAGGTAGCTACTCACAGCCCCAATAATTATTTTTTTTCCTGGTCTTGTTGTGCTCTTAGAAGAGCCTGAACTAGCTGTCCTATAATTTCAGTGGTCACTGGCGGAACTACTTCAGGGTTGTGTGCAGGCTGAGAAGGAGCAGAATTATGCATAGCATTTATTTTACTATCTTGCAACTTCTTCCTACACTCTTTCTCCCAATGTCCTAATTTTCCACAGTATTTGCATTTGCTTTCTCTTTTAGACCATCTATTGTCTTGTTTCGTTGTGTTAAACATAGCTGCTGCTACTCTTACTTTTGCCTTGACATCAGCATCTCTTTCCCATGTAGCTAACCTGTCTAGGTTACTTCTGAGAGTTCTGTTAGACCAAGTTAGATCTAAGAATGGTAATGCTTTTCTGTATTCGGCTACAAGGCCATCTGACCAGATACGAACCAGGGGTCCCTTGTCATCAAGCACACTTTCAGGGTCATCAACAATTCCACTGTAGATTACAGCTGACTGACAAAATCTCTCAGTATATTCACTCACAGTTTCTTCTTTCCTTTGCACACAGGTAGTAATTCTAGACCAATCTATTTTGGGTCCTAAGATATTCTTTAGGATTTTCAAAATACCTTCTCTTAAATCACCCTTACTGGCATTTCGCAGTTCAGAAGTGACAGCAGATTCAAAACTGTTGAATTCAGATTCAGTTAGTATTTGTGACTTCTGCCAACGACATGTCATAAAGACGCATTTTACTGATCAATGTTCTTCTAAATTCAGAAAAATGTGTGCGTGCTGACGGTAAACTCTGAGATAGTCTCTCTATATCTTTAGGACATAAAGCTTTGGCAACAGTTTGTATTTGCACAACAGAAGAATTGAGAGGAACACTATCAGTTTCCTCAATCCCCTGAGATCTTCTCCTAGCCCCACACACATGGACGGAATTTACAGGCACACCAGTTACTGATTGGAGAGCTACATCTGTTTCAAAGAACGCTTGTAAATCAGGGTAAATGTTATCAGGCTGACTGACTTCCACATCAGTTTTTGCTGCAGCTTTCTTGAGGTTCAATTTCTTAGTCAAAGTGGATACTCTAGCATGGAGTTCATTGTTCTGTTTCTCTAGCTCTGAGTTACGCTGAGACTGTTCTCTAGCTCGTGTTACACTGAATTCTCTGTGACAACAGATAATGCCTTTCACATTGTTCTTACGAATACTTGCTCCTAGTACCTTTTTAAACTCATCTACCGACCAAGTCTTGTCTGGATGAATCTCATATTTCTGCGTTAGTTCTTGTCTAACTTTTTCAGTGACTATTAGGTCCATTTGTTCCCCTAACAGCGTTTTGAATTCACTATCTGACCACAAAGGAGTCGCAAGACCACTCTTTTCTGTGGTTGGAATCAGCCTAGCATTCCTTCTAACCATTTTGTAAGTTTCTTCGGTACCACACAAACAAAACAAACACTTCTCTGATCAACAGAGGGTACACTTGTAAAAAAAAAAACTTAACAATTGTTACATTTCCAAATTACCAACACTTCACACTTAACTTCCCTGCCTACAAAAAACAGAGGATAAAACTAATTTATTAGCACGAAATGCTAACCTTCCCTGCCTGAAACAGAGGATAACTTTCATCTCTAAAAGAAAAACTTTAGAGGATAAACTCTTCCCTGCCTGAAACAGAGGATAACTTTCATCTCTAAAAGAAAAACTTTAGAGGATAAACTCTTCCCTCCCTGAAACAGAGGATAACTTTCATCTCTAAAAGAAAAACTTTAGAGGATAAACTCTTCCCTGCCTGAAACAGAGGATAAATGTAGTTAAACAAACCCTACAGATGTATGTTAACTCTTCTCTGACGGCATAGAGGATACAAAAATTTGTACTGGTCTCAGGTTCTTTTGGATTAGAGACAGCACTCACCACCCTTGGTTGAGAGAAAAATTCAGTCTGGGAATCTTTGTTCAGCTGGAAGTTTCGCTGGATTCCAAAAGATGCAGTCTGGATGCAGATCTTTGTTTGAGCTTGAAGTTTTCAGGTGAGGAAGCTGGAACTCTATCCGGGTCACGGCACCATCAGTTGTGAACTTGGTTCTTCTAAAGTGTAGGAAACTCAGAAGAGAAGACCAGGAGACTTCGGATTCGATCGTAGGATTCTTTATTGAAAAACCCAAGTTGATGGTAGCTGTAGTCATCGAAAATCTCAATCTTAAGTAACTTTACAAGGTTATTTTATAGGCATTTTTGGAGGAGGGACTTCTTGGAGGTGGAGACAAATTCAAACAAAGCAAGCACATGAGGGAGGCGTTAGTTTGTTACGGGAACTTCCCGTGGTTATCAAATGCATAGACACTAATCCAATAAACCTAACGAATCCACGTCTGGGCCAGGACAAAGCCATTTGCAGAACAAAAGTTGAATCTCTCAGTAGTCTGACTCATTGAACTTACCATTATCATAGAGACAAAAGCACAGCTGTCTCAAGCTCAATGGTCAGGAAACGATCTCAAACACCTGAATTGCCTGACACTTTGTTAGTCAGGAAGTGAACATTTAAAATAAAATTTGTAATCCCACATTATCCAACTATTATAATCTTGTATCTGCTTGTGTGTAGAGGCCTGCATGAATAGAACGTGCAGACATATGGTGAGGCTGTGTTTCCTGTTTTGACATTACACAAAATATATGATGGGGCCCTTACTTTCACGGAACAGAAAATTAAGGTCTCCTGTCTGCATCTTGCTAGCAGACTAGAGACACAGATAAAAAAGATAAACTATAATGCATATGTATTACATGTATTGAACATGCCTAGAGGAATAACTGTATAAAAGAGGGTACAGAAAAATACTCTGGAGATTGCTCTGCAGATTTTTTACGGCTTCATTGTCTCTGATATTAAAGCATATCTTCTGGCATCAAAGCCCCAAGACTTCAAGAGTGATTCTTCTTAAAAAAGGCAGAAGCCACCACAAACGGTGTCCACTGAAGAAAAAGGTAAGCAGTTTTGCTTATATAATTAGTTTGTGTTGTTTGCTGTTCTGCCCTTGGTGGTAAGGGCACTTCAAATTGCTCTTCCAAATTTAAAGAACAAAAAGGGGTTTTGATTAATTGCATGCAATGGTCTGTGTTTATTGTTAAGTTGGCCATGAAGTATAACAATAAACGTTAAGCAGATGAAGTATAAGGAAGCGCGCAAAGTTCTATGCCTACCGCTCTGTTTAGGTGAAAAGAAAAAAAAGAGAGAAAAGAAGTACACAGAGGTCTGCATGGGTAGGCAAAAATTAATGCAAGGTACTGCTTTTTTACTGTGTTGAGGAAGTGTATCAGTGAAAGAGCGAGTAAAACTGACAGGTCACTGAGGAAGATCTTAGTGTAGTCTGTCTTAATGAATGTGTCAGTGTCTGTGTGTCACGAATCTGGTTGCCCTTCCATCTCATTGACTCTTGCACCGCACAAACTGTTGCTTCATACTGGACTGCATTTCCCATAACCCATTGCACTGATCACCCAACTGTCATAATCACACGCTGCACTGATCACACAGCTGTCCCCAATCACACGCTCACCTGAGAGCCATTACACACACACCCCTACAAAAGACATTAATTTCTTCTTCCTCCCTGCCAAGTATTGTTTAGCATTTAGCATTCTCCTAATGTTAGCTACTTACCAAGCCTTTCCGTGTTTGTTTTGTGTTCAGTCTCCTGTATTGTTCTGCGTTTTTCACTCTCTGAGTGTTAGCTGCTTTACGGAGCCATTCCTAGTTTTCGTTTCTTAATTTAGTTAGTCTAGTATTTTCGTGTTGCCTTGTTGTCTGGTTCCTGACCTTCTGTCTTGTATATTGGATTACCCCTCTTGTCAAGCCCTCTGGATATTGTTTGCCGATCGAAGACCACGTCTGTTTACTTGAGTACTCATCTGCCTTGCCCTCAATATACCTGTTTTGCCATTTGTTCGACCCTGCCTGTGTTTTGACCATGCCTATTAATAAAAGCTTGCACATGGATCCGCACGCCCCTCATCTTGTCAGCCCCGTTGCACTGCGTGATTGACTGTGGTTGTAGAGAAAATAAGTAAATAACCTTATGAATAAAGGGATAAACGATGTGTGTATGAGCCCTGTGAATAAAGGGACTAGATGGAGTGAATGTGTTTAAGAAAATTGTTTCAATAAAGACTGGATCAAGATATTGGCATTGTAGATTTTTCGTACACATTTAACTGCAAATATTGTGTTACTTAGGGAGATAATATTTAGAAGATTTAGGAGACCAATGCAGTTCAGATAGTAAAGTATAATTTAGGTATATGCATTAAGTTAAATTATATTAACAATATTGCTGTCAAAATAACTTTTAACAATAGAAAAGAAGGAAAATTAAGTATGGAATATGCCCTACAGTGCCCAACAAATTAACTGGTTCTAGGATTTTTTTTGTCCCCAAAACTGACAGAAAAGGATAAGGCCTTCGATACTTCTAAAGATGTAATGCAAAAATAAATAAATAAATAAATATATATACATAAATATATACATACATACTGATAGATTTTTTTCTAGTAATTAAAGAGATGTTTAAAGTCTCTCTCTCTCTCTCACTCTCACTCTCACCCACCTCCTCACCCCCACACTCAACACACACACTCAGCCACCCACCTCCTCACCCCCACACTCAACACACACACTCAGCCACCCACCTCCCACCCCACACACCTCCCACCCCACACACACAGAGGCATAGTGACATCAGGGGCCTCATTTATCAAATGTTGCGCAGAAACCATCCTAAATTTGATCTTAAGACAATTTCTCAGATATGCGTACATACGATTCATAGAATGAACTTACGAACAGAAAACACATGCACGCGTCTCTTTCGGATGTGAAACTGCCTTGTTAATCTCGTTAACATAAAATATCACCAATCATCATCATCATCTAGAACAACGAGCTGCAAGAACAGCTTATATACATAAAACAAGTGCGTACGTCTGATCAGACCCTGACATGATGCTAAGCACTTTTCCACGTCAAAGACAGTCTTTATAAATATGAGTGTGAATTTAGGTGTGTCTGATTTTTTTATGTTCTGCTATCCATAGTGTATTGCATATTCATGAAATTAATCATATTTTCTCAGAATGACTTGCTCTCTGTATGTAATTTTTTTTAAGTGTTTGGAAGCTGCACATTAAAAATACTAGAAAATTACTGCTATCCTTTTTTATTGCTACTATAATAAATCACCATCACCACACCATTCAAGATATCCTAAATCCGTTTGCAATTTAACATCTTCAGTATATTGGCAAAGATTGGTGTGAACTACTTGTTTCTTCTTGGAGGAGTATGAATTAATTTACAGCCTGATTAAAAAAAAAATCGATATTCAAACTAAAATATTAGACTTCCTGTTGGTCGCATTTAATGAGTGTAAATTAAAAAGTTGTCGAGCTTTATGAAAAGTTAAAGTTGAGTTTTATTGTCATTCCGCTACATGTGGGTACATACAGTGGAACAAAATGTCGTGCCTCACAGGGCCACGGTGCTACATAAATACAAACATACAACAATGAAGTAAAAAAGAACACTATAAACCTATATACAACTAACATACTGACATATTTTGACTATAAATATACTGTATATAACTGTTAACCTATACATAGACAAAATAATCCAAACTATACAAACTGTACAAATGCTTCAAATTAATACTGTACATGTGCAGAGAGAAACATCGTAAGTCAAGCAGCTGGCTGGTGAACAGTGTAAGGTGATTTGTAGTGCATGAGCATGTAAACATACATATAGCATGAGTCTTTTTGTGGGATTATTTACACATAGTAACGTGTGAAAAGTGTCTAGTGCGAATTGAGGTATGTTACTACAGATGGTCTGTACAGGCCCACTCACATGTGTGTAGCACACTTCAAATTGCCCAAAAAAGAGTTTTCTCCGCGATGAGGTAAGGTTCGGTGCGATGGTCCAGGTTTCAGAGGGTTTGTATGGGGTTTCAGAGAGTGGTGGGGTGAGTTGAGTTCAGGGCTCTCACAGCCTGGGGGAAAAAGCTGTTGAGCAGTCTGGCAGAATGGATTCTGATGCTCCGGTACCGTCTTCCTGATGGTAAGAGCTGGAAGAGACTGTGGGAGGGGTGGGTGGGGTCCTTCACGATACTATTTGTTTTGCTGGAGCATCGTGCAAGGAAAATGTCCAGGATGGAGGGGAGAGGGGCACAAATGATCTTTGCAGCGGTGTTCACTGTCCGCTGGAGGGTCTTGCGGTCTGCTGCACTACAGTTCCCGTACCAGACAGTGATGCAGCTGGTCAGCACACTCCCAATGGTTCCCCTGTAGAAAGTGGTGAGGATGGGTGGAAGGAGACTTGCTCTTTTCAGCCGGCGGAGAAAGTGTAGGCACTGTTTCGCCTTCTTGAAGAGTGATGTTGTGTTGGTGGTCCAGGTGAGGTCCTCTGTGATGTGCACCCCCAGAAATTTGGTGCTGCTGACTCTCTCCACAGTTGAGCTGCCAATGGTCAGTAGGGGGTGGTCACCAGAGTTTTGCCTGAACTCCATCACAACCTCCTTTGTCTTACATTGAGGGACAGGTTGTTTGCACCACACCATTCAGCCAGCTGTGCCACTTCGTGATGTTTTATTAACAAATTTCGGGAGGAGCACGCGCAGATAATTAACACGGCCAATTCATCATCAGTAATCACACCACTTATCCAATAAACACTAGAGAGAACCCCTATAAATAATCAAGCAGCCTTACCTCCATTATCTCTCGTCTTCCAGCGTACCGCCACCACCCCAACTCCTCACCTCCAGCCCGTTTCCACCCAAGCATGGGAAAGGGGGGGAGGGGGCTTTCTGGGTCCGGGCTAAATGCTGAGCTCGGACCCCTCTCCCCAGGCTCGGGAATGATTACCGAGCTCGGAGCCCTCTCCTCGGACAGCACGCCAAATACGCATAACCATCTATTCAGTTTATTATATGTAAGTGTGAACTCTCTGTAGTGTGTTTCATCGTTGTTGCTGATGAGACCTACCACTGATGTGTCATCGGCAAACTTGATGATGTGGTTGGAGCTGAACTTGGCAGTGCAGTAGTGGGCCAGCAGTGTGAAGAGAAGCGGGCTGAGCACACAGCCATGTGGGGCACCTGTGCTTAGTGTGGTAGTGCTTGAGGTGTTGCGGCCGACACGGACTGACTGAGGTCTTCCGGTTAGAAAGTCCAGGATCCAATTACAGAGGGAATTGTTGAAGCCCAGCAGGTTTAATTTATTAATGAACTGTTGTGGGATTATTGTGTTGAATGCTGAGCTGAAGTCGATGAACAGCATTCTAACATAGGAGTCTTTATTTTCTAGGTGGGTAAAAGCCAGGTGGAGGGTGGAGGAAATTGCATCATCTGTAAAGCGGTTTGGGTGACATATACTCAACATATATACTGAGTTTGGTGACTGTAGGAAAAACCAACCCCCCGACTTTTGACAAAAGGTGGCACTATAGAGTGCCTCCTCCATGCCCGTTTATGAGCTTTTGCTAGTGTCTGACTATCATTAATACTGTGTTGAGTTTCATGAAATTCTAAGCATGTTATCTCCTTCAAAAACACAGATTTTTTTTTTTAAAGTTTGACACATTGCCATGGCAACAGCATTTACAATATCAATATTCAAAACACAGAGCTGCCCTGTGGAGAAGAGCGGACCAACTGCTAGTATGCTATGGTCTCCATAAGATAGGCCTGCCTGCTACTAAACAGAACCTCAGTGGGTGGATTGTGGATGTCATTTGCATTGCCTCCGATTCCTCTGATCTTCCCTTGCCTCTGGGGGTCAAGGCTCGCTCGACCCGAAGTGTGGTGGCCTCCATGGCCTTTTTGGCAGGTATTTCTATGTAGGACATCTGCAACACTGCGGGATGGTCCATGCCCTAACCTTTGTCAGGTTCTATGGCCTAGATATACGAGCCACCCCTGGCTCGTCTGTTCTCTCACCCTAGCTGTGCTCCATCCACACTAGGCAGGGATTTTGAAAGTGTGGCGGCGTGGGCACCTCGTTCCAAAAAGCATTTCGATGCAGCTCGAGTTCCTGAAGGGGAAAGTCTCTGGTTACACATGTTACCATGGTTCCCTGAAGGTAACGAGATGCTGCGTCTCGAAGCCATACTTCCGGCATGCCTGCGAGAGCTTAATTTACTCCTGGAAGCTGTTGCTGGTTCCACCGCACATGCCTTTAAGCTTCCTGGTCGATTACGTCATCAGCCCGTGATGTCTCGCCCATCCATTTGACAGATTACACACGTAGTTCAGAGCACGTTCACAATGGAGAGTTTTGAATGTAAAGGGCTTAAATCATTTGTTGAAGAGAAACAGTTCTTGCTCATTTTCGACAGCTCAAATCAGACGTTGCCTTCTTGCAAGAAACCCATTTACGTGGTACTGACCAATCTAGTACTGACATCACTTTTGGTGGATGAGAATTGTATTTTCTTTGTTGCTGTCTAGATTTCTTTTTTCTAAGCGTTAATAAATCACTAGATGTTTCAGACTCCGCATTGTGGGAGGCTCTTAAGGCATATATACGAGGCCAAATAATTCAGTATGACACTACTCAAAGAAAAAGTTCCAAAGAAAAGCTAATTTCTCTTGCTAATGAGATTTCTAGGTTGGATGAACAATAAGCTAGGTCTCCCACACCAGATATGTATAAGAAGCATCTTAAATTGATGTCGGAGCTCGATTTACTTTCGACCAGGTCCTTTTGAGGAGAACCAGGAGTGTTTTTTTATGAAAGTGGGGAGAAATCTGGGAAAGTATTGGCTAATCAGTTGCGTGGGTTCCAGACAAAACAAATTATAAGTGCTCTTTGTTTAGATAATGGAGAGATAACAACTGATCAAAGTAATATTTATGAAAAGTTTAGAGATTTTTACTCTACGTTATATGCTGCTGACCTTTTCTATGGTAAATCTGAATATTTTCTTGGTCGATTAAATGTCCCCACCTTATCATCTGATGCCCATAACCTTTTAGAAGAACCAGTCTCACAGGAGGAGGTGATAGCTGCTATTACTTCCCTACAATCTGGGAAATCCCCAGCACCTGCTTTAGAGATTTTTACTCTACGTTATATGCTGCTTACTGTTTTCTGTTGCAAATCTGAAGATTTTCTTGGTCGATTAAATGTCGCCACCTTATCATCTGATGCCCATAACCTTTTAGAAGAACCAGTCTCACAGGAGGAGGTGATAGCTGCCATTACTTCCCTACAATCTGGGAAATCCCCAGCACCTGAATGTTTTCTGTCAGAATTGTATAGAAAATGATCTGTACAGCTTGTGCCTTTTCTGAGTCCTTTAAGACTGGAACTCTTCCCCCAACTTTAAATCAAGCATGCATCTCTTTATTGCTTAAAAAGGATAAGGACCCTTTGAATTGGGTTTCATATACATTGACATTTATGCATTTAGCAGACGCTTTTACCCAAAGCGACTTACTGTGCATTCAGGTTATACATTTTTGTCAGTATGCGTGTTCCCTGGGAATTGAACCCACAACCTTTTGCGCTGCTAACGCAATGCTCTACCACTGAGCCACAGGAACATATAGGCCCATTTATTTGCTTAACAGTGACGTAAACATTTTAGTGAAGGTGCTTGCCTCAAGGCTTGAAGATGTTCTCCCCACCATCATCTCTCCTGATCAAACAGGGTTTATGAAGAATCGTCAGTCTTTTTTTAATATTCGCCGTTTACTTAATGGAGTTTATTTTCAGCATCAGTCCGTTCCAGAATGTGTCGTCTCTTTGGACGCCGAGAAGGCGTTCGACAGGGTGAAGTGTGGGAGTATCTTTTTTTTAGTTTTGGAAAATTTTTGATTTGGTCCGGCCTTTCTTTCCTGGATTAAATTACTTTATAGCGCTCCCTCCGCTGTAGTCCTGACCAATAGTCTGTCTTCTCAACATTTTAACTTGCATCGCGGAACCCGGCAGGTCTGCCCGGTGAGCTCATTATTATTTGCCCTTGCTATTGATCCTTTAGCAATTGCTCTACATGAGTGTCAGCAGATTACTGGAATTACACGTTGTGAGGCTGTGCATAAAGTGAACTCATAAACTCTATATGCAGATGATCTATTGCTTTTTATTTCTAACCCAGAGACTTCTTTGCCTGCAGCTCTAAACTTACTTGACGATTTTGGTCAGCTCTCCAGCTACAGGCTTAATCTGCACATGAGTTAATTTTCCGAGGAGTGTGTCCGTGCCTGTGATCTTGCGGTTCCGGTCCCGCTGCTGCTGAGGCACGGTGGCAATTGAGATGGCAGGGATCGCACATGAATCTGGCGGACGGGTTGAGATCGCTGCTGCATCTATCTTTCTCCGAGGAGATTGATAATGTTTTTATATTCAAGTAGCTCATGTGTTGCCGAGGCAACGTGTGCATTACGGACATTCTCAGTTCATTATATGAATCTTTTCACATCAAACATTGCATTTAGTTTTGAGGTATTAACTTATGTATTTCATCTGACTATGAGAAGTTATATATATATTATATACAGTATCTCACAAAAGTGAGTACACCCCTCACATTTTTGTAAATATTTTATTTTATCTTTTCATGTGACAACAATGAAGAAATGACACTTTGCTACAATGTAAAGTAGTGAGTGTACCACTTGTATAATAGTGTAGATTTGCCATCCCCTCAAAACAATTCAACACACAGCCATTAATCTCTAAACCGCTGGCCACAAAAGTGAGTACACCCCTGTGAAAATGTCAAAATTGGGCCCAATAGGTTGGTTTCACGTGACGTCACGCTGCTGCATCGCGAGAGCGCGAAATTCAGATGGAGGGCAGGAAGTGAAATAGCTGAGGATCTGCCAGTGCCGTCTGAAAAAATGCCAATGTTTTGTGTAGTTTACGGCTGCTCCAATCGTTCAAACCGAGAAAAGGGAAAAGGATTTTACAGAGTACCAAAGATTGTCACTCATAAAGGTGAGAAATGTAAAAAGCTCACAGAACAACGCCGTAAAAAGTGGATTTTTAACGTACGTCTGCGGTCGGGAGGAGCAGAGTCTGTTAATACCCGTGTCTGCAGCGACCACTTCATCGGAGATATGTTAGCTAGCCAACTTGTTTTTTTGTGTCTGTGTTTATATAGCATTAGGTTGTCGTTAAATGCTCATTTACTTAGTAATGATTATTAAGTTACCGGTAGTCTAATATGGACTTCATTGGGGCTTTTTAGGCTGCCCTAGCGCTTTGGGTGACGTTGAGTCGGTAGATTGGGCTCCGACGGTCAACCTAGGGTACTAAAACTAAAACTAAACCCAAATCAGAGGCATCTCTTAAACGAGAGCAGAGGATGAAGCTCAAGGAAGACCAACAAAGACGGTCGGAATGTGCAGAGGCTATGTTGGATCTCCAACAGACAGATGAGAGCCCGGATCTGACACAGAGAGCCGAAAGCTCCGAACCGAAGCAGCCAGCTGACAACAACCCACAATCAGAGGGGATCAGTGGAAATGGGACATTAAATGATCAAGGTGACCAGCATTATTATTAATTGTTATTAATAATTATTAATTGTTACAAATGTTGACCAGAAAACTTGTATGTTTGTAAAAACGTTGTAAAAAAAGATTACTTAACATAATTCATATTAACTAAAATCAACCTGTATAATTGGACCAGAAAACTTGCATGTTTGTAAAAAGGTTGTTAAAAAGATAACTTAACAACAATTCATATTCATGAATTAAGTAATTATGCTCCCCACTGATATGTTGCAGGCTATGTAGATGCCGGATGCCTGACTGAGCTAACAATGGATGACATTGAGAAGATGGAGGATGTTCAGAGACAAAACACAACAGAGCTGGGAGATCTTCAAGCCAAAGCAATGGACACACAGTTCAACAAGGAGTCCTTTGAAAAAAACGAAGACAAGACAAGGTTCTACACAGGGCTCCCCAACTTCTTAGTTTTAATTCAGATTTTTTGAGCTGTGCAAACCCTACATCAGCTGTGGTCCTATGTCTGTGCTGTCTAAATTTGAACAGTTCATTTTAGTTTTGATGAAGCTGAGACTAAATCTCCCGCTGAAAGATTTAGCTTTCAGGTTCAAGATCTCTCTGCCAACTGCTTCTAGAGTTTGGCATAAAGTAATAGACATACTTCATGAAAGGTTGAAATTTCAAATTGAGTGGCCAGAGCGACATGTTCTTCAAGCTACAATGCCAATGGGATTCAGACAGGCATTTGGATGTAAAGTTGCTGTGATAGTTGACTGTTTCGAAGTTTTTATTGAGAAGCCCTCTAATTTACTAGCCCAAGCACAAACGTGGTCAAACTACAAGCATCACCATACTGTAAAATTTCTGATTGGTGTTGCACCCCAAGGCTATGTCACTTACATATCTTGTGCCTGGGGAGGGAGAGTCAGCGATAAACAGATCACAATAGACAGTGGCCTCCTAAAAAACCTGTTACCTGGAGATATTGTTCTAGCAGACCGTGGGTTCAATATTGGTGATAGTGTGGGATTTTACTGTGCTTCACTACAGATACCTGCATTTACCAAGGGGAGAAAACAGCTGTCAGCGTATGAGGTGGCAGACACAAGAAAAATAGTGAATTTGCGTATTCATGTTGAGAGAGTTATCGGTTTAGTCAGAAGAAATTATCAGATTCTGCAAAGCAGGGCTATGCCCATAGAGCACATGGCAACAAAACAAGGTGAGGCACTAGTATTGATTGACAAGATTGGGGTTATTTGCTGTGTCTTGTCTAATCTTTCGGAGTCTGTTGTCCCATTGGAGTAAGGAGGAGGGAGGGATAGGGATAATAATCAGTCAGTCCAGTACCTGAGCCCTCACACATGTAGTGTCCAATACCTGATACCTGCTTCTTGGCTCTGATGATAAGTAAGAGGACAGGGAGTAGTAGTACCTGAGCCCCGACATGTATCAGTCTGTTAATATGTTTTCAACAAGTGTAATACTTTTATCCACTAGTGACTAGTGGATAAAAGTATTACACTTGTGTAATACTAGTGACTAGGGCTAGTGACTAGTCCAATTGTACTGGCTATATGTATTATATGTAATGAAATGGATTCTAATCTGTTATTGCACGCCATGTTCTTATTATAACAATTGTTGAAAAATCTAATCTTGTAAATAAACCACCATTTATAATTCTGTCTTCTCAATGGCATTTAATGTTTTCATTTATATTACACAACAGCCAGAACTCACAAAGACCACACTAATAACAATAGTCAAAATGTAATCTTGTCTCATACAACAGTATTGATATAACAGCAATATCACACAGCCCACTTTCAAGAGTGCCTGGATCCTTTCATTACACATGTGAGTTTGTAACTTGCTGTCCCAGTATTTCTGGAAGTATACCGTTTCTAAAAAAGCACTCAACTTTAGGGATAACATCATCCCAAAGTTCAAGATCGGGCAAAATCCTTTCAACAAAAATGTCATTGTGGTTCCACACAACAAAATCACAGTACTCAGCGTCTACAATGTGAAGCTGTCCCTGAACTTGGTAGTAGTAGTCATGAGTCCGGTCCAGCATGACATTATCCCCATCATTGATGAGGCAGAAACCCTTTTCCCCAGCACACAAGCGCAGATTGGCTTCATCTTGGTGAGAGTGTGGACACTAAAATCACACAGAGAAGGACATGTGGACAATAGATTAACAAATATATTTTCTGGCTTGTTGCTTAGTTTAGGACTTAAGACACGACTCAGACTCGAGATTTAGGGACTTTACTACAACAGAGACTAACATTACCTTAATCTCGCAGATTCCAGTTCCGTGACAGTCACAAGAGACAATCCCATCAGGGGAGGACCCCATGTATGGCCATTTGGGGTTCAGCCAGAGACCACTGTCCATACAGGAGAAGCCTGCATGCTCCCGACCTATCAGCTTCTCATACACTCCTCTGGCTTGTGGTTCATGTTTGCATCCATAACTGTACACAGTACACATTCAAAACATGAAAAGGAAATGATTACTTAGTATTGGATGTGTAGAGCCAGTTCAGTGATTTAAATGCCATTACCCTAACCCCTATACTTAGTTCTACTCCTGCATAACCCTAGTCTTATAACCCTATAACTAATGTTGACCCTTTAGGGCTGTCCATACCATACTCAATCCACTGCGCGTTTTTCTCTTATCAGCTCGCGCACCAAAGCAATGTGTTACTATACATTTCATTTAAAATTCCACCAGTAATATAGGATCACTTAATAGACAGCCTTCTTTTTTATCCAAATTATACCCTCTGTTGTCAGTGTTTCTTTTTCTGGACATAAACACTGTTTACACGCAGCCTTACCTCTGCCTTCCCTTAGTTCAAACCCTAAATACCTTGTAGCGGCTGTGGTGAACCTATATGCTTCTGGGTAGCATATGGCCTTGATCAAGCTCTTGGATGGTTGCTGGGGGTTGGTCTTAATAGCTTGTTTCAGCTTGGAAGCAGTTATGCGTCCAGCTCTTTGCCTAAACCAAATCCTGCTTGCACTCTGACTTCGAGTTTCCCTCTCTACAGCCTGGACCTGGGACATGATGAGCTCTTCTAGCTGGAATACCTGGCATAGCTCTCCAAGCTGTTTGGGGGGTAGCTGCAGAGTCTCTGGTGTTCTGCATTCAAGAACAGTTTTAGGAAGCATACTAGATTTGGGGATGAATTCTTTGTAGTAAGGCTCCCTAGCCATCAGTGCTGCCCTCCTTGGACAGTTTTTGCTTAAAGTCTCAAAAAAACTAGCATATGTTTCTGACCCTCTCTTCACTCTTGGGCATGAAAGTGATTTCCCAACCTGGTTTTCAGTTGTCCTGCCATCAATGGAACGGTCAAGCTTTTTTCTTTTGGCTTTAGCAGAGGAGAAGTCGATCAGAGCTACTGGAGCCGCAGGAATCTAAAAATAAGTTAACGCAAAGAAGATCATTCAGTGGATCACAATTCTGTGGTCCATAACCATAACATATCTATATGCAGTATAAATCTGGCATTTATCCTATGGCTGTGAGCAAAACAGGTAAGGCTATCATTACAGGATTGAGATGCCAAACTGTGTTTATGTGGGTCTTTGCTGTCTTAGCTTCTCTTTGTCCAACAGGGAAATTGTGACTGACCACATTGTCACAAGCTACACATATTAAGGCAGAATATAGAATAGAAATAATTTAATAATCCCCAACATTAGGTATGATGAAATATAATGAAAATCCCCTAAAAGATGAAATGTAGACGAAGACAAGCAATCTGCCTGATGAATTAACCAGAGCAAAGACATAACCAAAGGGGCACAATATAAACATTAATTTATCATCATAATTTAGCCTACAGTTACACAGTGTCCAAAAAATAACATTCTCTGTCCAACATTTGGTTTGCAGTGAACGTGTCACCTTACCTTTTTTACATGTGATGGCATCAGCCACTTGCACTGCTCTGTTGTGCAGGAAGCTGTATCTCGCATCTTTACCCCAACTTCAATGGAAAAAAGAACTGCCCCTACATGAGAACACGATTCTGATAGTCTGTGAATAGAATACAATATGATTTGTAATTGTCTTTTTTTTTACCTCAAATGCAATCTACACCAGGGGAAAAGTGCAATCTATATCAGCACATTTTGATGATGTGCAATATAGCCTAGAGCGTTCAAATCAGAGGCTAGGAAAAATGCATGTTATTTTCAAATTATGACAATATAATATTTGATGTAAAAACCATCCTAACATTATAAGGGCACCCCAGGCAACATTATAAAATAACAAAACAATCCAGTTCATGACCCCTTTAAAGCTCTCTCCAGTATGCTAGCAGTATGTGTATGTGTGAGAGAGAGAGATTTCGTGGTGAACATCCTAGCCTACATAAATTACTTACCCTGCCATGCAATTGCAATGAGCTGCAATGACTTCTCCATCCTCCTTCGCAATAATCCAGGTCTTCAGAGGTGTTTTGCCTGATCTCTAAGAGTGGTTTACCTTGAAACATAAACGATTGTCAGTCTAACGTCGTCGTTAGATGTGCTGCATGTTTGTTGACATTATAGCCGTTACTGCTAGCATCTTCACACATAAAACAATATAAGAACAAACACTCACCCTGGCGAAGACCAAACGATGATCATCGTGGAGGCATTTTGTACCGAGGTTGTGGACCCACCCGCTGACAAAAAAGTTGTACGCCTCCAGACTTTTATATGCCTTCATTTGCAGTCTGGTGTAGTACAATGTCTGAAGGACCAGATATTTGGTGATGTCAACAGCCTCCACTGTCGGCAAATCTTCAAGTTCGACCGAAAACTCACTCATCTTCATGAGGAACGGGTCACGTCCAACATATGTTTACTAACTCCTTGTATCTATTTCTTGAAACTGGTTCTAAATTCATACAATACGGACTCTCCGCAACGGTTTCCTCCATAGACGTATTCTCCATGTTTACTTCCTGCCCTCCATCTGAAATCGCCCCGCCTTCGCACGTCATCATAATCACGTGACTGAAACCCAGCTATTAGGCATTTTCTCTCCCCGGTGTCATGTGACTCATTAGTGTTACTAGGTCTCAGGTGTTAATGGGGAGCAGGTGTGTTCATAATATATAAGAAAATTGCCAAGACCCTGAAACTGAGCTGCAGCACGGTGGCCAAGACCATATAGCGGTTTAACAGGACAGGTTCCACTCAGAACAGGCCTCGCCATGGTCGACCAAAGAAGTTGAGTACACGTGCTCAGCGTCATATCCAGAGGTTGTGTTTGGGAAATCTCACGGGATGAGTGCTGCCCGTATTGCTGCAGAGGTTGAAGTAGAGCCCTGCAAGCCTGTCGGAACCCGATGGGGCCCGACACGCTAAGTCCATTCGGGCCGGGTTCGGGACGTTTTTTGTTTTTACAAATCGGGCTCAGGTCGGGCTCGGGCTCATTTAGCTTCTCTCCTTGTATTGTGCCAAAATACGCGCAGACTGTTAACACGTTATTTCCTCCCTCCTCTGTTCGCTTGGAATAAGGTTCTTCTGGGCTAAAAGTGTGGCTAGCGCATGCGCTGGTTCAAAGGCGAGCACGCGCTGTGAGAGGGGAGGGGTTGTGGAGGAACAGGAAGAACGTTTGGAGCGGATGCAATAAAGTGTGCTAACTGAATACACGTCGCGTTTTATTCTATTTAACACAGACCACACATGTACTGTATGAAATATTGTTATAATAAGTATATTATACATCGCCTATGCAATAGGCAAGTCCGCAACGCATATACGCAGGCATGAGCATACAGGTGACAGTTGACCATGCAGAGCATCAGGGAGAAGTTGGAGCGGGGGGAGTTACTAAAAGTTCCCAATGCTTCGGGAAAAGCTGCATTTTGGAAGAGTTTTGTCTGTATTGATATTTGTGGGCATGATTGTCGGTGGTGGTAGTTATGTTTGAGGCCTATAATAAAAGTGTACCTCTTAGTAGCATGTGTGTGTTTGTGTATAGCAGAGACAGCACGCGCCAGAGAGCGCAAAAGTGATATTGCTGTTGGTCTTGGGTCGACATGAATGTGTTCGGGAGAAATTTTATATTAATTCTATATTAACATTAATAAACTAGTGTTTTCTAAGTCGGTGTCGCAAGGATGAAGTTGCAGATCCTGACTTGCCATCTCCTCATTAGACGCGCCTTTAAGAAATGCATCTGTACGGATTATGATTAGAAATTAAAGAGTTTTGTTTTCTATATGTTTTATTTTGTTAAGTACTAATTTAAAGCTTTCTATAAATATATTTATCATGTCTATATTGATCAAACACGATATGATCAGCTGGCCGCTGGTCGTTAGCTACTTTAAAAAACAAAAACTAACATTTAACAAATAAAAAAATGCTCCAAATGTTTTTCTAAATTACCTTAATAAAATAACGAAACGAAATACAATCACTTTGCCATTTCATACAAAACTGAAGTATTCTAATTGCTGAAACAGTATAGTATGAGCTGTTACGGGCTCGGGCTGGAAATTCTGATTAGTTGTCGTGCCAGGGTCAGGCTAGGGCCTGAGCGTCTCGGGCCAGGGCCGGGCTAGGGCCTATATTTTAGGCCCGTGCAGGGCTCTAGGTTGAAGGGGTGGTGGGTCAGCCTGTCAGTGCTCAGACCATATGCCGCACACTGCATCAAATTGGTCTGCATGGCTGTCGTCCAAGAAGGAAGCCTCTTCTAATGATGATGCACACAAGAAAGCCTGCAAACATTTTGCTGAAGACTAAGGACATGGATTACTGGAACCTTCTGGATTTAGTCTGTCTCAGTTTGATCTGTTTCTTCATGTCATTCTAGACAGACTGGATGATGGTGATATCAGATCTCTGTGTGGAGCCCTGGCTACTATGATTATTTTCTCATTTAATTTTTTTGAGGAGGCACTGCCTCCCTTGCCTCCTCGGAGGAAACCGTTGGTCTAATGTAATTAAAGCAACTTGATTATGTGTTGTGTATTGATTAGGGATGTGACAAGATCTCGTGAGATCCGATGTGTCTCGCGAGATCCGACTGGTCTCACAAGATCGTGACGATATCTTTGCAAAACATTTAGCAGTGTTTACATTAGAGATGCACAATTAATCATAAAAAATTGCGATCTTGCTTCAAACACCCATGCAATCTTTTTCCTGAATGACAACATTTCATGTCTACTGCAACTGTTTTATATCGCGAGTGCCATCATCACACTTCCGATGTGAACGCTATCATTCACTGACATGGGCGGCGACAAAACACGCGCTGCTCATGCTCCTGACTGTTACAATGAGAAATAGGTGTTAAAGACATTCAAATCTGCATTGATGCTTTTGCTGCTCCAGAAAGAGCAACACAGTCTTTTCAACCACACATAATTATATCTGTGTTACAGACATTTAAATAACAGAAGTACTCGGGATGCACCGAATATTCGGCAACCACAATTGTGGCCGAATAAGTGAGAAGACCGAATAAATTATACCGAACAATGACGTGACACGATCAAATAGTGGCGCGCACTAATGCAGCAAACGTGTCTGCAGTGTGGAAGTATTTAACAGTCAGAGAAAGACGCAAAACTCATTACAAGCATGAAGCACCAACTGCGAGACTGTTTAGCACTGCATCTCATGTCTTCGATGAGAAGAGGAAGGATGGATGATGCTGGCTAATGTATGTTGATTGAAATTGCGAAATGGTCTCAAATGATTTGTAAATAAACTGCAGAATGTTATGTTTTCCAATACACGCACAAATTGCATGTAAGTTATTCAAACAGTGCTGCACAAGCTCGCCATGGTTCAAAGTCCAAAGCGCAAGACAAATCTGCGCTAAAACACTGTTACTCGTCAGCTGCTCATTAACATTTTTATTAGTTGTTTGTAAGGAATGTGCCAATGCGATAGGTGCGACAAACATATTCCCAAACTTGTCAGAATCATTTATAAATCTGCTGTCAATAAAAATAAGCACTGAGGTCTTCCTGCTGGTTACTGCCAAAATAAAAGTTCCATCAACATACATATAATGTTAGTATTGTAATTTTACTGTTGTTCTGTAAAATAAAATAAAAAGGTATGACAATAATAATAATTACCCTACAATAGCTCTATTAATACATGTATTATAACATTCACACATAGTGTTCTAATTGGGATATGTAATATATCTTAATGTTTTAAAAGAAGTCTCTTCATCTCAGCAAGGCTGTATTTATTTGTACAGTAAACAAATACATGCCTGATTCAAGAAGGGGGTCTCAAATATGGCCAAAAATTCTGCTTTGTTGGTATAATGTCTGATTGAATGTACATTTTTTTTTGTGTTAAGCAAATATTTTTTAATTGTTGTTTTGTAATTGATTCTTTTATTTTAAAAGCAGGACAAAACAGTAAAAAGCACTTTTTGGCTATTTAACTTATGCAATGGTGAATAAAAAAAACAAAAAAGGCCTACATGGGGGAAATAAATGCGATAGACCGTTTTCGGTATTTGACCTCCGGCCCAGTGTTTAATTTTGTTAGGCTTAAGCCAATAATTTTCATTTCGGTGCATCCCTAAGAAGTACTGGGATAAAAGTTTATAGTTTGGGTATAAACACTCACAGTAGCGATCAAGCAGTAGTGAGTATAAGTACTCTAGAGTAGCGATCAAAACGAAAGTATCTTAACACTTGTATTAATAACGACAACCCGTTTAAAAAGTATTTGTCATTGAATCATTCATTCAGGAGATTGCAATAGTGAAAGAAGTCTTTATGAAGTGAGACACCGACTCCTTCATTTAAATGTTATTTTTTTATTTTGTTCAAATGAATATATATTTTTAAAAGACTTAAACAATGAACATTTTGTCAGAACAATTAAATTACGTTATTTTGTTTAGTTTTCTAAAATGTCTTTTTCAGAATCGTGATCTCCAATTCTCCAGATTCTCAATTCATCCAGAATCGTGCAGCTCTAGTTTACATGTTGTTATTACTGCATATAATGAATTTTAAAAAGTTGAATTTCTTAAAATACAAATTGATTTAAAAATACACCTACATTTTTTGGCATTTTGTGTTTTTATGTTTTCCCTATATATTTCATCATTGAGGATTAAAAAAAAAAAAGTCTAAAAATAAGTGTCTCGTCACACCCCTAGTATTGACTATTTTTTACTATTTTACTATTTACTATTGTAAATATCACTATTTACATTATAGAGATTCATTATTTAATGTTGCATTTATCACATATAACTGTTAAGATTATACTTCAAGTGGTATGAATGAAATATTACCTTTGTGTGCTTTTAGTTTAGTCTTAATACTAAATTGTGATGTCAACGTGTTTGAGGTAAACGTTTGAGTGTCCACATACTTTTGGCCATCTACAGGTGCATCTCAATAAATTAGAATGTCATGGAAAAGTTAATTTATTTCAGTAATTCAACTCAAATGGTGAAACTCGTGTATTAAATACATTCAAATGCACTCAGACTGAAGTAGTTTAAGTTTTTGGTTCTTTTAATTGTGATGATTTTGGCTCACATTTAACAAAAACCCACCAATTGTCAACAAATTAGAATAATTCATAAGACCAATAAAAAAAACATTTTTAGTGAATTGTTGGCTTCTGGAAAGTATGTTCGTTTACTGTATATGTACTCAATACTTGGTAGGGGCTCCATTTGCTTTAATTACTGCCTCAATTCGGCATGGCATGGAGGTGATCAGGTCTGGCGAGTTTGCTGGCCAGTCAAGCACACCAACACCATGGTCATTTAACCAGCTTTTGGAGCTTTTGGTGCTTTTGGCAGTGTGGGCAGGTGCCAAATACTGCTGGAAAATGAAATCAGCATCTTTAAAAAGTTGGTCAGCCGAAGGAAGCATGAAGTGCTCCAAAATTTCTTGGTAAACGGGTGTAGTGATGTTGGCTTTCAAAAAACACAATGGACCAACACCAGCAGATGACATTGCACCCCAAATCATCACAGACTGTGGAAACTTAACACTAGACTTCAAGCAACTTGGGCTATGAGCTTCTTCACCCTTCCTCTAGACTCTAGGACCTTGGTTTCCAAATTAAATACAAAACTTGCTCTCATCTGCAAAGAGGACTTTGGACCACTGGGCAACAGTCCAGTTCTTCTTCTCCTTAGCCCATATAAGACGCCTCTGATGTTGTCTGTTTTTCAGGAGTAGGGATGCAGCGATTAACCGGTTTTACTATTAACCGCGCTTTAAAAAGTCACGGGTTAATTAATCGTAAAAGCTCCGCTAAACCAGGTGTTTCTGTTGCACGGAACGGAACGTCTAGGTTACGTACGTAACCCCCGTTCCTGATGGAGGGAACGGAGACGTTATGTCGTGACGACATAGGGGATTTACTTGGAAGCCCCGATCATCTCTGACTAAAGAGAAAACGCCAATAAAATTGGCTAGTGGATTTTGCATACCTGAGCCACTCCCCGTGCACACGGGTATAAAAAGGCGACAGGTGCATCCACTGATTAGGTTTTACGCTGAGGAGCCGAGACGAGTCCCTGGCAACCAGCGATGGTTCAAGATTGTGGCATGGGGAAATAACGTCTCCGTTCCGTCCATCAGGGAACGGGGGTTACGTACGTAACCTAGACATTCCCTATCTGTCGGTCACTACGAGTTATGTCATGACGACATAGGGGTCCTATGGAAAGCGCCACAAGCTGAACCCCGTCACAACCTTGTTGCATGCAGATGTTGACAAGCGAGTGCGTGACAGACAAATGCCATGCAAGAGGTAGCAACCTTCCTACCGACCCAGCGCAAATTCGCTAACTTTGGTGCCCACCGGGACCACTGAGTACATCGCTGCTGGAGATAGCCAAGCCGCTGTTCCTTTCCCCACAGAAATCGGAAGGGATTTCGACCTTCCGTGAAAAACGGCTTCAGGTCTTTCCTATTTGTTGTTACAGCTTGCCGTAACGGCAGGGAAGCGAGCCTTCTGGAGAAGGGCGCTACGGAGGCCACATCCTGCCCGAAGGGAGATAACATGTGGAGATACTGATATGGACTGACCCAGGCTTGGGGCAGTACTACACACGACTGGGCTCTGGGGCAGATCCTACCTAGGTGTAGGGAGGAGGTGCTGCCATCAGAACCAGACAGAGAGCTCTGTCAAAGAGAAGACACGGGTTTACCATGAGGGAAACCTTACCATGAAAGAATACACATATGGGATTACCCAGAGGGGAATCAGGCCATACGGACACCTAGCCCAGTACAGGGGCTGACCGGAGACCCGGGCGAGCTAACACCTGTACTGGTGCCTGGTGTCAGACTGCTCCACCCAGTTTGATTGCCGGGGGTGCTTGGAGGATTCCACCAGGGTTCACCATCTGGGGAACTGAACTGGGGGAGAAAAAAGGCGCTCGTATCTCCGGGTGAGGGGGAATGGTGCAGCAAGCGTGACACCGGCCAGTTCTTCCCGCCCATTACTTACCCAACACATGGGAAGAAACTGGCTCAACGCGGAGATTGTAGAATCTTGCTAAGGTGTTCGGTGTCGCCCAGCTCGCAGCTCTGCAGATGTCTGCCAAAGAGGCGCCGTGCGCCAACGCATGGGAGGAGGCAACACTCCTGGTGGAGTGAGCCTTCACCCCCAGGGGGCATGGCTCGCCTTGCGACTGGTACGCCAAGGCAACGGCCTCCACTATCCAGTGGGCCAACCTCTGTTTGGAGACAGCCTTCCCTTTCTGCTGCCCTCCGTGGCAGACAAAGAGCTGCTCAGAGCTTCTGACGCTCCGGGTGCGGTCCACGTATATGCGCAATGCTCTTACGGGACACAGCAATGCTAAGGCTGGATCCGCCTCCTCCAAGGGCAGTGCTTGCAGGTTCACCACCTGATCGCGGAAGGGCATGGTGGGAACCTTGGGCACATATCCAGGCCGGGGTCTCAAGACAACGTGAGAGTAGACCGGCCCGAACACAAGGCACTCTTCGCTTACCGAAAACGCCTGGAGGTCCCCGACCCGTTTGATAGAAGTGAGCGCGGTCAGGAGCGCTGTCTTAAGAGACAGGAACTTCAGCTCGACTGAGTCCAGCGGCTCAAAGGGGCCCCTGTGAAGTCCAGCCAGGACGATAGAGAGGTTCCAAGAGGGCACAAGGGGAGACCTGGAGGGATTCATCCTCCTGGCCCCCTTCAGGAACCTCACGATGAGATAATGCTTTCCCAGGGACCGGCCGTCCACTGCATCGTGGTGAGCCACGATAGCGGCTACATACACTTTCAAGGTGGAGGGTGACAGCCTACGCTCCAACCTTTCTTGCAGGAAATAAAGCACTACTCCAATCGTGCATCTTCGGGGGTCTTCTCGGCGAGAAGAACACCAGGTCACAAACAGACTCCATTTCAGTGCGTAGGTTTGCCTTGTTGAAGGAGCTCTAGCCTGAATGATGGTCTCTACCACTGCCGGTGGTAGACCACTCAAGTCTGCCGCGTCCCGTTCAGGAGCCACACATGGAGGTTCCATAGATCTGGACACGGGTGCCATATGGTGCCAAGCCCCTGAGAGAGGAGTTCCTTCCTCAGAGGAATGCGCCTGGGAGGTGCTGTCGCGAGGGAAATGAGTTCGGGAAACCAGGTCCAGGTGGGCCAATGGGGCACGACCAGCAGGACCTGCTCCTCGTCCTCCCTGAGCTTGCACAGTGTCTGTGCGAGTCGGCTCACAGGGGGAAACGCATACTTGCGTAAGGCCCGAGGCCAGCTGTGTGCCAGTGCGTCTGTGCCGAGGGGGCCCTCGGTCAGAGAGAAGTACAGCTGGCAGTGGGAAGACTCGGGGGAAGCAAACAGGTCTACCTGAGCTTCCCCGAATCGACTCCAGATCAGCCGGATCGTCTCGGGATGGAGTCGCCACTCTCCGGGGAATGAGAGCTGTCGTGAGAGTGTGTCGGCCGCACGATTGAGCTTCCCTGGGATGTGAACAGCGTGCAGTGACTTGAACTGCGTGGGAGGAGATGGCGGGCGAGCTGTGACATGCGGTGTGATCGTATACCTCCCAGCCGGTTGATGTACGAGACCGCTGCAGTGTTGTCCGTGCTGAATAGCACGTGCTTGCCCAACAGCAGTGGCCGGAACTGCCGTAAGGCTAAATGCACTGCCCACAGCTCTAGGCAGTTGATGTGCCAAAGCAGTCGGGGCCCTGTCCAGAGCCCCAAGGCTGCCTGCCCGTTGAATGTAGCGCCCCAGCCCGTGCTGCAGGCATCTGTTGTGACAACAGTATGCCGGGACACTTGTTCTAGGGGCACCCCGGCCCGTAGAAAGGCAAGGTCCATCCAGGGGCTGAGGGAGCGGCAACACTGCTGGGTGATACCCACTCGCAGTGTACCGCGGCGCCATGCCCACCTCGGGACCCGGGAGTGTAGCCAGTGCTGAAGTGGTCTCATATGAAGCAATCCGAGTGGCGTGACTGCAGCTGCGGATGCCATATGCCCCAGGAGCCTCTGAAACCGTTTCAGTGGTACCACATTCCTGCCTCTGAAGGAACTCAGGCAGTTCAGCACTGCTTGGGCACGTTCCTCCGTGAGGCGTGCCGTCATACTCACCGAGTCTAACTCCACACTGAGAAAAGAGATTCTCTGCACAGGGAAGAGCTTGCTCTTTTCCCAGTTGACCCGAAGCCCCAACTGGCTGAGGTGCCGGAGCACCAAGTCCTTGGGATCGCCCAACTGCTCTCTGGATTGGGCTAGGATACACGGGGAGACAGGAAGAGCCCGAAGGGAAGGACCCTGTACTGCCATGCCCGATCTTCGAACGCAAACCGTAGGAACGGTCTGTGTCGCAGAAGGATCAAAACATGAAAGTAAGCATCCTTCAGGTCGATCGCTCCAAACCAATCCTGGGGCTGGATGCATTTGATAATGCGCCTGCGCGTCCGCATCTTGAACGGGAGCTTGTGTAAAGCCCGGTTCAAAACTCGCAGATCCAGGATTGGTCGAAGGCCATCACGTTTCTTGGGTACGATTAAGTAAGGGCTGTAAAACCCCTGCCTCCTCTCGGCTGAAGGGACCGGCTCGATTGCGTCCTTTGCCAGGAGGACAGCAATCTCCTCGCGCAAGACGGGCGTTCCGGACTGCCACCGACGTCTCGAAAACGCCGTTGAACTTGGGAGGTCGCCTGGCGAACTGAATCACGTAGCCGAGTCGAATTGTGCGCGTGAGCCAACGAGGCAGGCTGGGCAGCGTGAGCCACGCCTCCAGACGCTGTGCAAGCGGCTCCAACGGCACAATCGACATACCTGTGGTGGTGGAGCGAAAGGGAGTAGGGGTGGATGGTACAGAAGGCGGTGCGTTCTGAGGCATCCTCACCGAACTCCCTGGGTCCCAAATGGGACTGGCCAGAGGTGCGTGGGGAGGAATGTCGTCCCCGAACCGTACTCTCTTGGCTACTGGCAAAATGGGTCGTGGGCGAGAGAAGTAAGTTATAAATCCAAATTTCGAAAAATTGACACTTGAGACTGGATTTGTGGTCCAGGGTCACATATTGTATAGCTTCTGTACTGTAATTAATGCTGTCAATTACCACTGTATCATTCATATTTATTACCTGGAGAAGACTTGAAAAACACTCAAACCATTTCGTCTTCATGTTTCATCAGTTAAGTTTTATGCTTGTTATTCAGCTTAGCTATAGCGATAACGGGCGGGATTTACATTTATGCATTTAACAGACGCTTTTATCCAAAGCGACTTACAGTGCATTCAGGCTATACATTTATTGTCAGTATGTGTGTTCCCTGGGAATCGAACCCACAACCTTTGCGCTGCTAACGCAATGCTCTAACCACTGAGCCACAGGAACATCTTCAGGGATGTCATCTACAGGGATGACTGTAAAAAGTTACTATTACTTCTCTATGAGTCCATTTTGGACTTTCTGCGCGAGAGCGCCCTCTGACTTCAAGAATGAACGAAACATACAGCACGTGATAGTGTTCAGCGCTCCGTGATGTTCACATCGTTTTGGATACGAATGAAACGCATCCAAAACGACGTTACTATATTTTCTCTTTTAATTTAAAACTATATTTATTCACATTGGCCCTTGAAAACCTCTACTTTAGCACACTTGACCGAGAAAAAGTGCAGGGGAAGAGTTTAGGTTGTATTAAAAGTCGGGGGAACACCTCCCCCGCGTATTGAACACCCACGCTACAGGGAGCCACCGCAGAGGGATGAAAGAGCCGCAGGTTGCCGACCCCTGGGCTAGGGTTAAGACGAAGGGGAAGGGGTAAGACAGAGAAATGGGATTCACCCATAGTCTTGTATAAACAGGCCAAATACACACTGGAAAAGGAGATCAGAGTAGGGATGCAGCGATTAACCGGTTTTACTATTAACCGCGCTTTAAAATGTCACGGTTTATTAATCGTAAAGGTTCTGCTAAACCGCGTGTTTCTGTTGCACGGAACGGAACTGTTGCAGCTTGCACAAAATGAAAACAAAGTTACACTAGCGGTGCACCAGCTTTAACTGCCGTGCCTTTCAGAGACACAGAGGCTACTACACACACACTAGAACAGAGGAACTAAACAGCGATCCTTTATTTCCACCAGAGAATGTCTAAAGTCGAAAGTGTGGGACCATTTTAAGTGTGCAATGATTAAGAAAGACCAGGGCGTTATTAAAATATCATCGTAAAAATTTCTGTTAAAGAGTATACATAAGGAATACTGCACGGCTAGCCAGCCTGTTCTCGTTGTGAAATAAACTATTTTAATGCACGATGTGAAGGCAAGGACCACCTGACGCGAAGTTTGTTAGCTCTAGCATTCTGCCCGCTTTAGACAGAGATGAGAGAGAGAGAGACACAGAGAGAGAGAGAGACAGACAGACAGAGAGAGCGAGAGACACAGAGAGAGAGATGCACAGATAGAGAGAGAGATAAGGAGAGATGCAGAGGAAGAGAGAGAGAGAGAGAGGTGACAGTTGTGTGTGAATTAGCCTACCTGTATCTGCGCGTCACTTCAAACAATGAAGATTTGAGTTTAGTTATTTAACATTTTACCCCTTCTACAGCATTTACATTTGCCGTAGACACTAGGCCAATCGGAAGGCCGAATGAGGCGGGTTTGACCAATCGCGTCGCTCTGGAATCTACGCTAGCGCTCGCGGCACATAGCTCCAGTGTTTACGGAGAAAGTTATTATAATATTATAATCGAGTCCCGAAACACGTGCAAATGATACACTTCACTCTATGGTGGTTAAATTTATCAGTTAATCCGCGAATCACATGCGTGCCTAACGGTGGGGACTGGTCCATACGGATCATGGTCCATACGGATCACGGATCAACCTGGAGGTTGCTTCTGTCTTGCAGTGTTGCCATGTCCTCATATTTACAAGCGCTTTCAGGCATGTTCAAGGTTTCTTTATTTGTCACATAATAAATTATACAGGGTATAATCAAAAGTGAAATGTAGATCAAATCAGGTCCGCTCAGTGGACAGTGCAAAGAATACAAATTATATAAAAGTAACACCACACAAGAGCATATATATAGGTAAAAAAGAGAAATAAATAGTAAAATGTGTAATAGAATAAAGAAAAGTGCAAAACAAGATGTGCAAAACAAGTAAGATGTGCAAAAACAGTATATGGGACTTAATAAATAGTAATATAAACAAAGGGATGAGAGGGATGTGCAAACGGGTTGTACTGGGTATGTACACATAGCAGCAATACGGATGATGAGAATATGTATTTTTTTTTTGTTTGTTTTTTTACAGTTAATAATGAGTCTTGTAAATGTTTATGAAACAGAGTTTGTGTTAAGGAGCCTGATGGCCTGAGAGAAGAAGCTCCTCCTCAGTCTCTCAGTTTTTGCCATCATGCTCCTGAAGCGCTTGCCAGATGGCAGTAAACGGAAAAGATGGTTACCGGGGTGATTTGAGTCTTTGATGATTTTAGCAGCTCTGCTTTTACAGCGTTTGAGGTAGATGTCCTGCAGAGATGAGAGAGTAGACCCTGAGATGCGCTCGGCTAAGCGCACGACTCTCTGTAGAGCTTTGCAGTCCTGGTTTGAGGAATTACCATTCCACACTGAGATGCACTGAGTCAGTACACTTTCTATGGCCCCTGAATAGAAAGTTTTCAGGATAGCTTGTGAGACCCTGAATTTCCTCAGCTGTCGCAGATGGTACAGTCTTTGCCTGGCTTTCTTAACCTGAGTCTGAATGTGTGTAGTCCATGTCAGGTCCTCGAAGATGTTTACACCGAGGTACTTGAAGCTACTCACCCTCTCCACAGGGGTCCCACTGATCATAAGAGGAGTTTAGGGCTGCTGCTGTCTCTTCCTGAAGTCTACAATCAGCTCTTTAGTTTTGCTCACGTTCAGAGAGAGACAGTTATCCTGGAACCATGATGTGAGTCTCTCTACCTCCTCTAAGTATGCGGCCTCGTCATCGTTGTTAATGAGGCCCAGAACCACAGTATCATCAGCAAATTTAATGATAGAAGTGGAGCTGTGAGAGGACACGCAGCCATGGGTGTATAGAGAGTAGAGTAGGGGACTCAGGACGCAGCCCTGTGGGGCTCCTACGTTCAGGGTTATGGAGTTGGAGGTGAACTGGCCGACTTTCACCACTTGTGGTCTGGCGGTGAGGAAATCTTGAATCCAGTCACAAAGTGAAGTGTTTAGGCCGAGGTCTGAGAGTTTAACAGCCAGCTTGGTGGGGACTATAGTATTAAAAGCGGAGCTATAGTCAATGAATAGCAGCCTTACATAGTTGCCATTTTTGCTGTCAATTTGAGTGAGGGAAGAGTGCAGTACCTGAGAGATGGCATCATCAGTAGACCTATTTGGCCGATAGGCAAACTGAAGAGGGTCCAAAGTAGCAGGGATGGAGGAGCAAATGTGTTTCTTTAAAAGTCTCTCAAAAACCTTCATGACTGTCGATGTGAGGGCAACTGGACGATAGTCATTCAGGCAAGAGGGTTTACTGTTCTTAGGCACAGGGATTATAACAGATTTTTTAAAGGGGGTGGGAACCACAGAGGTAGCGAGGGACTCATTAAATATGGAAGTAAACAAACCAGCAAGCTGATCAGCACAGGACCTCAGAACGCGGCCAGTAATCCCATCGGGTCCTGCTGCTTTTCTGACGTTCACTCTCCTTAGTTCCCTTCCCATCCTCTGACACGGTGATTACATGATCGCTGCTCTGTCTGCTGCTTGCTGACGCGCTGTTCGGCAGAGTCGCGCCGCCAATACATTCAAAGCGGCCGTAGAAGGTGTTTAGCTCTTCGGCCAGCAACGGATCTGCTCTCACCTCTACAGAGGAGTTGTTTCCAGAGGAACAGATGGTCTTCAGTCCCTGCCACATGCGTCGAGAGTCATTGAGCTGGAAATGTGACTCAATTCACTCACTGTATCTGAGTTTAGCCGCTCTTATTGCACGACGGAGAGCATAGCACGATGCTTTGTACTCACTCATGTTTTCTGACAGAATACCGGCATTGTATGCGGCAGTTCGATGGTTAACCGCGTCACGAATTATTCTGTCCACCCACGGCTTCTGATTTGAGAAAGTCTTTATTGTTTCCGTTTCAGTGGCCTGTTCGGTTAGTGTGTTTTCGAAGCTTAATGCTACCTCCGTGAATTCGCTAACGTCAGATGAACTCGCCCGGAACATGTCCCAGTCGACGTCATCAAGAGACGCCTATAGCGTAGCTTCAGAGGGGGAGGACCAGCGCGTCACTTCCCTCTCCACCGGCGGTTCTTGAACGATCCTTTGTTTATAATCCGGTGTGAGGAAAATGGCGGCATGGTCTGATTTCCCGAAAGCCGGCAGTGAGTGGGCTTTGTAGGCATTTTTGAACTGGGTGTAGCAATGATTGGGTATATTCAGTCCTCTGGTTGGACAGGATATATGCTGATGAAAGTTAGGGATGACCTTCTTGAGGTTGGCTTTGTTAAAGTCCCCCGCGATGATACATGCAGCGTCAGGATGTTTGTTGATATATCCGCTGAGTTCATCGTGTAGTTTGGACAAAGCCAAGCTGGTATCTGCCTGTGGTGGTATATAAACGGCAGTAACGACGATTGATGAGAATTCCCGGGGCAGATAAAATGGGCGGCAAATAATGGAGAGATGTTCTAGATGAGGTGAGCAGGAGCGCGACAGAATGGAGATATTCCTGGGACCACACCATTTCTTGTTAATAAAGAAACACAATCCACCACCTTTGGTTTTTCCACACCAAACAAATAAAAGTCTAGTCTGCACAAAATTGTATTTATTTTATTCGTTTTGCCAGGATACAATTCGTTTAGACTAACATTCAGCCTACAACACAATAGGAAAAAAATGTAGGTTTAGCCTATATAGTTATTTTATTAGTCTTGTCAAAATACTGAATTAATTTAACATCTTGCTGTTAACACAGTGAAAAGTGCAGCAGAGAAAAAATAAATAAATTCGACACAGTCTGTGATTTAAAATGATAGGATAAGCATAATACAAAAAAAGAAAAAAGGAAAGATAATTGCACATCCTTCAAGGACAGCGCATCCAGACTTGATCCATACTTATTCTGCTCTGTCGCTCATCACAACCTGCCTGTTCTGTCTGAGAGCCGTATATTAATTATATCTGCTAGCCTGCTCTGAGCATTGTTACACATGCTGTGCACAGACAATAAAACGAAGCACTGGTCCATGCTTTCAGCACGCGCATACCGGTCCAAGTGCAGGCTGAACTGATTGATAAGAATAAAGCACAGATATACTGTTCTGAAAGGATGTCTGGAACGGGTTATTGAAAGACCACCCGCTCAAATTCAAATTGCGCCAGAGTTACCGACCGTTACCCCCTTGTATTCGTGAATTTAATCCCGCGGCGAAATCTGGTCGGGACAGCTGCGGCAATGCAGACCTAAGGCATCTTTACACAGCCGATTTAAGGCTGCTCTAAAGCGGGTCTGTGTCTGCTCAGAATTCAGTGTAAAGACGCAATGCCGCATATAAGCAGACCTAAAATACGCCGGGTCTGACCCACCTCAGTCCCTAGTATCAAAGGCGACGCAATGCTGTTTTGATTCAGTGTAAATAAAACGCGAAACAGTGCCGCTCTAAGCAGCGTCGTTGTCATGACAACCCAAAGCAGGCCCGTAGTGGCCATCGGGAGAACCGAGATAATTCCCGGTGTGCCGCTCTGCCCCACTCATAAATTGGGCCGGCAGACTCGCCTGCTTTTTTTTACATACACATAATAACGTATATGTGTTTAAGTTACCGTGTGACTGATAACTAAGCTAATAACACTAGATTTTAATTTATCATTAAAATGTGACGTTTTCTGTTGTCAGAGCGCGCGCGCGCTCTCTCTCTTCCTCTACACAAGCGTGTCCCAGGTCGTTGCCATGGAGACAAACTGAAACCATTAATTCTGTGGTGGGAATTAGCGAGAATGCGCTAATCGTGGGAAGAATAAAATGGATAGTAAAAAAAAAAGATTCCTAGAGGAGCTGAAAAAGCCAGGTTAAAAAAATAAAGGCATCGGAGGATGATGCAGCCAAATGTGCCAAACTGACAAATATTTTTTTCAAGAAGACAAACGAGCACACGTGAACTGGCGACTCAAGGTAACCTACAGTGACTAGCAACATTTACAGTTATGCATTTGGCAAACGCTTTTATCCAAAGTGACTTACATTGAAGGATTTTTTTTCTATTGATTGTCTGTAATGTAATTTATTTTAGCCTGTTGACTTATTTTAAATGTTATTGTGGTTTAATAAAGATAAGCCTGATGCTGAGGGAAGTGAGAAAAAGAAAGAGACAGGGACAGAGACATTGATCTTCAGTGAGACAACAGCAGCCAGGCAGAAGGTCCCTGACAAATATATCAAACTGACAGATATTTTTTCAAGACAAACAAGCACACAGGAACTGGCGACTCAAGTGACTATAGTCAAAAACTATAGAACAATGAGACAGTAATAAACAAAGTTGCAGAAACCAGTGCACTGCTTAGGCGGTTGTTGATGCTGTAAGGCTTTGCCATTTTCAGTTCTGAGTGTAAACCAAAACTTGTGAAGAATGGTAGAAGGCCTTTCTTTCTTTCTCTCTTTTGAGATGCTTACTGATTTTCCATTTAGTTATTAATTTTACATTTACATTTATGCATTTAGCAGATGCTTTTATCCAAAGCGACTTACAGTGCATTCAGGCTATGAGCCACAGGAACATAATGACTAACATATATGAATATTAATGACAGCTTGGCAGCTTTCAATTTAGAAATTAACTTTTTTTTAATAATGTTACAGTTGTATCTTTTGTAGCAGAAATGTTTCATATAGTTTATCTCATTTATTTTATTACATTGACATGGATATAAAAAACAATAGTGCAAAAAGTATATTCCTTACTGCATAACTTTATTTTTGTTTGAATGCAAACCATTATTTTCATAATGTAACAGTTGGACATTTGTTGCAGAAAACTCAGTATGTGATTTGTTATTGATATTTATGGCCATGTTTACATTATTCAGATTTTTTATTGAAACATGTCAATTAAGAAACAGATCTGTCATTTATCCAGATTCCACCATGGTAGGAGGGGGTTGGATGGGGATTGGTGGTGGGCTGGTCTTGAGCATTAAACTCCCGGGCTGAAAATGGATCCCACTCTGACCCAAAGGATGCCTGTCAGTTCGAGCCAAAAACACGTAAGCTAGCTCCATATGTTTTAGCTAACGTTAATAATAATAATAATAAAATGTCTACCAATAGGGGAAACAACTGGTCCGACAAAGAAGTAAAAGAGCTTATTTTAATAAGAGCAGATGAAGAAATTAACCGGCAAATTGACGGAACTGTAAGAGACAACAATGTGTACTGTACTATTGCTGATAAACTTCGACTTCGCGGTGTGCAGAGAGATAAGAAGCAGGTTACGGCTAAGCTCAAAAGTCTGAAAAGTCTTTACCTAAAAACAAAAGACCACAACAACACAAGTGGGATGACTGCCAAATCATTCGCTTATTATGATCTGTGTGATAATATCTGGGGACATCGTCCCTGTGCTTTGCCGGTAAATGCTGTTGGATGCTTGACACAGACAGAAGAAATAGCGCAATCTCAAACTGACAGCGCCACCAAAGATGGAGATGATGAAGACATTTGTCCACCAACAAGGAGTACGTTTTCTGATTTCACTCTCACGTTAAGATGAAAATTGTATCATAAATGGCTAGCATTAAAATAACTAAAATTATACTATTTTCTTTCACTGTCACTCCAACAAGTTCATAATCGCTTGTCTGCATATTGTATTTATTTATTTATAACTGGACAAAAAACATATCGGGGAAAATGAGAAATTCTCAGTTGTTTCCACGGAATTACAGTACCTTAATACATTAATGTATGAATTCTGAGTAAATTTCCATGTGCTTTCTTTTGATGAACCTCATTATTAATTACATAAACAGCATTGATTCTGAATGTTTCAAATCAAAAAGATAATTTATTATGCATGTGACGTTTAGTCAAATCCCATCTGACTTGAGTACAATCTTAATTTTTTTTCTTCTCATCTACAGGCACACCAGAAATGACAAGCCATCCCCCTGCGAAAAAAAGAAAAATGTCTAAGGCAGACCATGCTCAGGCAATGAGTATGAGGAATGCAGCATTCCTAAATCACCTCAACGAGTCAGAGGAAAAGTTATTTGCCAGAGAAGGAGCAACTGCTGCGAATGCAGAGGGAGTGGGAGAAGGTAGCAGAACTTCAGCACAGACAAACAGTGTTGGAAATGACCAGGGAGATGCGGGAAATGCAACAGGAGGCTGTTAGCCAGTTTGGCAACATCTTAGCAAGTATATTTCCTCCACATGGTGCCCAGTCAACTGTTCATCAGCCCTTTACTCACCAGTGGAGGTCTGGAACATCATCAGTTCATGTTGCCTCACGAGATGCTGCACCATCCACAGTGCCACACAGTTATAGTGATGAGGAGGAGCCTTATGAAAGGGTGATGACCTATTTATAAAACCTTGATGGTTTTAGGGGACAAGTCACCCAAAACTGAAAATTCTGTCATCGTTTGCCCACCCTCATGTATGTAGTACAAAGATGCATGACTTTGGATACAGAGTTTGAAACAACATGAGGGTGAGTAAATGACGTCAGATTTTTCAGTTTTGGGTGACTAGGCATGTTTGTAATGCAGGCATTTTATTTGATTTATGCAAATTCTCATTTCAATTTGTTTTATCCAGTATAACTTTAAGTTCTGAAGCCTGAAATTTTAAAGCATGAAAAAATGAGTACTGTTCATCAACAAATGAATGTTTGAATTAATTTATTTAATAGTTTTACAATTATTTACGTATTTATAGAATTTTTGTAATTTTTCTGGATTATTTATTGTTCTGTGACTAAAACCACATACTTGTAGTAGCCTATTTGTTCAAACTTCTGTTCTATTGTAGTTGTCTGTATAAATCTGTTTTATATATATAAAAAATGTAACTGAACAAAACAAATATAACAATTACATTAAAAAAACATTCATTAATACTACATATTTATAATTTTTTTGGTGCAAACGTTTAAAGTTTACATTAATACAGCAACTAGTTCCTGCAAACAATGGTCAGCAAGGCATCACGAATGGAAACAGCAGATGCACTGTCATCCCTGTTGTCAACAACAGCTCTTTCCACGCATTCTTGAGGACAGTCCCAGTTCTCCAGGTATTGCTCATGGTGGAATTCACAGAAATGATGCAGAACGCAGCAGGCTAGCACTACATCTGACACGGTGTTAATATTAATGTAATTTCTCTTCAGTAAGCATCTCCACCTTCCTTTAAGGCGTCCAAATGCGTTCTCCACAACTATCCTTGCCGAGCTCAACCGATGATTGAAGTATCGCTTTTCTTGGCTGAGTGTAACACTGTTAGGGAAGGCTTTGATCAGCCATTTTTTCAAGGGATAGGCCGGGTCATCGATTACATATAAAGGAATCTCCAAGCCATTAATGTGCCCTGAGTGCTAAATCAAAAAAATTAATAAAAAATAATATAGTATTTAATGGATTGTTCAATGTTCAAAGATGCTGTTTGACTATTACAATATAGATGAATTACAGGAAAGAACATTTATGGGCTATGAAATATGAATATTAAATATTAATCATTCTAGCAAATAATTAAGACTGATAATGTGTGCTCCAGCCTATAGTTCCCAAATTGTCACAGACTATTTTACAAGCACTTCTCTCACCTCTCTTGCGTAAAGATAACCACCCTGTCGATGCTCAGCAAGACAATAAATATCGGAATTTGCCAGTACCCTAGCATCATGTGTCCTTCCAGGCCACCCAACGAAAACATCTGTGAAACTATAAACAAAATGCAGCAAATTGTGATTAGTAGCCAAAATAGTTAATTAACCAAAAGGAAAGAAAATTGATCATATCGATGATATGATTGGGATGTGTGTGTACCGTCAATAGCACCCACGCAAAAAGGCATTCCTCGACTGGCAAAACCAGATAATGCGTGTTCAAGTTCAGGGCCATATGGAAGATGAATGTATTTTCTGAGCATTAATCGTTGAATTCCACGGCAAACTTCTGTTGTGAACTCTGTTCTTCTAAAGTGTAGAAAACTCAGAAGAAAAGACCAGGAGACTTCGGATTGGATCGTCAGCAGAATTTCTTTATTCTATGACAGGTCTTGTTATCTGTAGTCCTCGAAGATCTCATCTAAAGTAATTTTTACAGGGTATTCTTATAGGCAGAATTGGAGGAGGGACTTTTGGAGACAAAACATCAAATAAAGGCCAGGACAAAGCCATTTGCAGATCAAAGGTAAAATCTCTCAGTAGTCTGACTCATTGATCTTACCATTATCATAGAGACAAAAGGCACAGCTGTCCCAAGCCCAAATGGTCAGGAAACGATCTCAAGCACCCGACCTTGCCCGGCACCTCTTAGTCAGGACGTGAATTCAAATCAAACATAGAATAACATTTGTAATCCTTCAATTCCCCCTTTGAGAGTTCTAATAACTCTCACAAAAATACAAATTTAGACACTTAAAAGTTAATTCTTGTAACTTGGAATCGTTACAGGCACATAGTACATGTTCTGTGTTGCTTATATGTAATTGCATGCTGACACAGAAACAAAACATGCAATTAGGGTCCGTGAAGTTCTTACGGGTAATAATCTTTTCTGGTTGGAACTGTCATTTCCTCGTGAGAGGCGGGCGTCATTTGCTGACAGAAACACTTGATACTGTGGATGCATAGATAGTACGCAAGTAGGAGAAACAACAGCAGAATTGCTATTTCCTTGATCCACAGCCAGGGTTTACCTAACAAGTTTCCGAACCATGAAGAATTATCTTCAGTCATCTGGTGTAATTTTGCTGAAAGACCAAGAATGTCTTGTTGGATTTTGTTCAAGTTCTCTGTTGGATCCATTAACCCGGTGCAGCATTCAGGACCAATAATGGTACAGGCTCCCCCTTGTGTTGAAAGAATGTAATCCAAGGCCACTCTGTTCTGTAAGATCATCATCTTGTGCGAGGCAAGAGTGTCCTTGATGTTGCCCAGGGCCAAAACCGTATTATTGGCCAATTTCTGTACTGAATCCGACAGGCTTCTGACCTGATCGAGAGCCTGCATGACACCATACGATGGGATTAATGCTCCAAGAGTTCTTGACCACCACGTTTGTACACAAGTGAGTCCTGGAATGCAGCCATCTTTGTTGGTAGAAGCTGAATTTTGTAGATGTGGAGAACTTGAGGTGGAGTGTGTATTTTCTCTGATGGCTGGTAGGACATAAACCAGGGTGCACCTGCCATTGAATTGGCTGGGTAGGATGCTGTAGACAGAAGTCCCACATAACCACAAAGTGCCAGTCGGTGGAGGAATCATACACCACTGATTTATGGCAAAAAAATTCGGTAGGGATGGGTTCCCGTAGAGACACTCTTTTAAATCATTCTCCTCTTTCTTATCTGATGTAGTAACGTACACATCGAATTCGGTTCTTCTTTCAATCACAAAGCTGCAACGTTCACGAGGAATTTCACCCAGTGTAGTCGATGCTGGAGCATGATTTTCCATGCACCAATAGAACATCCTTGGCATGAGTAGATCTGTCATGATGGGAGTAGCTGAAGTTAGGTTGCAGGATGGTAGTCCAGGAATGCAACACAAAGAAGCTGGAGGAATTGTTACGTTGTGACATGTATCCTTGTTGTATAATCCACTGGTATGATGATCGAATAAGGTACACGTATCACATTTGGAGATAGGGTGTGCCACCCATGGGATTCCTGCTCCTACTGAAGGTGCGTGCGGCATGCAAACGTTTTTTCCAGCAAAACAAGGCATTTCTTGACATATTCATCAGCTCTATGAATATGTTGTTTCTGGGGTCTACACTTTGCGTGATGTCCATGATGGTTAATAGTATAAAAATCTTGATCATGTTGATGGATGACTGAAGTTCCCGTATGTGAGTCTCTGCGTTGTGTATTTTTTTCTTTCTTTATTTACTCTTTCTTGTGTGATAGTTGGCTCGGCAATGGGTCTAGTTGTTTTCTAGAGGTTGTGGCTTCATCCGCAGGTGAGAAAGGTGGTGCATATGGATCTCAGGACAGCCATCAAATGGTATCTGCACAGAGGAAGAAAGAAACACAAACAAGAGAGAACAACGGTACAGAGCAGTATTTGTAGAGTCTGCAAACATTAGGGTTGTATCCTCTGTTCAAAATATAGTCTGCTATGGTTGTTCCTTCTTTCCCTATTTCTCAATTCCTGCGACACCTAAAGAACAGTGAGGAAAGGATGGACTAATGGAGGGGAAAGGCCTATGAGGAAATCTTCACCTCAGGGTTGGCCCCCGAAGCCTGTTACTTTCGGTTCTTCCCTGGGCTCCTCACTGGTTCTTGTGTCTACCCTATCCTATCCCTGCAGGGGGAGGAACCACCTTACAGTGTGACACATGAGTCCAAGTTTTCCTTCCCTGACACAATACTGCAGCTGCTGTAATCAGCATCACTTGATGTGGTCCGTACCACTTAGGCTCTAATGGCTTGTTTTTGAATGCCTTTATCATGACCCATTGACCTGGGACGATTGTGTGTCCACCTTCTGGTGGAGTCAGCCAACACGACTCAACTCTCTCTTTGGCACTCTGCACTGCCTTTGTGAGGTTTTCACAGTAAGCGATCAGGGCAACGGTACAGAAAAGAATCCATTAGACATATCAATTACTGAAAAAATCTTACAATCTAATGGTAAGCCATTACAAATTGTAGATGGATCTGCCACTAGGGGGGTGATTTTTTCAATATGTTTATTGGCTACTCTGTAGTCTATTGTAAGTCTCCATGTCCCATTAGATTTCTTGATGGGCCATATGGGTGAATTACATGGACTGTTGGTTTTAACTAGCACTCCTTGCGTCAGCAAATTTTCTACAATAAGTTTAATTCCCTGTATAGCTTCCTTATTAATCGGATATTGTTTGGTGACCGGAGGTGGAGTTCCTGTCAATTTAACTGGTTCTACACCTGTCAACAACCCACAATCATCCTTGTCTTTAGCCCAAATTGGATGATTCTGTAAGAAAGCATACTCGGGAGGGGTTGCATTATTGGTAGAAATCTGTGCTGAGGAAATTTTTATGCTAGTAGATTCTGAGGACATGTCTAAAGTTATATTTATTTGTCTCAGAAGATCCATGCCTAAAATTGCACCTGTATTTAATGGAGCGCATAGCAATTTTGTAGTCAGAGTTTTTGGGCCAAATTGTACCTCTATGGGCGGAGTTTCATACAAAACAGAATCTTCACCTATTACACCAGTTAAACAAAGTTTGGTTTTCTTGTATGGGATGTTTAAACCTTGTGCCAATTTTGTAGGAATTACTGTAATTTCTGCACCTGTATCAAGCAAAAAATCAATCTCTTTCTCTTTTATGCTACCTTTCACAAAAATTCTTTGGTCATTGTGTTGGATTACAGGGGAAAGGTAGCTACTCACAGCCCCAATAATTAGTTTTTTTTCCTGGTCTTGTTGTGCTCTTAGAAGAGCCTGAACTATCTGTACCACAGTTTCAGTGGTCACTGGCGGAACTATTTCAGGGTTGTGTGCAGGCTGAGAAGGAGCAGAATTATGCATAGCATTTCTTTTACTATCTTGTAACTTCTTCCTACACTCTTTCTCCCAATGTCCTAATTTTTCACAGTATTTGCATTTGCTTTCTCTTTTAGACCATCTATTGTCTTGTTTCGTTGTGTTAAACGTAGTTGCTGCTACTCTTACTTTTGCCTTGACATCAGCATCTCTTTCCCATGTAGCTAACCTGTCTAGGTTACTTCTGAGAGTTCTGTTAGACCAAGTTAGATCTAAGAATGGTAAAGCTTTTCTGTATTCGGCTACAAGGCCATCTGACCAGATACGAACCAGGGGTCCCTTGTCATCAAGTACACTTTCAGGGTCATCAACAATTCCACTGTAGATTACAGCTGACTGACAAAATCTCACAGTTTCTTCTTTCCTTTGCACACAGGTAGTAATTCTAGACCAATCTATTTTGGGTCCTAAGATATTCTTTAGGATTTTCAAAATACCTTCTCTTAAATCACCCTTACTGGCATTTCGCAGTTCAGAAGTGACAGCAGATTCAAAACTGTTGAATTCAGATTCAGTTATTATTTGTGACATCAGCTGCGTGACTTCTGCCAACGACATGTCATAAAGACGCATTTTACTGATCAATGTTCTTCTAAATTCAGAAAAATGTGTGCGTGGTGACGGTAAACTCTGAGATAGTCTCTCTATATCTTTAGGACATAAAGCTTTGGCAGCAGTTTGTATTTGCACAACAAAAGAACTGAGAGGAACACCATCAGTGTCCTCAATCCCCTGAGATCTTCTCCTCGCACCACACACATGGACGGAATTTACAGGCACATCAGTTACTGATTGGAGAGCTACATCTGTTTCAAAGAACGCTTGTAAATCAGGGTAAATGTTATCAGGCTGACTTACTTCCACATCAGTTTTTGCTGCAATTTTCTTGAGGTTCAATTTCTTAGTCAAAGTGGATACTCTCGCACGGAGTTCATTGTTCTGTTTCTCTAGCTCTGCGTTACGCTGAGACTGTTGTGTCGCTAGCGTTACACTGAATTCCCTGTGACAACAGATAATGTCTTTCACATTGTTCTTACGAATACTTGCTCCTAGTACCTTTTTACACTCATCTACCGACCAAGTCTTGTCTGGATGAATCTCATATTTCTGCGTTAGTTTTTGTCTAACTTTTTCAGTGACTATTAGGTCCATTTGTTCCCCTAACAGCGTTTTGAATTCACTATCTGACCACAAAGGAGTCGCAAGACCAGTCTTTTCTGTGGTTGGAATCAGTCTAGCATTCATTCTAACCATTTTGTAAGTTTCTTCGGTACCACACAAACAAAACAAACAAAAAACAAAAACAAAAAAAAACTTCTCTGATCAACAGAGGGTACACTTGTTAAATAATAAAAATAAAAAAAAACTTAACTATTGTTAACTTTCCAAATTACCAACACTTCACACTTAACTTCCCTGCCTACAAGAAACAGAGGATAAAACTAAATTATTAGCACGAAATGCTAACCTTCCCTGCCTGAAACAGAGGGTAACTAATTTTTAGCCCGTAATGCCAAAATCTTCCCTGCCTGAAAGAACAGAGGATACTTTCATCTCTAAAATAAAAAAAACTTTAGAGGATAAACTCTTCCCTGCCTGTACAGAGGATAAACTTCCCTGCCTAACAGAGGATAAACTTAGTTAAAACAAACCCTACAGATGTATGTTAACTCTTCTCTGACGGCACAGAGGATACACTGGTCTTAGGTTCTTTTGGATTAGAGACAGCACTCACCACCACCCTTGGTTGAGAGAAAAATTCAGTCTGGGAATCTTTTCAGCTTGAAGTTTCGCTGGATTCCAAAAGATGCAGATCTTTGTTTGAGCTTGAAGTTTTTCAGGTGAGGAAGCTGGAACTCTATCCGGGTGACGGCACCATCTGTTGTGAACTCTGTTCTTCTAAAGTGTAGAAAACTCAGAAGAAAAGACCAGGAGACTTCGGATTGGATCGTCAGCAGAATTTCTTTATTCTATGACAGGTCTTGTTATCTGTAGTCCTCGAAGATCTCATCTAAAGTAATTTTTACAGGGTATTCTTATAGGCAGAATTGGAGGAGGGACTTTTGGAGACAAAACATCAAATAAAGGCCAGGACAAAGCCATTTGCAGATCAAAGGTAAAATCTCTCAGTAGTCTGACTCATTGATCTTACCATTATCATAGAGACAAAAGGCACAGCTGTCCCAAGCCCAAATGGTCAGGAAACGATCTCAAGCACCCGACCTTGCCCGGCACCTCTTAGTCAGGACGTGAATTCAAATCAAACATAGAATAACATTTGTAATCCTTCACTTCACGAATGAGTTTACACAATGTCGCCTCGCCGATGCCGAACAATTCAGCCACAGTCCTGTACTCACAGTGTGTAGCAAACCACCAAATCACAGTGCCAAGTCGTCGTCTGTAATCAATTGGCTTTTGCCAGTTTGTAACCTGCTTTTGTAGAGCTGGTTTGAGTTCATTAGCCAAGTACATAAAAGTATCTCGACTCATCCTGAAATGCTTAACCCAGTCAGTATCACTATAATTGTGTACCGTTACATTCCAAAAAACATCTCCTTGCGGACGACATTTCACCCACACACGATGGTCTGGCAACATCTGCTGTCTCCCCTGGAAAGCTAACGCCAGTATCAATAATTTTCGTTTGTTGTGTCTATGCCTGAGTGACTTTCTGGCTCTTTGAATCAAATTTCGGCCTCTTAATCGTGCGGTGATGTTCCCGATACAGTAATTCATTTCTTTTAAGTGTTTTTTCCAGTTGGAACAATTTTGTTAAGAAAAAGAAAATAACTGTCAGTACCACAGAAGCTAACATTGTGACAAATCGTCCAGCGCAAGATACACTGTAACACGCGCAGGAAATTTTAATTTAATGTCGTTACGTTTTGAAATGTCTGTTTTTATTTATTTCGTTTCTATTATTTGTTATGTTTTATTTGTTATTTAATTTTATAGCATTTGTTTTCGTTAAAACTAATTTTAAAATTGTAGTTATTTTAAAAGGTAGCCTATATGTTTCCCACAATTTTAATTCCTGTGTAAATGCATTTATGCCACTTCAGAACAGCATTAAACGTCTGTGTAAATGCACATTTTCGTGGTTTTATGCCGCTCCAGATTTGGTTTCTGTGCCGCCTTTGCTGTGTAAAGATGCCTCTAGACTGCTGTAATGCAAGACTCTCCTTCGGTCGGTGCGCTGCATTTAGCAGCCGCGTTCAGTTTTAATTGTAGTGTCCTCTAACTGAACAAATTAATTTTTATTACTATAAAAAAATCTAAAGGACGGTGTGGGACGGTGCCATGGTGGGCAAGTGACGTAACGGTGTTGCGGCTTAACACCGGTATAACCGTCATCACCATCTATCGCGGCAAGCCTAGTGCTGATCATCAGAAGCTTGAATCTGCAAGGGAACCAGAACACAGCATTAGATTTGCTCTGGAGTCGTAACTTACATTCTCCTTCTCTTCCTCTGCTTAAAAGCTGTCCTGCTGATGAGATTCAGGTGTCGGTAATCAGCATGCACTCTATGGTGATTTCTATGTGAGCGCTGATTGCTATGTGAGCGCTGTTTCCTAAGTGACGCTGATACCACATTGGCCGGCTCGCCACACCCTGCAGTGTTTGTGAGAGCTGCTGCCTTCTCCAGCCCATGCACAGAGTGAAATTCTCCGACTCCGATACAGGAAAAATAAAACAGAACTTATAACATTGGAGCTAATATGTTAGCAAGCAAGCTGCTGATAGTTTTTGACTACAGTCCTTAAAGTTAACTGCAAGTAAAGTCAAGTCAAGTCAAGTCAAGCTTTATTGTCAATTCTTCCACATGTACAGTACATACATACAGAGAATTGAAATTGCGTTACTCTCAGACCCTTGGTGCATACAGTTAACATTAAACACTGACAGTAGACGTTCAAATACAGATAAATACAGTTAAACTATATGTACATACAAACTATACAGATATACAAATAAGGACATTGCAGAAAAATACAAATAAATAGACAATACAAAGAGATAGATAAAGTAAAGTGGCATAAGGTACATGGCAGATAGAGTGCAAACCAGTTAAATAAAACAAAGACTGTGCAGATGTCTTTATCAGACTGACAGAAGAGGTAGATTACAGACAATGCTGGATGAGGTAGAGATCATTCCAGTGCTGCATAAAGTGACTGGTGCGGGTCACGGTTGTAAGGGGGGGGGGGGGGATGGACATAGGGGGGGGGGGGGGGTCGTAGTGTCAGAGTTCAGTGTTGCGTGGGGTAAAAGAGGGGAGGCGGGGCAAGGACGGGAGGGAGTTCAGCTTCCTGACAGCCTGATGGATGAAGCTGTCCTTCAGTCTGCTGGTCCTCGCCTGGAGACTCCGCAGTCTCCTCCCTGATGGCAGCAGACTGAAGAAGCTGTGTGTCGGGTGGGTGGGATCACCTGCAATGCTGAGGGCTTTGTGGGTGAGACGGGTGCTGTAGATGTCCTGGAGGGAGGGGAGAGAGACACCAACGATCTTCTCAGCTGCTCTCACTATCCGTTGAAGGGACTTGCGGCAGGACGCGTTACAGGCGCCATACCACACAGTGATGCAGCTAGTCAGGATGCTCTCGATGGTGCCTCTGTAGAAAGTGCACATGATGGGGGCCGGGGCTCTGGCTCTTCTGAGTTTGCGGAGGAAGTAGAGACGTTGCTGTGCTTTCTTGGCCAGTGCTGCAGAGTTGTTAGTCCAGGAGAGGTCCTCTGTGATGTGCACACCCAGAAACTTGGTGCTGCTCGCTCTCTCCACAGTCACACCGTTGATGGTCAGAGGAGCATGCTGAGTGTGCACTCTCCTGAAATCAACAACAATCTCCTTCGTCTTCTCCACATTCAGAGAGAGATTGTTGTCCCTGCACCACCCGGCCAGGCGGCTCACCTCGCTCCTGTAGTTTGTCTCATCTCGGTTGCTAATGAGACCCACCACAGTCGTGTCATCCGCAAACTTGATGAAATGGTTTGAGTTATGTGACGGTGTGCAGTCGTGGGTCAGCAGAGTGAAGAGGAGGGGGCTCAGCACACATCCTTGGGGGGCCCCTGTGTTCAGTGTGATGGTGCTGGATGTGTTAATGCCGACCCGTACTGCCTGAGGTCTTCCGGTCAGAAAGTCCAACAACCAGTTGCACAGAGAGGTGTTGAGCCCCAGCTGGGCCAATTTGTGAGTGAGCTGCTGAGGGATGATTGTGTTGACTGCTGAACTGAAGTCTATGAACTGAAGTCTATGAACTTTATGAACTGAAGTCTATGAAACTGGTAAGCGAACCTTCAACCAGCTGTAGTATTATGCCAGTTCCTGACGGTTCTATGCTATTGTTTTTTTCTTTCACAGAGTGAAGCAACACTTCATAGTTTACTAGTAATATATAATAAATATATGGCCATAGGACTTTTAAATATCAGAATTTAATCCTTGCCTTTATCTCCCAGGACTGTTGTTGAATCTTCCAAAAGTTTTGGCTTGGGGTCCTTCATATGCGGCAGCACACGATCCATCGCACCAATAACACGGGGCTGTTCGTGGATGTGCCTGACTTTAAATCGGCGCTGCTAAACATGGATATTGGCCGATGCCGATATATAAAAAAATGACAAATATCGGCCCGATATATCGGACCCTGAATTTCCTCAGCTGTCGCAGATGTTACAGTCGTTGCCTGGCTTTCTTAACCTGTGTTTGAATGTGTGCAGTCCAAGTCAGGTCACTTGACACTGCTCACCCTCTCCACAGGGGTCCCACTGATCATAAGAGGAGTGTAGGGCCGCTGATGTCTCTTCCTTAAGTCCACAATCATCTCTTTAGTTTTGCTCACGTTCAGAGAGAGACAGTTGTCCTGGCACCATGATGTAAGTCTCTCTACCTCATCCAAGTATGTGGTCTCATCATTGTTGGAAATGAGGCCCAGAACCAGAGTATCATCAGCAAATTCAACAATAGAAGTGGAGCTGTGAGAGGACACACAGTCGTGTGTGTAGAGAGAGTAGAGGAGGGGGCTCAGGACACAACCCTGTGTGGCTCCTATGTTCAGGGTGATGGAGTTGGAGGTGAATTGGCCCATTTTCACCACTTGAGGTCTGCCGGTGAGGAAATCTTGAATCCAGTCACAGAGTGAAGAGTTTAGGCCGAGGTCTGTGAGTTTAACAGCTAGCTTGACAGGGACTATATTATTGAAAGCTGAGCTATAGTCAATGAAAAGCAGTCTTATATAGTTGCCATTTTTGCTGTCAATGTGTTTAAGGGAAGAGTGGAGGACCTGAGAGATGGCATCGTGAGTAGACCTATTTTGGCGGTAGGCAAACTGAAGAGGGTCCAAAGTAGCAGAGATGGAGGAGCAAATGTGGTTCTTTAAAAGTCTCTCAAAAACCTTTATGATTATTGATGTGAGGGAAACTGGACGATAGTAATTCAGGCAAGAGGGTTTACTGTTCTTAGGCACAGGGAGGATGACATATTTTTTTAAAGGAGGTGGGAACCACAGAGGTAGGAAGGGACTCATTAAAGATGGATGTTTTTCACAATGCTTTGTACTCGCTCATGTTACCCGACAGAAGGCTGGCGTTGTATGCAGCAGTGCGATGGTTAACCGCATCACGGAATGTTCTGTCCACCCACGGTTTCTGATTGAGAATGTCCTTATCGTTACAGTTTCAGTGGCTTGCACGGTTAGCGTGTTGACAAAGCTTAATGCTACATCCGTGAACTCGCTGGCATCAGAAGAACTCGCCCGGAAAATGTCCCAGTGGATGTCACCAAAAGCTGCCTGTAGCATAGCTTCAGAGTGGGAGGACCAGCGCTTCACTTCTTTGTTTATATTCCGGTGTGAGGAAAAGGGCGGCATGGTCCGATTTGCCAAAAGCCGGTAGTGAGCGGGTATTGTAGGCCTTTTTAAACTGAGTGTAGCAATGATCCAGTGTATTCTGTCCTCTAGTTGGACAGGATATATGTTGATGAAAGTTCGGCATGACCTGCCTGAGGCTGGATTTTTTAAAGTCCCCCGCGATGATAGATTCAGCGTCAGGGTTTTTGTTAATGTATCCACTGAGCACATCGTGGATTTTGGACAAAGACAAGCTAGTGTTAGTGTGCAAGCTAGCCATGTTTCAGTCAAACAAAGGATGCTCCCTTATGTCCATTTGGAAACTTATCCTGGCTCTAAGATCGTCCATCTTATTCTCCAAGGATTGGACATTAGCGAGCAGAATACTCGGTAGAGGTGTACTGTGAGCTCTTTCCCTCAGTCTGTTGTGAATTCCTGCATGTTTCCCGCTGTGTTTATTTCGCCTCCTGGGATTATTCGGGTGGCCATTGTTCTCCTCAGTGTTCCGAAGAATCTCCAATGGCCACGTTGGAATCGTGGATAAAGTGTCCTGAAGCAGGATAGTGTAGCGGTGTCCAATGTCCAAATGTGTTCTTTTGTCGTAAATAATCAGTGCAGATGTTATGCGTGTAAAAATAGAAAGTAAAAATATGTAAACAAGTAGATAAAAGCACAATCTGAGCCGAGCTACCCGAACGGTGACTGAACACAGCAGCGCCATAGTGAGTCAGGTGAGGAAGTTCAACCTGTCACAGGAGCTGTTGATACAGTTCTACTCTGCCATCATTGAATCTGTCCTCTGCATGTCGATAACTGTCTGATTGAGCTCAGCTACCAAATCTGACCTAAGAAGATTACGGAGGATAGTCGGACTGCTGAGCGAATCATTGGTACAACCCTCCCCACTCTCCAAGAACTGTACTCATCCAGAATGAGCAAAAGGGCTGGCAAAATCACTCTGATGGACACTTTTTGTTCCACATTAGTTTCCTGTCCACAACTTTTTGCCTCTTACAAAAGTCACAATTCTTCTAAGAAGACAGTAAAGGCTTATGTCATGCTTGAGCTTTAGTTAGGATCAGTAATCAATATTTCAGTAATAAAAAATATAATTTTTCAAAAAAGGAAACAAATGACTTGTTCTTTAAGAGACTTGTTTTATTTTCTCTTGTATATTTAGGATTGCTCTTTAAAAATAAAAAGTAGTTGTTATCCAATTACTCGATCAATCTTTGGAATTTTCGGTAGAATACTCGATTTCTAAAATATTCGATAGCTACAGCCCTACACTGTAGCCACCCGATCCGGTCCTTATCCAGCCCAAATGGTCACTGCAGTCACCAGTTTCAGAATAGATGGTGGATAAGCACCTGGAGACAACCTCTACAGCCCTTACAGCCCTGAATGTCAGCGGAGTCTAGGACACGTAGATGAGCCCCAGAGACAGATCCCCAGTGAGGGCCCGCCACCTATACAGCCATCGGGAAAAGATCACTGGAACCAGCTGAGCCTTTACAATCTGATTTAGCTGCAGTTGGAACAAACTGCTGGTTCATCTGGTCAGAGGGGAACTGACCCCCCGACTGAGCCTGGTTTCTCCCAAGGTTTTTTCTCCATTCTGTCACCGATGGAGTTTTGGTTACTTGCCGCTATCGCCTCTGGCTTGCTTAGTTGGGGACACTTCATTTCCAGCTATATCATAGACTTGATTGCACAGATACTATTTAAACTGAACTGAGCTGGACGATGCCATCACTAAATTCAATAATGAAATGCATTTAACTGAACATTTAGTGTTTTATCTTGTCATTTTACATTATTGACACACTATTTTCCCATTTTGATATTGTGCAGTTGCTTTATTACAATTTGTATTGTTAAAAGCGTTATTTAAATAAAGGTGACTTGACTTGACTTTTCTTTATTTAAAGACTGAAATGTGAGGTTTACCTTTTTTATGAAACTTTTTCCAAGCTTTATTTGAACATTTACATTAGATAGCCTATTTTAACATGCTATTAGTTAAACATTGGTCATGTTATTGTTTTAGTGATTATGCAAACAAAATTGTTTTATTTGTTGATTTTAAATATAAAACTTAGTGAAATGATTTATGTGTCAGTATTTTTTGAAGATTTCCAGCACATTTTAACAATACTGTGATAATAGTGATAACCGTGATAATTTTGGTCACTATAATCGTGATAAGAAATGTTCATACGTAATTGAATAATTCAAAGAATTCAAAGAATATGTAGGGTTCTCCCTTCCAATGCAGTGAGCTGCTGCTCCTATTGGATGCAGTGTATTTCAGTGTAATCTTCTAGCATATTCTTGACAAAGAATAAGTGTACTTACCCTGCACTATGACACCAAAGCCAGGTGAGCAGTCAGTGTGACGGACACAAAACTCCACCACTAGGTGATATCCAGGTATACACTCACAGAGCCTGTCAAGAGTGCGGTTACATTCCCTTTGTACAATCTGCCTTTCCTTGCAGACAGATGTACAATGTTGACAGCTGTCTCCCCAATGCCACTGCTCTGCAAAGCATTTTTTCTGGGCAGGGGGCACAAACAGTTGGTTCCTTCGTGCTGCAGTGGCGTTTCACAGCTGTGCCAGGTGGACACTGGTCACAAAGCAGCACCTTAGAGGACACAGGGTCTTTGTACTGGTACTTAGGTATCTCTTGGTAGGCCCGTGCAAAACACATGGCAAACAACTAAGAAAAAAACAAAAAAATAGGAATACAATTTAGATATGCAGCTTGCAATCTGGCATGCATGTACACTCTAAAAACGTCTGGGTTAAATACAACCCAGTGCTGGGTAAATATTGTAAAGAACACATGCTTAAGGCCAAAGTATACTTCACGTTGTACGCATATGCGAGGGACAGTGTACAGTGCGCGTGACGCGAATTTCGTCATCAAAATAGTACGCGCACACCCGGATTTTTGTAACCAGGTCGCACGTGCATTAAACTCTCTTGCAGTAATTAATTTATCCGCAAGGTGGAAACGCTGCCGTGGGGGTATCGATTCACAAGGTAGCCGAAGAAAAACTGCATAAACATATGGCTTCACACACCTCCGGAATAAGCTTAGACACTGTCCGGCTTCCCAAATGGTATAGCATGCAGCAATATATGGTCACGGCCTTTTAGCCTTTCCGCTGTGCTTTATGGACTTCTAAAAGTTTTTCTTCCGTGTCCTTTGTCACACTGTAATCTTCATATTTGCTCCATAAGGGCCCCACTAGGCCAGGAGAGGTATTGCAATTTGGCGCAAAGCGCATGCGTCGAACGTCTGTGTAAGCGTGTGAGTCAAATGAAGTATACTTTGCAAGTGTAGCGGGAAATTTTGCTACAATGTAGGGGTGAATTAAACTTCTACTCCAATTTATCTCGGACGACTAGGGATTGATAAGATCTAAGTCTTCACCCCCTAGTACAATTAATTCCTGCACTTTTTATTTTAATAAGTATGTTTTATCTGCCTTGTTAATTATGCATTTGTATTTTGTAGCAGCGACTGATAAGGATTGGGGCTCTGGAATCTAAATCACATACACCACGGTAGCTACCCAGAGTATAATTGTGTTGCTCAACCCCTCTACCAGCCCACAAGACAGTAGGAATGCCCCTACTCCAAGATAACAGTAGTTTTACCCTTATTTCCTAAGGCTTATAAAAGAATATACTAAAGGAGTACAATAGTCATGAAATAAACTCTTTGATTTACTTCTATTTTGATTCACCAAGAAATGTACAAAAGAAAATAAAAACAGTTTTGTTCAGATTTAAACTTGGTTCAGTTTCCTTTCTTTCAACAATAATACTCAAACAAAAAAAATAAAAATAACAACAGTCCTAACAGAATGCTCAAATGATACTCAGTTCACTCAAAAGTACATTACAGATGTGTCTTTCCACATTAGATACTTTTCATTTCAATTCACTTGCCTGTGTGAAATTCACAATACTAGAGTTAAAGTTTTACCTCACAGTAGGACTGAACTGGCACTGGAGTGTTCAGATATGGCAGGGTATTTTAAATAAAACAAAAGCTGTCAGTTCAAAACAAAGTCTCTTCCTTTTCCTTTCAGAAAAAAACACGGTAATTCTGATTCGTTCACTCCAACCAACTAAGTTCTTAGTCCTCAAGACCTTCCAAAAACAAAGAATGTTCAAGTCTCTAAACGAAAATACTGCAAAATGTCCAAAAATAAACTATGAAAAATAGAGAAAAATATATTGTCAAAAGAAAAGCGTCAGTGTGTCCGCAATGCCGTCCACGTCCACACGGCGGCACTATAGTATCAAAAACGACACACGAGGATTTTAATTAGAAAACAGTAGCAAAGTCACTCGATACAAGCTGCTTTGATTCCGAAATAAACAAATACCGTCTGTATTTCTTCAGAACATCAACTGTGGATAGACAGCAGTGAAGAAAACTCGCAATATCTCGGCTCCCTTACGTAGAAAACGAACACTCGTGCCAACACACCGTCTTCGCTGACACGATGAGCAATGCTCTTCCTGATCTACCACAGACGCGCAGTCCAGTTTCTCAGTGATCAAACTCCGTAAAAACTCACGACAGCAAAAAAAAACTCGATCCACAGCACAAGCTCGGTCCAGCTTCTCTTCAGCTCACTTCGACGCCTGTCTAATGCGGTTCACATATCGCTCTCTCGATCGCCCATCACATCTCACTTCTTTTTCTCTTTTTCTCTTCTCGCGCTTCTCTCGCTCACATTCTTTTCCGGTTCCCGTAAAAAAACTTCAATATAAAAGTCTTTGAATACCTCCACATTCCCCCCTGCTAAACCCTGCCATATACAGAACTCTTCAAGCAAGCCAGTTCCTAGAAGAAACATAAAACACAGAACAGATTCAGCAAGACAACATTTTCTTGAGGTAAGTAACATACACTTTGACAATTTCCCTTTTACTTATTTTTGACACTCTAAACCCAAATTACATAATATAGTCATCTCTATATCTTACAGGCAATTTACCCCTTGTTTTCCATTTAGAACATATTAGATCAGTTACCCCACTGATGTCATTTTCTGGAGTGTCAGAGTTTTCAGATTCTGCATCTTGTTCAGGTTCTACTCTTTCGTTCTCGCTTACACTACCCCCTTCCTCACATAACACTTCAATCCCAACCTCCTCAGGTAAATCTGTACTCTGAAAGTGTGTAGGATACGGAGTGTAAACAATGTCATGAGGATCAACATCTGTTTCTGACAACTTGTTTTCTCTTTCAGCATGTGTGACCTGTCTTGTGGGAGAGAGAAAGGTACAGTGTCTTAGCTGATCCCTGTGAACTACTTTTGTGGGACCCCCTGGCTCAGGACGTATGGTAAACACAGGTAAATCTGGGTGATTCTGCTGTACTACCAAATATGTTACGGACTCCCATTTATCTCAAATTTTGTTCCGCTCCCTAAACTTATGGTTGCGCAACAATACTCTGTCACCAGGTCTAATGAGCGTTCCAGATGTCTTGCGATCATAGACCCTCTTCCTTCTCCTGGAGGCTTCTTGAGCAGTTGTTTTTGCAGTCTCCACTGCAATCCTTGACCCATCAATTCTTCACCCATTCATCCAAGTCATCCGCCTCATCATCTGTTAGATCCTTCCCTCCTAGGACATCGATAAGCATTCTTGCATCCCGCCCAAACATGAGATAAAATGGGGAGTAACCCATTGACGAATGTACATGGCTATTGTAAGCCATCACTAGTTCAGGCAGGTAAGTCTTCCAATCCTTCTTTTCCATAGGTAATGTCCGCAGCATATCGTGCATAGTAGGATTAAACCTTTCACACTGTGCATTTCCTTGCGGATGATAAGGACTGGTACGACTCTTGCTGATTCCATACAGCTTACAGAGCTCCTTAATTACACTTGCCTCAAAACACCTCCCTTGATCCGAGTGCAGCCGGCGGGACATCCATAGCAGACAAACCAGTGTCGTACAAGAGCAAACCAGTGTCGTACAAGAGCTTTGAGCCACAGCACAAGTGCCTTGGTGAGTGAAATTCTTATGAGCGTGCTCCAGACAGTGCAAAAAAAACAACAATTTACATATGGACAGTACAAATTTACAGACTGTACAGAAGACAATGTGCAAAATACACATACATATACTCAGTACACATAGTGCACTATAAAGACATACTTAGTTATCAACTACACATTATACACCGTATGGGCACATCTACATTATGTACACTATCTATACATTATGTAGTCTATACATAGTAATAATGTGAAGGTGCAACAGATTATAAATTAAAAATTAACAGCAGATGGTTGTGCAACAGATAGTTGTGCAAAGGTGCAACAGATTATACACATGCAGTGTCGTGGATGTACATTGTATGGTGTCCAGTGATAGCAGATAGGTTGTGTTAGTGCAGTGTGTGCGTGTAGTCCAGTTGAACTGTGTTAAAGTGCAGTGCATGGCATGTTGTGTGAGTGGGAGTGTGTTGTAGGGTGGGTCATTTCTGACTGTTCATTAGCCTGATAGCCTGAGGGAAAAAGCTGTCCCTCACTGTAGGCCGTCTCATCGTTGTCGGTGATCAGGCCTATCACCGTTGTGTCATCAGCAAATTTGACGATGACATTCGAGCTGTGTGTAGCTGTACAGTCGTGTGTGTACAGGGAGTACAGGAGTGGGCTGAGGACGCAACCCTGCGGTGCACCAGTGTTGAGGGTCAGGTGAGATGATGTGTTGTTGCCCATTCTGACCACCTGACTTCTGCCTGTCAGGAAGTCCAGGATCCAGCTGCACAGAGATCTGTTCAGTCCTAGAGTCTGGAGCTTCGCAACCAGTGTGGCAGGCACTATGGTGTTAAATGCCGAACTATAATCCACGAACAGCATCCTCACATAGGTGTTCTTATTTTCCAGGTGGGAGAGAGCAGTGTGCAGGGTGAAGGCAATAGCATCGTCTGTGGAACAGTTACTGCGGTATGCAAATTGTAGTGAGTCCAGTGAAGCAGGCAGCACAGAGCAGATGTAGTCTCTGACGAGCTTCTCAAAACACTTGCTGAAGATGGGTGTCAGAGCAACGGGCCTCCAGTCATTCAAGCATGTGATTTTATTTTTCTTAGGTATGGGCACAATGGTGGATTTTTTGAAGCATGCGGGAACCACAGACAGAGAGAGGGACAGATTGAAAATATCTGTAAAAACCCCGGCTAGCTGGAAAGCGCATGCTTTGAGCACACGGCCTGGTATACCATCTGGGCCTACGGCTTTACGGATGTTCACCCGTTTGAAGGATCGGGTTACATCTGCGACAGAAAGCGTGAGTGGACTCACCTCTTCTGCGGCAGCCGCGGCCGCGCTCTCTGTGTGTGCGGTGTTATCAGCTTCGAAACGAGCATAAAAGGTGTTGAGCTTGTCCGGTAGAGAGGCGGCAATGTTCACAGTAGCTGGTTTATTCACTTTAAAGCCTGTGATGTTGTTAATGCCCTGCCACATGCTTCTTGGATTATTGTTGTTGAAATGTTCTTCAACTTTGTTTTTATATGTTCGTTTGGCTGCTTTGATGGATCTCCTGAGATCGTAACTGGCTTGTTTCTGATCGTCAGTGTTTCCGGATTTATATCAAAGGCCAGATCACCTAATGCTGCACCCATCAATCGCTGAAAGGTGGCCGGAGCGTTGCATAGACCAAACGGCATCCGCGTCCACTCATACAACCCGAATGGCGTTGTGACAGCGGTCTTCTCGCGATTGGATTCATTTACTGCCACTTGGAAGTAACCTGCTGTGAGATCCAGAGTGGAAAACACCTGTGCATTCCCCAAAGCATCCAAGGATTCCTCCACATGGGGAAGGGGGTAAGCGTCCTTGAATGTGACTTGATTGAGTCTTCTGTAGTCACAGCAGAAACGAACACCTCCATCCTTTTTTATTACAATGACTGCAGGTGAGGCCCATGGACTGCGACTTTCCTTCAGTATACCTTGACTGACAAGATCCTGAACATGTCTCTTAAACTCTTGGAAAACGTGAGGTGGAACTCGTCGGTGGCGTTGCTTTATGTACTGTGCATCTCCTGTAGGAATGCTATGCGTCACTGTCGTCGTATATCCGAAATCTGTGTCACTCTTGGAAAAAACATCACTGTAATGTGCCAGCAAGGCATTTAACTCCTCACGTTGCACCTCAGACAGTCCATGCTGATTCAATTGCACTGGAATTGACAGTTGTTTGGGCTGATCATACATCTTAACACTGCACTGCATATGTGGCTTAACACGTAACTCGCCTTCATCCTCTTCAAATTCCACCATTTGCTTCGGCACTACTTTCCGAGGCTTGGACACAACTGCAATCCTGGATCTCGGCATTAACCTAATAGTCTCCTGACCGAGATTTAGCACTCGCACTGGGATTCTTCCTTTTTCTGGGCTCGCAAGCACATTGGCTACTAACAGTCCTTTTGGAAGGGTAACAGAATCAGTGCACTCCACCAGTACTTGACTCTTCACTTGCTGAGGTATACTGCAGTGGCCTTCCACAATCCTCTCACTTAAGGGCGGGATTGTCACAACTTGCTTCCCAGACACCTTAACAAATCCTATCCTTCCCTCTGGGCCCAAGAGTCCCTCATCTTTATTCACTCTTGCTATCACTCTCCTTACATTAGCATCTGTGCCCCGGCTGACCTTACTTTCCTCGATCAACTCCTTTCCTGACAGTACAAGGTTCTTCAATTCACGAAGGACATTCATTCCCACGATTCCATCTAATCCTTTCATCTCCTGCGCATCGGGGTTGGACTCTGTGAGCACAAAAACGCACTTTCCTGGAAGCAGACTTCCCATGCACTCTATATCTGCCTGTAGGCATCCAAGAACAGGAATGTCTAGTCCGTTTGCAGCCGTGAGGCGCACCCAGTTAGCGGACGACAGCTGGATTTCTTGGCTAAAATGCTGTTTAAAGTGAGACTCTGAGATAGTGGTGACCTCTGAACCTGTGTCCAGCAGGCATTTAGTGGGCACTCCTGCTATTCTTACATCCACAGTCAGACAAGACAGTCTCCAAAAGCACCCTCATTTAGGGTTCCTGGCACTATATCAACCTTCCAGTCAGCTTTATGGCTACGGATTACTGAAGGCCCATTGGTGTTTACCAAGTCACTCGACAAAACTCCACTTAATGCCTCAGTCACTTCCACCATTTGTGATGAAGCGGCCCCCTTGTTATTTCGCCTCTCATGCTGTCCACAATATCGACTGGTGTGACCTGGTTCACCACATGTGTAACATATATATTGCCCATCACTGTTTTTTAGTGGCTGCCTTCTCATACCAGCAGGCTGGGGTTTAACTCGCCCTTGACTATGAACTATTCTGTACAATTCTTCCTGACGCGCAGCTATCTTTTCTATTGCTTCCTGCAACTTTTCTAACGTTAGTGAGGATGAACTGTCACCAGTCGCAACTGTAGTGTGAACTGCAGCTCTCGCACGTACAGGGGTCTTCAAGCTACCTTCAGATTGTGCTTCCTCTTCTTCGGACCATGTGATGGCATCCTGCATCAGCTGTGCAAAAGTCAAGCTTCGCTCTTCCTTGATTCTCCGTTTCATCTCTCTTCTTAAGAAATCATCCCTTAGCCCAAGGGCTAACTGCTCCTTCAGAACACTCTCTTCATCTGACACCCTGCTTGGCTCTCTGCGTTTTAACTTGTACAGTTTTTCACGTAAGTCATAAGCATAAGCACGTATGGTTTCACCGAGTACTTGTTTTCGATCATAAAAGTCTTTTAATCTTGTGCCGATGGGTACCTTATCTCCATAGGTTTCCTGGAGCAGCCTGAATATGGACTCCACATTGTTATCCCCCTCGGTCAACATGAACTTCACTGTATCCTTAGCTTCTCCCTTTAAGTGCTGTTTAATCAGTTCCACTTGATCCTGCTCTGGCACTTTCATGACACGGAATGCTGACCTCATCGAAAGAATCCACTCTTCTACACCTCCTTCTCCAGGCTTGGTGGTACCAGTGAAATCAGTGAGTTTGTGATCCCTTGGAATATAAATCGTTGCTGGAGGTGCACGAGTGGATACTTGCTGCTCCATTACAGCCCTTGCCAATGACAGAGCTTCTCGCTGTTCTGTTCTGGCATGATCCAGGGCTCCGGCTTGTTCTGCTAACCTCCTCTGCATATCAACGAACTCCTTCTTCAGCTCTTCCAGTTCTGCCATTTTGCTTCCTGCTCACAGACCTGGGACAGAGTACTACAAAAAGCAAAGATCAGGCTAAGAATGATACTGTTCATGACGCCAAATTAATGTAGCGGGAAATTTCGCTACAATGTAGGGGTGAATTAAACTTCTACTCCAATTTATCTCGGACGACTAGGGATTGATAAGATCTAAGTCTTCACCCCCTAGTACAATTAATTCCTGTACTTTTTATTTTAATAAGTATGTTTTATCTGCCTTGTTAATTATGCATTTGTATTTTGTAGCAGTGACTGATAAGGATTGGGGCTCTGGAATCTAAATCACATACACCACGGTAGCTACCCAGAGTATAATTGTGTTGCTCAACCCCTCTACCAGCCCACAAGACAGTAGGAATGCCCCTACTCCAAGATAACAGTAGTTTTACCCTTATTTCCTAAGGCTTATAAAAGAATAAACTAAAGGAGTACAATAGTCATGAAATAAACTCTTTGATTTACTTCTATTTTGATTCACCAAGAAATGTACAAAAAAAAATAAAAACAGTTTTGTTCAGATTCAAACTTGGTTCAGTTTCCTTTCTTTCAACAATAATACTCAAACAAAAAAATTAAAAATAACAACAGTCCTAACAGAATGCTCAAATGATACTCAGTTCACTCAAAAGTACATTACAGATGTGTCATTCCACATTAGATACTTTTCATTTCAATTCACTTGCCTGTGTGAAATTCACAATACCAGAGTTAAAGTTTTACCTCACAGTAGGACTGGACTGGCACTGGAGTGTTCAGATATGGCAGGGTATTTTAAATAAAACAAAAGCTGTCAGTTCAAAACAAAGTCTCTTCCTTTTCCTTTTAGAAAAAAACACGGTAATTCTGATTCGTTCACTCCAACCAACTCAGTTCTTAGTCCTCAAGACCTTCCAAAAACAAAGAATGTTCAAGTCTCTAAACGAAAATACTGCAAAATGTCCAAAAATAAACTATGAAAAATAGAGAAAAATATATTGTCAAAAGAAAAGCGTCAATGTGTCCGCAATGCCGTTCGCGTCCACACGGCGGCACTATAGTATCAAAAACGGCACACGAGGATTTTGATTAGAAAACAGTAGCAAAGTCACTCGATACAAGCTGCTTTGATTCCGAAATAAACAAATACCGTCTGTATTTCTTCAGAACATCAACTGTGGTTAAACAGCAGTGAAGAAAACTCGCAATATCTCGGCTCCCTTACGTAGAAAACGAACACTCGTGCCAACACACCGTCTCCGCTGACACGATGAGCAATGCTCTTCCTGATCTACCACAGACGCGCAGTCCAGTTTCTCAGTGATCAAACTCCGTAAAAACTCACGACAGCAAAAAAAAACTTGATCCACAGCACAAGCTCGGTCCAGCTTCTCTTCAGCTCACTTCGACGCCTGTCTAATGCGGTTCACATATCGCTCTCTCGATCGCCCGTCACATCTCACTTCTTTTTCTCTTTTTCTCCTCTCGCGCTTCTCTCGCTCACATTCTTTTCCGGTTCCCGTAAAAAAACTTCAATATAAAAGTCTTTGAATACCTCCACACAAGGCTACAAAAAAAGAAGTATACTTAGGCCTTTAGAGTGTAAAGTGTTTTATGAAAAGTGCAATGATGAATGAATGTGATGTGTGTTTATCATGTTATGCATTGACAGAGTCAGTAAGAAGCAAAGTCTGGACATAGCTTAGATATCCTCCACAAAGCATCAGTAGAGAGTAATTTTCCCTGGGGACTTCCCCTTCACACTGCTGCCATGACAAACAATATGCTCCGGATATCGCACAGGCCATGGTGTGTGTGACTAATCTTGGCTCATGTCAAATGAAGGAGCATTGAAAGAGAGTGAGAGAGAGAGACAGAGAGAGAGAGAGAGAGACAAACTTTTACTTTTAGGTCTTCTTTAATCATTCAATAAAAACATAAGAGAAAAATTATTCTTCACACATGCCTACTTACATTTTTGTATATATATATATATATATATATATATATATATACATACAAACTTAAATATAAAACAACAAACACTCATTAACATCACAAATACAGTGGTTTAAAGCCCATTTACCTTTAAACATCTCCATGTCATTAACCAGTTTATAATATGTAAACTAAATTTTAATACGAGATTTGAATAACCCTTTTAAAACAGACACAACATCAGTTGACCCTGCATCATTCAAGAGATGTTTTCTTGTTAGCCATATCGCTAATTTTGCCTGACCAAAAAGAAAATTAATCAGCACATGCACTTCCCTCCTTCTTTTGCAATATTTTGGTCCATAGATGAAAAGTGCTGGAGTAAAAACCTCCCCTAAAGTATGAACCTACTCTTCTAAGATACAAAATAAAGGTTGAAGCCTTTCACACTTTAAAAACAAATGAAACACAGTTTCCTGTTCTATACAAAAAGGACAACCTACCCCTACCTCTGGATCAAGGTCTGCTCTGTGTCTGTTTGTAGCTATAATCCCATGCACAATTCTCCACTGAAGGTCTCCAGACCTTTTCTCGATGGGTGGTTTATACAGGGACCTCCAGCATCCTTTGGGGGAGGCACCTGGCCCCAGAACCTCCAGCCATTTTGACTGGCTGACACTCTCCAGTATGTTAAGAATTCATATTTTCACACACATAATCTAATCTGCATCTCCAAAGAAGGTCGTAAAAGACAATAAGCAGCCCTCTTTTTCTTGCTATGTTGCCCGTCTGTGCTGAGAAAAACTAATCTGGAAAGTCACAATTATTTCCTCTTCATCAGAAGTCTCCATTGCCAGTCAATAGTCCTGAGGCAAAGACTCTAAAATCCGAGTCAACATATTTTGTGCCAGCCTGACTGATGTTATTCCCAATTTTAAGGCTAAGTTTTCAGGGGTAATCCAACTTTTTTTGTCTTTTAAGTGTCCAATCTTTGTCATATTTGCAGCCCACATGGCTTTTCTGAATGTGTCTGATTTAAAAACATCTGAATCCAATGCAGGATTGAAAAGCAGTGGTTCCTCTGACCCCTAGCGGGGTTACTGGAACAAATGTTTCCTTCACCCATATTCCGCTCACAGTCAACTCATTAACGAGTGATTCAGATTTAAAAAACACGACTACCGCTTTGTTCATCCGTGAAGCCAAGACTATGTTTTCAAAACCAAGTTTCTGACTGATTATCAAGAGCAAATCCTCCACTGTCACCCCGGACTCAGGAACACACCTGCAGCCATTTCGGAGTGACAGGATTGGCGTTCCTTGCGCGTGAACCATCCCGGCAACTACAAACCGCACACACGCTAAAATAAACTTTTCTTCCTACACTGATAATGATTTAAAAACAGCGAGGGGAAAAGTGAGAAAACAGAAGAAATTCACAACAATCAGTCTCAGCAACGCTCAACACGCTCTCAGCTCCTCCACAAACTCAGAGCATGCACCAGAGAGAGAGAGAGAGAGAGAGAGAGAGAGAGAGAGAGAAAGAAAGAAATCCGATTGAAGCCCTGCATGCGGAGTACAGAGGAATACACTGAACAATGCATGCAAGGGCAAAATTAGGCCAATACCCTCTACTAATGCGCAAACGAGCATTAGTAGCACTCCGAGCATTAGCATTATGGCTCGGAGAAACAAGCCATCAAATTTTGGAAACACTTAAAAATGAGCGACTCCAACTCTTACCATTTTAAAGCCCTTAAAAACCAAGAAGTGAACGCTGAAAAAAGTCCCCTTATTCAGATGGTCCTGAAGCTGCAAACACAAACTAACATGACTAACAACATCCAGCATCAGGACACTGAAACATCCATAAATAAAATTCAGCCCAACCAAATTATAAAAGCACAAAAATAAATGAATCTAACCCATTGGAAAGAAACAACAGAAAAACAAAGTAAACTTGAATGTTATTTGGCCCTAAATAGAGATTACACAACTGCAGAATTTCTGAGTACAGTGAAAGTACGATGAACTTCATTTGAATGGTAACAACTCTACAGTTTCTTATTATTCTGACGGAATTAATTGAAATAACTAAGAATTTTATTTGAAAGATGACATATTTAATAAGGTTAGGGGGAAATAAAATACCATTTGTAAACTGGGAAATTACATGTTTTGTTACATACAGCAACTCATTTTGTTAACTATATCTTCCTCTTTCCAGTAACAGAGCACTTTATTTTGAGAGTTGTTTAAGTGAGAGAAAAATGTGTAAATTAGTCCAGATTGGGGGAATTGTAATTTTTTATAATTTATTTTATTATGTAAATTATTTTTCCTTGATATTTGCATAGATTTTTGTTTGTATATGCTGTCAATTATAGTTCTTAGAAAGAAAATCGGAATCGGCAAACATTGGTATTGGCAGGTCACACTTCCAAAAAAATCAGAATCGGCCAAGAAAATTGCAATCGATGCATCTCTTGTGGTGACAGAGCAAGACTTCCTCACCAGCTGCCCTAACCATGAAATACATTTTATCCTTAATTTGAAACACTTTGCCCTGACTTCAAAATGTTAAACAAGAAAACACAACTTCAGTATTTATTAGGTGAAAAACGTCTCGGGTTACTCGCATAACCCTTGTTCTCTGAATAGGGAATGAGACGCTGCGTGGCTTCACACTTCGGGAACGCTCACTGCGGGACCGATGTCTGAACCCATATAGAATCACGCCAATTCATTGGCTGATGGCGCAACGCCGTCTCTAACGCAATAACGTCGTCAGCTCATACTGGCGAACGCGCCATCCACTCCTCAGATTTCTCTGCCGAAAAGAACCCTGTCGGCAGCGTGAGGAGCTTGGCAGTGAACGCAGCGTCTCGTTCCCTATTCAGAGAACAAGGGTTACGCGAGTAACCCGAGACGTTCTCTTTCATAGGTAACTCAACGCTGCGTGGCTTCACGCTTCGGGAACAATATACCAAACACGCCAAGCTGAAAAACGCTGCCTATCTGGTCCAATAAAGAACCAACAACATACGGTCAGTTCAAACAGACAAGATCTGGGAACCTGGAGCCGTATCAACGTCAAGGTTGTAAAACTTGACAAAAATGTGCGGAGAAGACCATCCTGCCGCAACACAAATATCTTCCAGGGGAACCCCTCTAAAAAGAGCCTGAGAGGAGGCTACGCCCCTAGTAGAATGCGCCTGAAGACTAAGAAGTGAAGGGAGGTTCCGCGCCTCATAAGCCAGCGAAATGGCGTCTCTTACCCAGTGAGAAATCCTCTGCTTTGACGTGGCAAGCCCGCGGCGGCCAGTACCAAAACAGACCAATAACTGGGAGGATTTTCTCCAAACCTTGGAGCGATCCACATAAAGCTTCAATGCCCTGACCGGGCAGAGCAAGTGGAGTCTCTCATCCTCACTTGAAGCAAAGGGAGGAGGATGGAAAGAGTGAAGCGTGACCACCTGAGATCGAAACGATGTGGACAAGACCTTAGGAATGTAACCCGGCCTAGGCCGCAGGGTAACTTTGACTAGACCCGGGGCAAAGTCCACACATGTCTCACTAACATAGAAAGCCTGCAAATCTCCAACTCTTTTCAGTGACATAAGCGCCAGCAAAAGAACAACCTTAAGAGTCAGTATCCGCTCCAAAGCTGACTCTAAGGGCCCGAAAGGGGCCGTCACTAGTCCTTCGAGGATGACTGACAAGTCCCAAGAAGGAACTGCCGTGGGGCGAACCGGCCTAAGGCGTCTGACCCCACGCATAAAGGCGGAGACCATCCGATGTCTCCCCAAGGGGATCTCATCCAGCTCTCTCCGAGCTGCAATGACCGCTACGTAAACCCTAAGGGTGGTAGCAGCCGCCCCCGCTGTCAGCCTTTCTTGCAAAAACTCCAGCACTGGACCAACAGGGCAGTTAACTGGGTCAATTGCATGAGTCAAACACCAGGATTCAAAGACGCCCCACTTGGAAGAGTACAGCTTCCTAGTAGCGGGGGCTCTGGCACTGGCTATGGTTTCCTGAACTTCGGCAGGCAAACCATCAATCACAGCCCTTGGCCCTGTATGGGCCATACCCACAACTTCCAGAGCTCTGGTTGAGGATGCCAGATCTTGCCCTGAAGCTAGGACAGTAAGTCCCACCTGATCGGAATCTCCCAAGGAGGCCGATACAAGAGGGGAGTTAGCTCCGAGAACCAGGTCTGGGGCTATGAGAAGGAGACGGGCACCGCTCACCTTCACTCAGCATAGTACTGCCGGAATCAGCTTTATAGGTGGAAACGCGTACAGACTGACATTCGGCCATGGGTGGGCGAACGCATCTATGCCCAGAGTCGTCGGGAAACTCAGGGAGAACCAGAGCACTGGGATGACTCTTGAGAAGCAAAGAGGTCCACCTCCACTTTTGCTTCAACATCCATTCCCCCGGCCTGAGCTTCTGTCTCGACAGAAAATCGGCCGCCAGGTTCAGTATTCCCGGAACGTGAACCGCCCTCAAAGAGAGAAACTTGTCTTGGGACCAAAGGAGAAGACGGCGCGCAAGCCTGTCCAGGGTGCGCGACCGTGAACCTCCTTGGCGGTTTATGTGGGACACAACCGCCATATTGTCCGTCCTGACTATGATATGATGCCCCCCGAGAACGGGGAGAAAATACTTCAAAGCCAGGAAGACAGCCCTGAGTTCCAGGCAGTTTATATGCCAAGAGAGGAACTCTTCCTTCCACTCCCCGCTCGAAGACTGCCTTCGAAGACCGCGCCCCAGCCTGTCATTGATGCGTCCGTCGTGATCATATGGCGACGGTGGATCGCACCCATTCTCACCCCGCTCCGGAGAAAAACGGGGTCTCGTCACATTAAAAGGGGTCGACAGCAACTGCGTGACACCCTGATAAGGCGAGTAGCTGGTACAGTGGGGTGTAACCTCAGCTCCTTCATCCACCAAAGGAACGGCCTCATGTGAAGCAACCCTAGGGGCAACACAGGGGAGGCCGCTGCCATGAGGCCCAACAGCCTGCGGCAGGTAACTACAGAGACATGATGGCCTAGCTTGAAGCGGGCCAGACATGCTGTAAGATCGGGTATCCGGGCAGGAGCCAAAACGGGCCTGCATCTGAACGGAATCCAAACGAACCGCTAGAAACACGGTTCGCTGAGATGGGAGGAGAACACTCTTCTTGGCGTTCATCCTGAGGCCAAGAGAATGGATGTGGCCGAGAACGATATCCCTGTGACGACTCGCTAGCTCCCTGGAGTGAGCCAGAATGAGCCAGTCATCCAGATAGTTCAGTACACGAATGCCCTGGAGCCTCAAAGGGGCCAGTGCAGCATACATGCATTTCGTAAATGTTCTCAGCGCCAAAGCCAGGCCGAAGGGCAGGACCTTGTATTGGTAAGCCTTCCCTCCAAAGGCAAACCGAAGGAACCTCCTGTGTCTTTGAACGACCTGGATGTGAAAATACGCATCCTTCAGGTCGATGGTGACAAACCAGTCCCCCTCCTGGACCTGAGACATGATGGTTTTTATCGTCAGCATCTTGAACTTCCCTTTGTAGAGGGAACAATTCAAACGCCGTAGATCCAGAATAGGCCTCAAGCCACCGTCCCTCTTTGGAACGAGGAAGTAGCGGCTGAAGAACCCTTGTTCGACTTCTGACTGCGGTATTTCCTCTATTGCTCCTTTCTGTAGGAGGGAGGGAAGTTCCTGTTGTAGAACAGAGGCCTTGGAGGCGCTGTTTACTACTGTCAGGTGAACCCCGTCGAAGCGGGGGGGATTTTTCCCAAACTGAAGAGTGTAACCGGTTCGAATTGTGCGGAGAACCCACAGCGATACCCCCGGTAGACGCTCCCATTCGTGAAGGAAGTGCGACAGAGGAAGCAGAGTGTTGTGTAAGGGAAGACATACCTGAGATGGGGTGTCGAGAAGGCCTGGAAGCAGCGGCACCCTCCAACGTGAAGGAGAGCCCTCGGCGTCCTTGTTGAAAGATGGGAGGCTAAAGTATCCTCGATCACCGGCATGGCGGTGTAACCCTGCTCCACCGAACCCACAAGGTTGGTGAAGTCAGCGGCCGCCGCGTTAGTAAGGCGGGAGGAAAATGGCTGCTTCCAGGAACTGGAGATCTCTCGATGAAGATCGCTGAAAAATGGCTTGGAATTCAGGCTTGGAATGTGCATCGCTGAGAAACCGCTCGTCGAGTTTCGAAGCTCGAGACTCACGGGGCTCATCGGGCCAATCCAGCGCGAGCTTCTCGTGGCGTAGGCCGCTGAAGGCCACGCCTCCTGGCTGCTAGGCGGAGCGCATCTGCTAAAGCAGGCCCGAAATCCTCGGAGTCGGAGGCTGCTGTGTGCAGAATATCATCTAGCCCGAAGGAAACGGTATCATGTGCCCTCGGGCTAGGAAACAGAAAATCATGCAAGAATTCGACCGGCGAATTCGCACGCACGCGCTCGGGAGAGAGAGGGAGAGAAAAAGCAAGGCCTGTCTGCTCACTCTCCATCTCCTCGAGCTCGACATCCGAACCCCAGGCCGCGATCTCACGAGGAGCCGCGGAGGTGCTCGATGCGCGCCGGGGAAAAATGGAGGATTCCCTCTCACAATCCTCAAGCCGAGAGCGGAGGGTTATGAGACGGAAATCGTCACAAATATTGCATTTCGAGGTCCCATAAACCGCGTCACGTGTATGCAAAAACCCCAAGTACTTAATGCACTTACTGTCTGGGTCTTCGCGAGCGATGAAACGCGCGCGCAGCGATTGACAGTGGCGAAACTCCATGGCACTTCACTGCGAGGAGAACAAAGTTCCACTGAGGCAGTCGCCGAAGTGCAGATGGATGATCGCAAAAGATATGTTGGGCCAGAAAATCGCAACAACGAAGGGTAATGTGACCGCTTCGTGGATGGCGCATTCGCCAGTATGAGCTGACGACGTGATTGCGTCAGAGACGGCGTCGTGCCATCAGCCAATGAATTGGCGTGATTCTATATGGGTTCAGACATCGGTCCCGTAGTGGGCGTTCCCGAAGCGTGACGCCACGCAGCGTTGAGTTACCTATGAAAGAGAACAAGATTGTATCTTACTAGCAGCAAGATACATTGACGCCTGTCACAAAAAGAGGAGTCAAAAAATCAGTGATGCGCCCACAAACACACTCACAAAATTTAAAACTGTTCATAAAATAAATAAAAAAACGGCATTGCTACAGCAAAACACACTGTTACCCATTTGAAACATTTTAATGTGAGTATTATGGCACAAGTGAGGTACAAAGCTTTGTTAATAAGATAAATAATTGGTTAGCAGGCAAATGTTACATTGCGACCATGCTTTTTGATTCATGCTGAGCGCATACATTTAAATCAAGCCAAATACTGCTTTGTGATCTGGTTTTCCGAATGGTCATGAATTTAATATTATTTATCGTTTATTTTCCCAAATCCACACTCTCTCACCCTCTAGATTCACAGGTTTATTTTATTGTTGTTCACTTTTAATCACTGTTTTCGCATCTCTTACTGTGGTAAACGTGTGGAGGGAAATGAAAGATTTCGTGGCCAGGAATTAAGAATTTGTTATATGACTTAAATTGTTCCTGCATTTAAGTTAAATCGTGGGTTTTCTAGGGAACAAATTAATGAAACATGGACAGCTGACACAAATTAAAATGTCGTAGGAACTGTGGGATTACAAATTTTATTTAAATGTTTAATTTAAATTCACTTCCTGACTAAGAAGTGTCAGGCAAATTCAGGTGCTTGAGATCGCTTCCTGACCATTGAGCTTGAGACAGCTGGGCCTTTGTCTCTATGATAATGGTAAGTTCAATGAGGCAGACTACTGAGGCTTTCAACGTTTGTTCTGCAAATGGCTTTCTGGCCCAGACTTCCTGGCTTTCTGGCCCAGACGTGGAATCGCTAGGCTGATTGGATTAGTGTCTATGCATTTGATTACGGGAAGTCTGGTAACAAACCAACATGTGCTTGCTTTGTTTGAATTTGGCTCCACCTCCAAAAGTCCCTCCTCCAAAAATGCCTATAAGACACCATGTAAAATTACTTAAGATTTAGATTTTCGATGACTACAGCTACCATCAACTTGGGTTTTTCAATAAAGAATCCTACGATCGAATCCGAAGTCTCCTGGTCTTCTCTTCTGAGTTTCCTACACTTTAGAAGAACCAAGTTCACAACAGAACGAATTAACAAGTTGTAGGAAAGAATAGCCTATATCTGTCCTGCTCGTGTCCACAGCCCTGTCAAAGTGAAGTGCTCGATATGTAACACTTATCTAGGGAAATTATAATTGAACATGACTTATTACTACATTTCAATACAAACAAACTTTGTACTGTATCTGTTTTAATACACTTTTAAAGTTTGGAACATACTAAAAGCATAGTTTGTAAATTAGTAAATTATTTTCTTGTAAGATCCAGCCCCTTCACTGTTACTCAGCCGTTTGCACGTGTTTTGCGCATGAGCCACACGCACCCCAAAATGAAACTGCTTAATCGACCATTGATAGCTTTTATCGATTATATCTCTTATCAACAATTAATCGATCGTCGATTAATCGTTGAAATCCCTAGTATGTATATATGTATTTATTTTTTTAAATACACATTTGTTCTATATTTAATGTAAACACTATGCTTTGGCAATACATGGAACATTTGTCATGCCTATAAAGCATATATTGAATTGAATTGTATTGATATAGAGAAAGAGAGAGAGAGAGAGAGAGAGAGAGAGAGAGAGAGAGAGAGAGAGAGAAAGAAAGAAAGAAAGAAAGAAAGAAAGAAAGAAAGAAAGAAAGAAAGAAAGAAAGAAAGAAACAATTCCACCCATAAATCTCTCGGCTGAGTCTCCAAACCAAAACATGTGTACTCCACAGCAGGTGGTGGAACTCAGTGAGGAAATCATTAAGTCCTTTAACTCATTATTTAGCATGGTGAATGCCACATTTATAGAGTCAAACTGTGGAACTCTGAGCAAGGTTGCCATTTGACGAAGAAATGTACAGTACTCTAACCCAAATTACACACTACTATGGAGTCTCTGACAGTTGTAATTACACTGTTCAAATGATCTAAAGGAAATTCACAAATAAAACAGTGACCTTGAGTCAGTGCTGCATAAAAATGCTTGATTTAAAGGTAAGCTAAATTTATCTCAGGCAGAAAGAAGGCTCTTAGAGAAATCTCTTTGTTCTATGACAGTAAGAGTGGAAGCCTAAAACAAGTGTAATACAAGATATTGGTTAACACAATTTTGATGGAAGACCATTCAACATGCACATACATAGCTAAAGGATGAGAGAGTGTGTGTACAATACACAATAACTAATTCTCAAATTATCACCATTTATTTCTGATTAACAAGCTTCTTAAAAGTTAGCAGTGGAAACTTTTCAGGATTTGCAGGTGGTCTCCTAGGATGCTGCAAAGCTTTCTAATACAAGTTACAGAGTTACACCATTCAGACCTACAAGATAGTTGAACCCTTCCTAAAAATCTCCCCAGCTCTTTATCTGGGCCCTGAGGGCTATCCATTCACTGTCTGGGACACCTAGCATCAAACAAGGCTGTGGTTCTCCTTACATCCTCATCATTAAGCCATCAACCTGTCATAGAAAGCACAGAAGGAAAATAATTCCCACTGGATTTTAATTCAAACAAGCCACAATGACACATTTAATTTTAAACTTTTTGATGTTTAAAGGAATAGTTCAGTTATCCATTCATGTTACAATTCATTGTCATATATAAATAAATATAAATTAATAATAAATAAAAAAAATTAACATACACAAATATTACCTCTATTATTATCTTTATCCTCAAAATTGTAAAAATAGGAATATATAAATGCAAGGGAAAATACTCTGCAAATTTAGTATTATAATCATGTTATTGTTGTTGGTTTTACTCTGAAAGGCAAACATTCTATCAATGTACTATATGTCAATGGAATATTAAATTTTAATTGAGTATAACGTTTATTGGTATAACTGACAGTGTTAACAAAAGCAAACCTGAGATCAAAATATTTGCGAAGCCATTTTAGCTTGTTCGTACAGAGCTTTGAGCCTTTTTTTTTACTGGGCGTCATGACTTGTGTTTCACATGGTTTGTACTCAAGTGCTCCTTGCAAGCTCTAAAAATGGCCTTAAAAGCTGGACTGGCACTACTTGCTCTAAATGTATGAAGAATATTTCACTTTCTACTTCCTTTCACTGTTATTTGGTTCTGACATTGTGTTCATAACTTATTTAAATGTAGTCAAGGCCTCTGCAAACAGGTGAAAACAAATTGTGCTTATTTTAAGAACTACCTCTTTATACATCCTCAAGGTGATACTGTGCCAACAGCCAAATAGAGAGATACTATTTAGGGAAGTTCAGACTCTTTCACACTCTCCCAATAACGGATAAACTCTCTTGAATAACAACCCCACTGTTTCCATACTAAACCCCAGGTCAACCACCATTATTCTAGTGCCTCCATGGGATTCCACATTATATAGTCAAATACAGTATAGTCTTCCTAAAAAAAACACATGGAAAATCCATTGATGTTTGATAAAATTGCCAACTATCTCCAAAACATGGATTCATGCAAATAATGCTGCAGAACCACAAAGAGCTACACATGCAAAGGACATCACAGGAAACTACAGATCATATAAGTCACAATCGGTATAGAGCTGTACAAAAACAAAACACAGACACAACATGAAAGAAACAAATCCATACATATCAAACTTTGTATCAGGTATCTGAATATGCACCAAGATTAAAATATAAAGCATATGGTTAATGCACTCATTGTAATCACACGTGATGCTTTGCAAGTCTAACAAGGGATTTGTATTTGAAGCTATAATGATTAGGGTTTGTATTATGGGTGTGGACAGATGTAGGGTTGAGATTTAAGGGAAGGCTCATAGCGAGACTCCAAAGAAAATTACAAGACTTCACATATTACTTATTACACTCCTCTCCAATGTTTCCTATCTTCACTAACACCGTCTTTATGAATAAACACAAAAAAATTTACTCTTTACTCCAAGGTTAAAATTAGATGCATATTTTAAATACTTTCAACTCATTTATAACACCCTTAGAAAAAAAGACATTAACATAATAAAAATAATACAAATTACAAGGTTCTTTATGATGTTAATTAGTATGCCTAATAATATGCTTAATGTATTTGTGTAAATATTACTACACTACTTAATTGAGTGTAACATAAAACTGTAATATCAAGTGCAACGCAAACAATAGTTCTAGATAGATAGCTCTAATATTATTGTTAATATAAACCTAGTGTAGCAACATTTCCTATCAAAGAGATGTTCCACGGAAAGCAGAGCCATGCCAATACTCAAGGAAAACCCGATGCACAATAACCTCACTTGTTCATCAAAGGACTCAGCGAAGACCAGGATGTCGTCTAAGTACGGTATGCAAATTTTGTCTCTTATCCCTTCCAGGCTCTCTTCCATAAACCGTTGGAACGCTGCAGGCGCATTCATAAGGCTGAAAGGAATACGAATCCATTCGTATAGGCCCCACGGTGTTGTGAATGCAGTCAGGTGCCTGCTCTCTGGGGACATGAAACCTTGGTGGTACGCCTTTCCTTGGCCCAGCAGCGAAAACCACGCATTGCCTCCCAGCCCATCAAGGATATCCTGCACCCTGGGTATTGGCTGGCGATCAAGGATTGTTTTGCTGTTCAGGTCCCTGTAATCAATACATAGCCTGAGGCTGCCATCCTTTTTACGGACGCAGACAATTGAGGACGAGTAAGGGGAATGAGACTTGGCCACCCACCCTTGAGCAATCAGGTCATGTAAGTAGTCATTCATCTCTTGATATAACGGTTTAGGGACTGATGTGTATGTGCGGGCAACGGGGGTGTTATCTTTTAATAAGATACTCAGTTGCAAACCTGGAACACAGCCGATATCGTCATCTGACTTCGAAAAGGCATGACATTCTTCACGTAACATCTGCTTCACTTGTTGTTGTTGGGGCGGAGTTAAATGGCTCACATCCACTGGAGGGACCCATCGATCTGTATTGCCATCTCTCTCAGTTGTCCCTGGTAAAACCTGAGTAACAGATGCTGTGGCTTCACACTGTGCATTTGATATTGGTAAGACAGACTTAACTGGCTGCAGAGTTCCTAGCTCTGTTCTACCACTGAGCGAGATGTCGTGATCCGTTCCATTCTGCACACTGATAGTAATTATTGGGCGGGTCCCCTTTTCCAGAATGAGGAGGGTATCAAAGAGTTCAAGGCTATCTGGGTACATTGGGTTAACATGTGGCTCAAACAGTAGCACCGTATCTTGTTTCACGTGAGGCACTTTTACCAGACACTGAATTTGCACAACGGTGTGCTTCTGTATGTTCATAGGCTCCTTCCTGGTTCTTACTACGTACTCGCTGAACCCCTCTGTAGTCACCAAATTGATGAAGGTATATACACTTTTCTTCTTTATGCTAGGGAAAGCACTTCTGACAGTTCGGTACAAGCAAGCATTAGTCACATCAAGAGATCCACTTGTTTCACTTCGTCTCATTATTTTTTCTATCACGTTATACCCGATGATAGGTCTGGGCAATTCTTGGTCCTTCAAAACAAGCACAGGAATGTGTAACTTTTTCTCATTGGTTACAGGGGATGCCAGCTTGAAAGTCAACTCCACCCATCCACTGTATGGCATGTTCGCTCCATTGGCTGCTACCAGGTGCAGGCTGTCTGGCGCTTCGGTCGCCTCCAAAATATTTCTCAGTGTCACCTCAGGTGCATATTTGGCTTTCCACTCCTCATCTATAATGCAAACTTGGGAGCCTGTGTCCCATAATGCTTCAGTCTTTTTTTCTGTAGATAACAGGTAACAAGGCACTGTTTTCCCACTAAGGACGTGATGGCAGAATACTGGTTAACTTGACAAGGGGCAGTTAAAATACTATTAAGCGACTGGAACTCAAACTGCCTCTGATGGCCCATGCTCATTCCTCATTTTTCTGGGACTTCTCTACCGCTCGGGTCACACCCTGTCCCTTGGGAGTAACCCGCTCCTGTTTAACGGAGCTCCAAGCTGAGGTCTGGCACCTTTACTCTTACTGCCAGCTGAGAAATGCTCGCTGCTGCCACAGTGGTAACAATGGGTGCAAGGTTCTTCTGCTTTGCGCTGCTGGCAATGGAAACATTGCCTGGCTCGTGAGGGACGGGGCTGGCGGTACTGATGGGGGTGCTGTTGTGGTGGCATCATATACTGCTGAGGATAATACTGCGGTGCTGCAAAGCTTGATGGCTGAGTTGCATAATTGACGGACATGGGGTGCTGCTGAGGAGAAGGATACACATACGTCTGTCCATGGTGGGTTTCTACTATTGAATAATGCTGACGTGACTGGAGAGAATGTTCTGGTGGAACAGTGGACAACTGAACTAGGTTTGCAGGTAGAAGAGGTATTTTCTGTTCCCTCACCTGTTGTTGGCTTTGTGAGAATTGGTGTGGAGACATGTATGGACTTCCCTGCCGTTGGTATGTAGCTGTATCGGGCTTCCAGGTCTGATGCTCTTGGACTTGGGTCCATCCTGATGCCTGTTGGGACACTGCTGCTGCCGGTTCTTTGTCATAAACTGCAAAACACCGCTGAGGGACAGATAAGAGCTGTTGGATTGACTCTTTAATCTGTATAATATCATCACTCAGGCTTTTCAGTTGAGACATTAAATCGAACTTCGACTGTTTGGACTGAAGTTTTTGTTCAGGGGCAGGCTCATTTAACTGTACAGCATGAACAGTACAAATTTTTTCATATTTTCGCTTATTTTGTCTTTCAGATTCATTGGAACAAGCTATATTGAGTTTCTCCAGCAACACTTCGTCTGGAACAGTGGAATCTGAAAGGTATGGCTGAAGGTCACTTTGGATGCGGTCGTTTTGCAATCCAGTCAAAACGGTGTGCAAGAACATATTCTGAACTAGGGCGGGATCATATTTCAACCATGAGTCATCCTCCTGAGAAGCAAACAGAATTTTCAGTCTCAGATCAAGGGCTCGTATTAGGAAGCTTTGTGGCGTTTCTCTAGGGCGCTGAACTTCTGTGGTGAGCTGCTTATATAATTCGGTCGCATTTTTCTCCTGATAATGAGAACGAAGTATACGCCTAAGCATTGGAAGTGTCAGCCCTGCCTTCCCCTCAAGATAGCTCCACAGCTGAAGCCCTGGTGTGATAGCCCTGATGACAGAATCTACTATTTCCTGTTCTGCATACTTCTATTTGAGTCCACTTTTTATCTGCCATGTCAGACTGGAAAATGAGAGCCGATCCTTCTGCCCTAGCTCTCCTATTAGACCAGAAATTTTGAAGTCTTTCTGCCATGTTGAAGTAACTTGTCTCTGAAATGTGAGTGAAGAATAAACTGGGTTCTGGTCTGCATATGTCTGTCTGTTTGCTGCATTTTGTTTTGCGGTGGGGCTAATATGCATGGTAGAAAACAATTCAGCTGTAATTAGTAGTAAGAACCAGGAAGGAGCCTGTGTACATACAGAAGCACACCGTTGTGCAAATTCAGTGTCTGGTAAAAGTGCCTCACGTGAAACAAGATACGGTGCTACTGTTTGAGCCACATGTTAACCCAATGTACCCAGATGGGCTTGAACTCTTTGATACCCTCCTCATTCTGGAAAAGGGGACCCGCCCAATAATTACTATCAGTGTGCAGAATGGAACGGATCACGACATCACGCTCAGTGGTAGAACAGAGCTAGGAACTCTGCAGCCAGTTAAGTCTGTCTTACCAATATCAAATGCACAGTGTGAAGCCACAGCATCTGTTACTCAGGTTTTACCAGGGACAACTGAGGGAGATGGCAATACAGATCGATGGGTCCCTCCAGTGGATGTGAGCCATTTAACTCCGCCCCAACAACAACAAATGAAGCGGATGTTATGTGAAGAATGTCATGCCTTTTCGAAGTCAGATGACGATATCGGCTGTGTTCCAGGTTTGCAACTGAGTATCTTATTAAATGATAACACCCCTGTTGCCCGCACATACACATCAGTCCCTAAATCGTTATATCAAGAGATGAATGACTACTTACATGACCTGATTGCTCAAGGGTTGGTGGCGAAGTCTCATTCCCCTTACTCGTCCTCAATTGCCTGCGTCCGTAAAAAGGATGGCAGCCTCAGGCTATTTATTGGTTACAGGGACCTGAACAGCAAAACAATCCCTGATCGCCAGCCAATACCCAGGGTGCAGGATATCCTAGATGGGCTGGGAGGCAATGCGTGGTTTTCGCTGCTGGACCAAGGAAAGGCGTACCACCAAGGTTTCATGTCCCCAGAGAGCAGGCACCTGACTGCATTCACAACACTGTGGGGCCTATACGAATGGATTCCTATTCCTTTCAGCCTTATGAATGCGCCTGCAGCCTTCCAGCGGTTTATGGAAGAGAGCCTGGAAGGGATAAGAGACAAAATTTGCATACCGTACTTAGACGACATCCTGGTCTTCGCTGAGTCCTTTGATGAACAAGTGGAGGTGGTGAAGAAAGTACTGCAAAGGCTACAGTCCCATGGAGTCAAGTTAAAACCAAGAAAATGTGAGCTCTTTAAGAAGGAGGTGCGATATCTGGGGAGAATTGTGTCAGCTGAAGGCAGTCGTATTGATCCCTTAGATACCGTAGCCGTAACGGCACTGAAGGAACAGGCACCAAACAGGTGGGGGAGCTACGCAAGATTCTGGGCCTGCTCAGCTATTATCGGCAATACATAAAAGACTTTTCCCGAATTGCCAGTCCCCTCTATGGTCTGCTAAAAAGTAACACTGAAGATGCTGGGCCACAGAGAAAGGGGAAACACAAAGTAAGAAACAACAAACGAAATCATGTGGTGCCATCAAGTAAATCAATTGAATGGACAGAAAAACATCAGGAGATACAAGAAAAGTTGATTAGCTGCTTGATTCAGCCCCCGATCCTGGGATTCCCGGACTTTTCTCAACCGTTCATCCTTCATACAGATGCGTCCAACCAAGGGTTGGGAGCTGTTTTATACCAGCAGCAGAATGGCAAGCTGAGAGTAATTGCCTATGGTTCTCGGACTTTGACGGCAGCGGAGAAAAATTACCATCTGCACAGCGGGAAGCTGGAATTCTTAGCTCTGAAATGGGCCATCACTGAAAAATTCAGAGACTACCTGTACTATGCACCAACCTTTACAGTTTTCAGTGACAATAATCCATTGACCTATGTCCTGACCTCTGCGAAGTTGAATGCCACCGGGTGTATATGGGTGTCAGAGCTCGCCGATTTTCATTTTACCATCCGTTACCGTCCAGGTAAAGAAAACATAGATGCTGACTCACTCTCCAGGATGCCAGTGGACCCGGAGACGACAATGAGAGAATGGACTGAGAAGTTTTCACCTGACTGTGTGGGAGCTGTGATCCAAGCAGTAGAGTTTCAAGGGAATCCAGATGTGACTCTTGCAGTAGCCTGTCAGAGTGTACTGGCAAGTGTGGAGGAAAATGATGGACTCCCCAACCCCCTGTCAAAAGAGGAAATTAGACAAGCACAAAAGGATGACAAGGACATAAGAGTAATAAGTGAACACTTACAAGCAGGATCTAGGCCTCCTCAACAGTGGCGTTCAGTCAACTCGCCAACCAAAGTTCTTCTGAGAGACTGGGAGAAGCTGAAGCTAGATGAACATGGGATCCTGTTCCGCCAAACGTCTCAAAGAAAACAGCTGGTGTTACCAATGCAATTCAAAATAATTGTTCTGAAAGAGATGCATGATGAGATGGGTCATCAGAGACTCGATCGCACCACAAGCCTCATTAGAGATAGTTTTTTCTGGCCTTACATGCAGAAAGACACTGAAAATTATGTCCTGAGAACCTGCAGCTGTATCAAACAGAAAACACCCTGTCGTGAGACAAGAGCGCCCCTTAAAAATATAAAAACAACCCATCCATTTGAATTGGTGTCCATTGACTTTCTCCATCTGGACAAATGCAAAGGGGGCTATGAGTACATTTTGGTAATCGCCGACCACTTCACTCGATTTGCCCAAGCATATGCCACCACCTCAAAATCAGCAAAAACCGTAGCTGACCGGTTATTCAATGATTTCGCCCTGAAGTTTGGGTTTCCGTCCAGGATTCACCACGATCAAGGGGGAGAATTTGAAAACCAGCTACTCACCCAACTCACAAAGTACAGCGGCGTTGCCGGCTCAAGGACCACCCCCTACCACCCCCAGGGGAATGGGCAGGTGGAACGATTTAATCGGACATTATTGCAGATGCTGAAAACCCTGACTGAAAGACAAAAAGCTAATTGGAAAGATTCACTGAACAAATTGATCTTTGCATATAACTGTACTAGATGTAACGTGACTGGTTTCTCTCCTTTCCAATTGCTGTTCGGACGCTCACCAAAGTTGCCCATCGATGTTCTCTTCGGACTCAACTCCGACAATAACTCCCAAAGTTACAGTGAGTACATGGAACGATGGACAAAAGGAATGCAGGAAGCTTGTGAGATAGCGAGAGAACAGGCAAACAAGTGTGCAGAAAGAAACAAAAGGAATTACGACCAACGAGTGAGGTGTACTGACCTGTTCCCAGGAAGCAGGGTCCTTGTAAAAAACTTGACCCCAAGAGGTGGGACCGGGAAACTGCTAAATTACTGGCAGGATAAAGTTCATGTCATTACACGCCAGGTGGCAGATGATGCACCAGTCTACAAAGTAAAACCTGAAAAAAGTAAAGGTAGATCAGGAGTTTTACATCGCAATCTTCTTCTTTCATGTGACCATCTACCTCTTGAAGTCACACCAGCTCAAAGTACTAAACCAAAACAAGGACATCAACTAAGAAACAGCAGAACTCAGCCCGTCCGGAGAAGAGAATGTGAGTCAGAGTACGATAATGAAAGTGAAGAGGATGAATACTACTTTCAAGTGGAGCCCTTTCAGATTAGACCACAAGAAAGCAGTGAGTGCTTAGAAAAAAGAAATGTGTTACCACAACACTCAATACCTTCTGAGCCTCGATCTAAATCTCCAGTGGTGGAACAAAGGCCACAGTCACTTCCAGCCGAGTCAGAGATAGATCTTTCAGAGTCTGCACCTGAAATAAGAAAAGAACTTAATGCAAATGAACCAACTGTTGACCTAATGCAACAAGACCTACCTGTTAGGGAAGCAGCTGCAGCTCCTAGGTCCAGAGACAGGACCCCCGAACAGGAAAACGGGTACCAGTTCACCAGGAGAAAACGACGGCCATCTAAAAAGTTTACCTATGATAATCTTGGGTCCCCATCATGCTACAATGTGCAGATAGTGGGCAACAACCACTACCCACATTTAGCATCTAGGAGGATGACAACTGTGACACCCTGGTCATCACCACCCCTTTGTTACCCCCAGCCCTCATATGTGTGCTATTAACTTTGAATTACATTACCACATTAATTTTACCCCATGACTAGTCACTGCATGGCCTGTGTTGAAGGGATGCAATGTCACTATACAGAACATTACCCAGAGACAGATCTTAGAAAATAATCGACTGTTGTGCGGTTTTGAAACTTTGGACACTTTGAGATGTTTTTTTTTTGACACTTCTTGAACCTTTTTCTTCCTTGAAGGACTCTTGACATTTTTTTTCTTGCTAGAGCAAATGAATGGACTGTTTTCCTTCCTAACATAGACTTGTTGGTGGTTTGCAAATGACTTTTTTTTCTAGTATTTTTTTTTATTAGAACTACCTCATGGGACTATTTACAAACAAGTGCCTCTTGTCTATTGACGAATAAGGACTCTTGTAAGGTGAAATGAGCAATATCACAATTGTGAATAATTGTGCTTGTAAAATAAATAAATAAATAATTAAAATAAAACCAAGAGATTGTACAAGTAATATGTGATAACAATGCTGTAATATCTGATGTTGTAGATACTCGCTGGGTAAAGTTAAAAGAGGTTAAATACTGTAAATTGAGCATATCTGTGACTAAGTAATTTGATTTCGGGACGACATCTTTAATTTGAGGGGGAGAGTGTGATATGGTGATTAAGTTCTCAAAGTTAATATAAAACCGGTTAATGTTATTTTTCTAATATTGTAAAATCGTATTTAATTCATTATTTGTGTTTATGAGAAGGACAATATATTTTGTGCCTTTAGTAAATAAATTATTTTCATTCGGCATACTTGCATGACGTCATCGTACGCTGGGTCAGGGTGCGCGCCCGTGATGTGCTTCATTCTCAGTAAATGCAAACACGTGAAGCCATCACACCAGCATCTTTTCTTTAATTATTTTAAACTTCTTTCCAGGAGTGCTACAATAACATATCTGGCATGACAATTTCTCACTTAATTAGCACAGACGACTCCTTTACAACACATACTTTTTTGGTATTTGTAAATACTGACAGCTATACGTGAACTTTCCGCTAGACATGAGTCCTTTAAAAAGATTGCTACAATTGAAATGACAACCGAAGCTACATCTAAGCTGCTTGAAAATCTCACCGCAATGGTTCACCATCTTGTACTGGACGTTGGACAACACAAAGAAGCCTTGAAATGCATTGATGGAGAGATACAAAGTCTGAAAGAAGAAAATAAATCCCTGGCTGTATGGCTGCTAAAGTTGCATGGAGTAAGAGAAAAAGGGGAGGACATCAGGATGGTTGCGATTGACATCTGTGGATGAGTCGCTCCATGTATTCGCGATGGACTAAACCAAGGCGTGGACATAGCTCATCATCTGGGACCATCAAGGGACGACAGATAGGCAAGGGCTATCATCATCCTGTTTGCTTTTCACCGTGTTCGAGATGCAGTCTGGCGAGTGTAACGGAGTGGAAAGGTATGTTAAATTATTGTATAAATGGGGATAGCGCCATCTATGTGGTGTGTGATGTAATTTAGAGTGTGGAGTAGGGACCGCCCACAGCAGAGTTAACGAAGCATTATTGCTGTGGGTAAGTTGCACGTTTTTCACGGTCTAAGAATTACCATTTATAAGTGTCCAAAGCACACAAATATTTGCTTTATATTGATAACTTTCAATGAATATGTTCAACAACTAGTGTTTCATGGTCCGCATGATGATGCTGGTCATCAGGGTCGCTCCAGGACACTTTCGTTGGCTAGACAAAGGTTTTTTTGGACAGGCATGGAATGTGACATAGCAAATTATGTGAGGAACTATATGCGATGTATTTTAGGCAAGACTCCTGAACCGAAAGATCGTGCTCCCCTTGAGAACATACACACCTCTGAGCCGAAGGAACTTATCTGTATTGATTTCTGGACAGCAGAGCAAGGCGATAACAGGAGTGTGAATGTTCTAGTAACGACAGACCATTTCACCAAATTAGCCTTCGCTTTCCCCTGTAAGAATCAGTCCGCGAAGCAAGTTGCTCATCAATTATGGAATGGTCTTTTCTGTGTTTATGGATTCCCTAGGCATGTGCATTCAGATCAAGGTCCGAGTTTTGACAGCAAATTTATGATGGAGTTGCTGGATATGGCAGGTATTAAGAAATCACATACCACTCCTTATCACCCTATGGGAAACGTAATCCCTGAACGCTTCAACAGAACCTTAGGGAACATGATAAGATCTTTACCTCCCCAGTCCAAAGCCAAGAGGCCACAGTCTTTGCAGATGCTGACGTTCTGTTATAACTGCACTGTTCACGAGACCACAGGTTTTGCGCCTTTCTATCTGATGTTTGGGAGAGTCCCACGTCTTCCCATTGATGTGATGTTCCAACATACTCTCAGTAATGAGACTGTTGTGAAGTATTCAGATTTTGTATCCAGGCTTAAAAGGGACCTCAGCGAAGCTGCGAATATTGCACAGAAGCACAGTTCTGTTGAGCAAGCTCGGCATGCGAGGATCTACAATCGGAAAGTGAAGGGATCACCTTTGACTGTTGGTGACAGAGTTCTTCTGGCGAATCGTGGTGAGCGTGGCAAATGGAAAATTGCAGACAAGTGGGAGTCCAACCTCTACGAAGTTATGTCGTTGAGATCACCCATTAATGTCTATCGGATCAGAGACACAGAAACAGGTAGAGAAAAGACAGTGCACAGGAATCTTTTGCTCCCTGTTAACTTTCTGTACAAAGATGATGGAACCGCTTTACCATCTCAGTTTCATTCAGTTGATTCTACCTCAGACTTGTCTGATCATCCCGGTAGTGATACGAGAACAGCTCACTGGGTTATGCAGTCTGATCAGATTAACTACCCTGAAGATGACACTGTCTCAGTGGCTTTGTCTGGAGTTCAGTGTTCTTTGGATGTTCAGAATTCCAATTCAAATGCAGACTCTAATATCTGTAACAGCTCAATATCCGCTGAACATGGAAGTGACGTGGGAAGTGACATTCCACATTTGTAGGATGAAGGACTAGTTACTGGCAATTAGTTAGACCAGACGTCCACACAGCACTCCTTGGCAATGCCAGTTTTTCCACTTTCACAAGTAGACAATAATCCTGTTCCGCATACAGTTAATCCTGTAGTTTGCACTCAACCAGAACGCATTCAAACAGACACAGTCAGAACTAGGGCTGGTAGGACCATTAAACTTCCAAAAAGATTGATCATTGAGATGAATAATCAGTTTGTGAATGATTCGTCACCATCTGTGATTTCTTTTTTTTGGAGTGGTGAAAAATCTTTTTCATGGTTGAATTATAAAATGGATTTTGTCTTGTTAATCTGAGATTTTTCTTTTAAGTAGTCAGATCTTTCAGTCCTTTAATTGTGTATGTAAAGAGAGGTGTTTAAGGCATCTCTTTTGTCTATGTTTAGTCTGGACTTTGGTATCGGTCCATTCTTGCATACCTTTTATGGAGGAATTTTGAAATTGATATTTACGCTGAAAAGTGTCAAGGACGATCACACAGTAATTTATTTTTATTTTTTAAGAAATAAAATAAGTATTTTTCTGGTTCTTGTGTTGTTTAACGAGTTCGTTTGCCCATATAATCATTAGGTAATCGAGTAAACTTATTTGGCTTGCTGTCCGCTGATGAGGGGCTTGATGAAGCAGCTTCAGCTCGAGCTCTGTTATACCCCCCAGGGACTTGATAAAAGGTGATTACGAAGGGCAAGGTACCTAAGAAGGAGGTGGAGATTGGGGAGATGGAGGGATGCTGAAACAGCTGGGATTAGAGAGAGGTAAGCAGCTGCTTATATACTCTGGCTGTTGATTGAATGATTAGTTGGGCTCGCTCCTCCCTAACTTACGTTTAAGAACTTCATTAAACTTTACTGCTGGGCAGACGCTTCCCCAGTTTAGCATAATTTAAGGGGGGTGTATGTAACGGAGTGGAAAGGTATGTTAAATTATTGTATAAATGGGGACAGCGCCATCTATGTGGTGTGTGATGTAATTTAGTGTGTGGAGTAGGGATCGCCCACAGCAGAGTTAACGAAGCATTGCTGTGGGTAAGTTGCATGCTTTTCACAGTCTAAAAATTACCATTTATAAGTGTCCAAAGCACACAAATATTTGCTTTATTGTGACTATATCTTTCAATGAATATGTTGGGATTCTGTTAAGTCGTGTTTGGCGTCAGAGTGTGTTGTTCAATATTGAGTTATAACTTGTTTATATTACGAGACCCAAATGTAATCAATTTGTGTGCTGTCTTGTGTTTTATGTAGAAATGGTTTATTCTCCTACTGATTCAGAGAAAGTTCATTTACACACACTGTCTCCATTGTGCAGGTATGTTGTTAAATGTGGTGTTAAATATTTGTTAAATTGCTTGATTTAAAATTAGTTGCTCAAGTTCTCAGCTAGGTGGGGATGTTTCTCGTCACTGAGTTTAATCTATTTCATTGAGGATTTTCATTCAGTGTGATTTATAATTAATTGAAAGTTTGTTATCTGTATTCAAACTGTTTATATTTACAATTTAAACAGTATACAATCACAAAGTTAGAAAGAATGTAAGTCACCGAATTTAAAAAGAGAACTGTTTTAAATTAAACAGAGCAGAGTTAACGAAGCATTGCTGTGGAAATGGTTTATTCTCCTACTGATTCAGAGAAAGTTTATTTACACATGCTGTCTCCATTGTGCAGCTCCACACGGTGAAGAGACCACCCAGGCAAGACCGTCACACGAGCAGCCAGAAGGTTCAAGTTTCTAGAAGACAACGGCCTGCGTCTAACGGAGCCCCTGTATCCAGAAGACAGCTGCGAGGGAAAAGCTCTGGCCTCTTGTTAAAGCGGCAAGGGATGCGGGCAAGAAGACTTAATTCCATTCCTCGTTAATTGATGGAAAGAAGCACTTATTTTCTGAGGTAAAGTAATCTTATACTTCGTCGGTGACTGAACTTGATGGACAAGCAATGCAATTGCCTATATTTGGCACTTTAGGTTGATTTGTCCTCTTAGGTCGCATGTTTAGTAGTTCAATTCTTCTAGTATTGAAGATTGAATTGGCCATGTATTTTTTTTTGTTTCACTTACTTGAATTATAACGTTTTATTTTTGCTATTATTATGGTTATTTACATTTTCATTATTTCATATTAGGCTACTTTATTATTTTAGTATTATTGTCTTATTCAAGTTTATTCAATGGCCATCTCTTTACTTACATGCACAAAGTAAATCCTACTTGACGTTTACGTTATTATTGAATATTTTATTTATTATTTATTCTTGTTAGTTCAATATGTTCTATATGTTGTTGCCACCTCTCTCTTGATAAGTTAAGTTAAGTGTTTTCCCATTTATCACTTTTTTTTCTTATTGTTTAATCTTCAAACTATATATTTTTTCTTTTAATTTTTAAATATCCATTTCGTTCATTTTCATTTGTTTTAATGGATCATCATACGTTTAGATCATTGTCTGTTCTGTCTTTAAATGGCAGGGGATTGCGTGATGTGGTCAAAATTAAAACATTTTTTTTATCTTGTAAGAGAAGTGACGTTGATTTTTTTTTTTTTTACAAGAAACTCATTCTGGAGATGTGGATGAAACATTTTGGACGACACAATGGGGAAATACAAATTTCTACAGTCATGGCAGTAACCATTTTGCTGGGGTCGCGATCATTATTCACAAATTCAAAGGGGATATACTAAAAGTGCTGGGATCAGATGATGGCAGGTGTATCTCGACTCTTATTAAGCTAGACAATTCTTTTTTCATGTTATGCAACATTTATGGGTATAATTATCCCCCTCTAATAAAGTGCTCTTCTCTCATATCACTGTTAAAATGAAAGAACTGCTTTTGGAATATAGAGATTCTCATAATTTTAGGTGGTGACTTCAATTAATGCATGGATGATGTTTTAGATAGATTTCCCCATAGACCCTGTAATGTTGCTTTAAGGAATGACTTAATTTTATCATTATGCTCTGATCTCTCTTTGGTTGATGCCTGGCGGTTTTATAACCAAGATTCACAGAAATATACTTGGCCTAATAAAAATGTATCCTTTAGATCTAGAATATATTTTTTTCTTATATCCTCTTCAATTCTTCACCTTATTAAGGACATTTCACATTATTTTGCTCCTTTGTCAGACCATAAGCAAATTTTTATAAATCTGGTTGGTTTGCAACCTGTTTATAAAATGCGGGGTTACTGGAAATTGAAAAATGCTCTATTGAAGGATACTAAATTTAATAATAGCATAATTAATCTTGCGAAGGAATTATATACTAATGTGCATAACGGGTATAAAGAAAGATGGGAATACTTCAAATATAAATCCAGATTAATTGCTATTAATAGATGTAAAGAACTTAAAGCCTCTAGGCTTCAAACTGAATCTATTTTGCTTTGTCGGTTAAATTAATTATTATCAAAGGAGAATGTTTAAGAAGAAGAAAAATTATAGTTGAATAAGATACATTTTCAAATTAATGAACTTTATTTAGAGTTAGCCAATGTCAGGCTGGCAACTGGGAAAAGAACGGAGGACTCAAGTGCTGAGCAAAAACAGAGGAGTGAAGTTTATTAGAAAACTTCGGCTGTGAACATCCAAAACAAAACAGAAAGCTAGGAGGAGAAACTGGCTCCCCGCGCCCACACCACTAGGGCGGATGACTGAGAGGAACAGGTGGACGGGGGTGCCGTCACGCGCTCCCAAGCCGGACACGCTATCCAGCGGATTAACTACTCCTCGCCTGGGGATCCTGGACACAGAACGCAGATAGAAGAGAGGAGGTCTCCACATACATGGTAAGACAAACCACAAATGACATACCGACACAGAAAGAGGGCATAGGCCTGAATAAATAGGAAAGGGTAATGAGTAACAGGTGCAAGGCTGATGGAGCGCACAGTGCTGCGAATCAGCACTGATTGCTCCCCCACGTGCGGCAGCAGATGACAGGACGTAAACAACCCACCACATGTAGCTGTTAGTGGCAGGAGGGAGTCGGAGAGGGCTGCCGATCGTGACAGAATCCCTCCCCTCAGGGATGCCTCCTGGCATCTCCAGAAGACTCACCATGACGCCGATGGAACTGGGCTATGAGGGCGCGATCCAGTATATCGCGGGCCGGAATCCAGCATCTCTCCTCCGGACCGAAACCCTCCCAGTCTACCAGATATTGGTGACCCATACCCCTGCACCTCACATCAAGGAGTCGTCGTACGGTGTAGGCAGGCAACCCCTCAATGAGTCTGGGAGGCGGAGGGGCAGAGGTCTGGGGTTGGAGAGGGGAGCGAATAGTTCAAGTTCAAGTTGAGCTTTATTGTCATTCCGCTACATGTGTGGACATATAGTGGGACGAGATGTCGTGCCTCACAGGACCACGGTGCTACATAAATACAGATATACAACACGAAGTAAAACAGTATGAACCTATACACAACTAACCTACTGTCAGCTTTGACTATACATATGCTATATATAAAAGTGGTTACCTATACATAAACAAAAAAAAATACAAACTGTACAACTGTGCAGATGACTTCAATAAATAGGCTTGATTCTTGATTGAAATAGAATAACGGGCTTGATTCTAGATACATGAAATACCGGGTGGATTCTTTTAAGCAGAGGGGGTAGTTTGAGTCGAACCGTCACCGGGTTAAGCACCTTGGTCACGACGTACGGTCCAATGAATTTAGGTCCCAGTTTATGTGCGGGCAGCTTGAGAGGGATGTCTAGGTAGACAACCAAACCTTCTGACCACACGTAAAGTGGGGGCTTAGAACGGTGACGGTCCGCCAACGTCTTGTTCCTTTCGCCAGTCCGGATAAGGACTTGTCTGGCGAGCCTCCATGTCCGGAGGCATCTTCGAATGAACGCATGCGCGGATGGAACAATGGTGTCGGGCTCTTGTGAGGGAAATAAGGGGGGCTGGTAGCTTAAGCAGCACTGGAAGGGTGACAATCCCGTAGACGAGACCGGGAGGGAGTTATGTGCATACTCGACCATGGCTAATTTGGAACTCCAAGTCAAAGGCTCTGCTGACGCCACACAACGCAGAACTCTCTCTAAGTCCTGATTGGCCCGTTCGGACTGACCGTTAGTCTGCGGATGGTAACCGGAGGAAAGGCTCGCTGTCGCCCCCAGTAATCTACAGAACTCAGTCCAAAATCTGGATGAGAATTGGGGACCCCTGTCAGAAACCACATCAACCGGGAGGCCATGGATGCGGAAGACGTGATCAAAGACAATGACAGCCGTCTCCCTCGCTGAGGGTAGTTTGGGGAGGGGAATGAAATGAACCGCCTTTGAGAACCTGTCAACCACGGTGAGGACCACGGTATTGTCACTAGACGGGGGTAGGCCTGTGACAAAGTCCATGGCGATGTTGGACCAGGGTCTCGAAGGGATAGACAGCAGTCGGAGAAGCCCAACTGGGGGTCGATTAGAGCCCTTCCCCACCGCGCACACCGGGCAGGCCAACACGAACTCCCGAGCATCCCGCGCTACCGACGGCCACCAGAACCGCTGCTTAATCAGCGCAAGTGTCCGAGCCACTCCTGGGTGGCAAGCTAGCCCAGAGGAATGGCCCCACTGAAGGATGCTGGTTCGAACCGACTCCGGTACAAATAACAGACCCTCTGGGCACCTCGCGGGGATGGTGACGCCGTCAAGTGCCTCACGGACCCTGGACTCCACCTCCCAAGTGACCATCGCAATCACCCGGTTGGGTGGCACGATGGGCACCCGGAGAAGGGAGTCCAGGCTCCACTTAAAAAATCCGCAAGAGTGCGTCCGGCTTACCGTTCTTACTCCCTGGGCGATAAGAGATGGTGAAGTTAAAACGCCCAAAGAATAGAGCCCAGCGGGCCTGCCGAGAATTTATTCGTTTGGCGGAGCGGATGTACTCGAGATTCTTATGGTCGGTCCAAACCAGAAAAGGAACCCCCGCACCCTCCAGCCAGTGACGCCACTCCTCCAAGGCCAACTTGACAGCCAGCAACTCCTTATTCCCAATATCGTAGTTCCGTTCCGAGGGGGTCAGATGATGGGAAAAAAAAGGGCAGGGGTGTACCTTGTTGTTGGAAGGTGATCTCTGAGACAAAATAGCTCCAACTCCCACCTCCGACGCATCCACCTCCACTATGAATTGGCGAGACGGGTCTGGGTTATTTAGGATAGGGGCCGAAACGAAGCGGCTCTTAAGCTTCTCAAAGGCCTCCAGGGCCTGTTCAGACCAACAGAATCTCCGTTGTGTGGAGGTAAGATTAGTCAGAGGCAGGGCGATCTGGCTAAAACCTCGAATGAACCGCCTGTAAAAATTGGCAAACCCCAGAAATCGCTGGACCGCTTTACGATTATCTGGGGTGGGCCAATTAGCAACTGCTTCTACCTTGGCCGGGTCCATCCGAATGCCTTCCGGCGACAAAATAAACCCCAGGAACGGAACTGATTGTGCGTGAAACTTGCACTTCTCCAGCTTGGCGAATAAGCGATTCTCTAGAAGCCGCTGTAACACTAGCCTGACGTGCTGGATGTGGTCACGCTCGTTCTGGGAGAAGATCAGGATGTCGTCGAGGTATACAAACACGAACCGGTTGACCACGTCTCGGAGCACGCCGTTTACGAGTGTCTGGAAGACTGCGGGGGAGTTAGAGAGTCCAAAAGGCATTACCAAATACTCAAAGTGGCCTGTAGGGGTGTTAAACGCAGTCTTCCATTCGTCCCCCTTCCTAATCCGAACTAGGTGGTAAGCATTGCGTAGGTCTAACTTGGTAAAAATGGTCGCCCCCTGCAAGAGTTCGAACGCTGAAGACATTAACGGCAAGGGGTGGCTATTCTTGACCGTGATGTCATCCAGCCCCCGATAATCAATGCAGGGACGGAGCGATCCATCCTTCTTCTCCACAAAGAAAAACCCCGCCCCAGCCGGAGAGGAAGAAGGGCGTATAAACCCGGCTAATAGAGACTCATTGATGTATTTCTCCATGGCCTCCCTCTCAGGACCGGAGAGCAAATAAAGGCGCCCCTTCAGAGGAGAAGTGCCAGGTAGTAATTCTATCGCACAATCATACGGGCGGTGCGGAGGAAGAGATGAAGCCCGGGACTTACTGAACACCGCCCTCAGGTCATGGTAAGCCTCTGGAACATTTGCCAGGTCGACTGGCTCCCCCTGTAACACAGAGACAGACATGACAGGGGATGAAGCAGACACCAAACATTGAGACAAACAAAATGGACTCCACTCTAATACAGTGTGGTGAGCCCAATCAATGAAAGGGTTGTGCTTAATAAGCCAGGAGTGCCCCAAAACTACTGGAGCGGAGGGAGAGTGGATAAGGAGGAATCGAATCTCCTCGGTGTGATTGCCCGATATGGTCAGGTGAACAAGTCCAGTGACGGCTGTGATCTTGGTGAGGGGGGTGCCACACAGGGTCTTGGCGGAGATCGATTCGGCTAGAGGAGAAACGGGGATGCCCCACTTTCTAGCTAGCTCAATGTCCATGAAATCCCCCTCCGCTCCCGAGTCAATAAGCGCTGCCACCGTGTGGGTGATCTCCTCAGATTGAAGTACTGCCGGGAGGGTGGTCGGGCCACTGGAGGGCAGTAGAGCGGCAGTCACGCCTACCGTGCACGACCTCTCACCAGAAGAAGGTTGCCTCTTGTGGGGACAGACGGTGATCATATGGCCTGCCTCCCCGCAGTAGAGACACAACCCGTGGGCAATCCGATGCTGCCGTTCCCGGGCCGTGAGATGAGCGCGGCCGATCTACATAGGCTCCTCTTCAGCGAACCCAAACCGTGGTGATGTGGCGCTTCTAGCGCTGGACGGCAGATCAAAGCTCTCACGCCTGTGCAGATAGCGGTGTTGCGACCTGAGCGCCAAGCGAAGATCCACCCGAGTGGCGAGTTCGACCAATCCATCGAGTGAGGGGGGCAGCTCCTGGGAGTAGATCTCGTCTTTTATCTGCTCCGCCAGTCCGGAATAAGAATAAGGAGTCGGCGGATTCAGGCGGGGTTCCGATCGACGCAGAGGGGATGTCTCCTCAAAAGCAGGTGCCGCTACGGCAGGATCCACCGATGGACCGATCTGGATCTGATCGAGTCGTTGGGTTATGACGGTGAGTTGTTGAGATAGCCTGGTCAGGGCTTGATGAGAAGCCTGTATCTCATCCTGTTGACGTCCGAGGAGGATCCCCTGTTGTGCGAGGGCGTGGCGGATCTCATGGTCTCCAGCTGAGTCCATGTCTGGTCGGTATGTTCTGTCAGGCTGGCAACTGGGAAAAGAACAGAGGACTCAAGTGCTGAGCAAAAACAGAGGAGTGAAGTTTATTAGAAAACTTCGGATGTGAACATCCAAAACAAAACAGAAAGCTAGGGGGAGAAACTGGCTCCCCGCACCCACACCACTGGGGCGGATGACTGAGAGGAACAGGTGGACGGGGGTGCCGTCACGTGCTCCCAAGCCGGACACGCTATCCAGCGGATGAACTACTCCTCGCCTGGGGATCCTGGACACAGAACGCAGATAGAAGAGAGGAGGTCTCCACATACATGGTAAGACAAACCACAAATGACATACCGACACAGAAAGAGGGCATAGGCCTGAATAAATAGGAAAGGGTAATGAGTAACAGGTGCAAGGCTGATGGAGCGCACAGTGCTGCGAATCAGCACTGATTGCTCCCCCACGTGCGGCAGCCGATGACAGGACGTAAACAACCCACCACATGTAGCTGTTAGTGGCAGGAGTGAGTCAGAGAGGGGTGCCGATCGTGACAGCCAAAGGAGCATTTATTAGATCCAGAGCCTAATGCTAGAAGGCGGCGAAAGGAACTCTAGCTATTTCTTTGCATTAGAAAAAAATGAAATGGAAAGAGAAAATCTCTCTCAGCTCTTACTATTGATGGAGCAGTTTGTAAGGATATAGTTCAGATTTCTATTTTCGTTACAAATTTTATAGTAACATTTACTCTTCTAAATTTGATATTAATAGTTGTGATAGCTTTCTTGATAAAATACAGTGTTGTATCCCTGCTATTGGTGAGGATTATAAATCATATTGTGAGTCTGGGTTAAAATGCGAAGTAGTATGGAAGGCATTTCAGTCAATGAAAAAAGGAAAATCTCTGGGCATCGACGGCCTTTCTGTTGAATTTTACACTCACTTTTGGAATACTATTAAAAATGTATAAAGAATGCATCATTCAAAGAGAGATGACCGTGACCATGACACAAGGTGTAATTTATCTTATTCCTAAAGCTAATAAAGATATTCTTTCAATTGATAATTGGCGACCTATTACGCTCTTAACTGTAGATTATAAAGTTCTGGCATGCGCAATAATTGAATATGGTGGCAAGTTTATTTATTTTTAATCAAATTTACTTTTGCATTATAAAGTAATTGCTGGAGGTTATTTTGTGTTTCAACACTATACATTCTGCATTGCTAATACCCTATATTATCAGGCTTCCATACCGAAACACAATTTAACGACAAGGTGAAACATGTTGATAAAGTACTTTTGGTAAATGCCTCTCTTTATCCCACAGGGTGATGTTTCTTCCATCTGCACAGCTTGCAACAAGAACAACCCAGATAATATCTCTGACAGCTTTACCATGGTAAATAACATGTAGATTCATACTATGTTCCCAGGATAAACTTTAACATACTTGATGTATTGTTGATTTAATTAAGTCACTTGATTCTTTATAGGTAAAGTGCTATTTGTGTTCAAGGTGGGAACACCTAACTTGCATCCCAGGTGTCGTGACTACAGAGGATCTTTCAACAAAATACAATTGCAACCATAGCAAAGCATAGTCTAGTGTTGTTTCATTATTTTCAAGATGGCTATTTTTATCGTTTGCTTTAGTGTGCCAGTAGAAAATATCAGTTTACATTTCCTAACAATAATTATAATTACACTGGCAAACTAAAGCAAAAGATAGAAATAGTCATCTTATAATAAACATTTTGGGGTAAGACTTTCTTGTTCTAAATCGTGTAAAAAAATAACTAAAACACAGTAGTATATATATATATATATATATATATATATATATGTAGTGTATATTATTACTGTGTTCCTGTGGCTCAGTGGTAGAGCATTGCGTTAGCAGCGCAAAAGGTTGTGGGTTCAATTCACAGGGAACACATAAACAAAACATGTATAGCCTGGATACACTGTAAGTCGCTTTGGATAAAAGTGTCTGCTAAATGCATAAATGTAAATGTAATTCTTGTGTACAGATTTTAATTATATATAATAAAAAAATGTCATAATATATTTTGCTTACACTTTTCGAGGATTAAATGCACAATTAAAGCAAATTAATGCTGAATTAAAATGAATTATCTTGTGACAATAAAACGTTATCTTTGTCTGACAAAATATTCTGCTCAGTATTCTACCTTAAGGTAGCGTTAAGGTGGTAGTTCATTCTGATTCTCATTTTAAGCTGACAAGATGTGCTACCTCTGTTTCTGCATCAATTGCTAAGGTGGTAGTTCATTCTGATAGGTGTTTATAGCTGAAAATATGTGCTACCTCTGTTTTTCCATGATTTATAAAGGTTGTAGTTCATTCTTATAGGTGTTTATAGCTGACAATATGTGCTACCTCTGTTTCTCCATCATTTATTAAGGTGGTAGTTAATTCTGATAGATGTTTTAAGTTAACAAGATGTGCTGCCTCTGTTTCTGCATCATTTATTAAGGTGGTAGTTCATTCTGATAGACATTTTAAGTTGACAAGATGTGCTACCTCTGTTTCTCCATCATTTATTAAGGTGGTAGTTCATTCTGAGAAAGAATCTCATGTCGTTAGATTTGCACAACAGCACAACACAGAACTACTGGTAGCACATCCTGAGTGGGTAGGACAGATTGTCAGAACACCGGCTGGGTTGTTAAATCATTTGAAAACTAAGTTTTGGGCAAATGTTTTAAGGAGCAAACATTTATTGTTGGCATTTTTGCCTTTATTGTGATAGGACAGATCAGACATGACAGGAGAGAAAGGGGGGCGGGATCGGGAAAGGTACTCGACTCAGGATTGGAACACGAACCCGATGCACAATGGCACTGCATGTCGGCATGATGCCAACAAGGCAGTCGGCGCTGACCAAACTAATTTATTAGAATTGTTCAGTATTAATTATTAATCCTTTGTCAGCAAATGGAACAATTTACTATAACTATAAAGTTTTACCAATGTGTACAGATTTATCCACTATTGTGGGGACCAAATTGTAAAAATGCAGAAAGTTGTCTGCTTGAGAGTGTGGATTCTGGTTATAGTATTTATAACTAACTATTTTACATTTACATTTACATTTAGTCATTTAGCAGACGCTTTTATCCAAAGCGACTTACAATTGGGGAGTACATAAAGCGATTAATCTTGAAGAGGCAAGCATACAGATGAAGTTCCAATAACACTAAGTCACAGGCCTTGTTCAAATAAGTACAAGCTAGCAAGGGAAGCAGAGAAACATAAAGAGAAAGATGAAGATTTTGAAAAAGTGAAAAAAAAATTATTTTTTTTTTTTTTATGTAATCAAGTAGAGTTGAAAGAGATGAGTTTTCAATTGTTGCTTGAAAATTGACAGGGATCCAGCATTCCGGATGGGGATGGGAAGATCATTCCACCGGCCAGGAACGGTGAAAGAGAATGTTCTGGAGAGTGATTTTGAGCCTCTCTGTGATGGTACCACGAGGCGTCGCTTACTAGCAGATCTCAGACTTCTGGAGGGGATGTAAATTCGTAATAGTGAGTGGAAGTAGGTGGGTGCTGAGCCTGTGGTTGTTCTATATGCAAGCATCAGTGTCTTGAACTGGATGCGAGCTGCAACTGGTAGCCAGTGCAAGGAGACAAAGAGAGGAGAAACATGGGCTCTTTTGGGCTCGTTGAAGACCAGTCGTGCCGCTGCATTCTGAATCATTTGTAGAGGTTTTATTGTGTTTGATGGAAGTCCAGCTAGAAGAGCATTGCAGTAGTCCAGTCTAGAAATGACAAGGGCCTACATTTTAAAACATGTAGATGGAAAGCTTGCAGCAACTTTACTCTCTGAACTTTGCTACGCAACATGAATAATATTCTTCTATGGGTGCATCCATGATTTTACCCATAGCTCATATGTTGAACACATTTTGAGATTCTGTAATAGCTATTACAGTATCATGGATTTTACCATGACTTGAACACTGAATTTTTAAATCAGAGTAAACAAGAGAACATATCAGTAAATATATATATTATACATTTGACTTTATTACCACATAATTGTTTCTTCTACTGTCCTTTATTATTTTACACAGTGATGGTGTTACAACACACGTTCCTCTCTTTGATAAATTTTATCATATACTTTTCAGGAAGGATTATCATAACCAGAATCAGTCATTGTTTTATAAGGAAATACTGATTTTTGTTTTAGTGTAGGAAAGCCTTGGTGGCTTAACTGAATAAAAATAAATAGGCCAGTTGTAAATTTACTTTGACAAGCGCTTCTCAATTATACACTTTCCTTTTATTTTAGGGTACTACTGCCAGGATCCTCTTTCACTGTGCTCTTTGGCTAAGAACAGCCAAACTGCACCCTGGATACAAGTAAGATTAGCAATTAAAGATTCCTGCCAAGCGACGTGCTTCGGGTCGCAGGGGACAACAGGGACACCAGCTGCATGTAAAGTACTTTAACAATCCTGAATTTATGACATAGCCACAATTAGGGATGCAACGATACAATTTTTTTCAGAACCGATCCGATACCGAACATTCTGAGGATCGGCCGATACCGATCCAATTTAGAATTTCTATACTTCTCTGTTGACCTGATCGTCACTCTTCTGTGTGTTAAACACAATCTATTACAGTGTTTCTCAACTGGTGGGTCAAAAGTGCAACCCAAAAAGGGGATGCTGATTGTATACAGCCAAAAAAACGACATCAACAAAAAATGTAATTCTAAATGCTTTTCTGATGTGGGACTTTAATTTTAAAAGGCGTGCATGAAAGCTGTTGACACTTCTGTCAGATGCAGTTTAAGTAAAGAAAGAGTGCCTGAGATGTATCTGCAGTCAGATGAGATTTTGACAGGTTTAATGTCAGTGTAATTATTCTATCGTTATTTTCGTAACTTGATATGAAATAAAAAGCCTCTCACCTCAGAAAAAAGTGTATTAAGTAGATATGAAGATATTTTTTACGTTTTTTCAAATGCTTCATATCAAAATATTTTACTGTTTTATTTTAGTATCTAAATATTTTAAACTGTTTTGAGAATCACAATGTCTTCTCCAGGAGAAGATAATTGTAGTGAATTTGTATTGCATACGGTCACAATTATCTCAAGATAATTTCCAGAAAACAATTTTCTTTTGGCTTTATATTTTGACGGACACTGTTTTATGCAATAAACTTTGGCTCACATAAGACCCTAGGTGGTCTTTTTGCATATTTTACTGATGTACTGGGTACTTCTAATTATTATTAGGCAAATAACACATTTTAATGATCAAAAATGTATGCATGACAATTAAAAATGTAAATGTTGTCACATGTGTTCCGGTTATGTCCTTATTTGTTAGTTCTTGTTCTTATTAGTTCATTATTGGTTTATTCATGTCCAGCTGTGTTTAGTTATCTTGTTTAGTTTGATTATTATTTAAGCCTTGTGTGTCCCTTATTCTTGGTTCCGGTATTGTTTGTCTCACCCCTGCGATCCATGTTACCTAGTGTTATCTTCATTAAAGGAATGTTGATTGTTCTCCTCGTCTCCTGCATTCTCATTGCTCCCCGCGAAACGTGACAAATGTGGCTTACCCATGTCTGTTATGTGTCCTAAAAATGTTAATGAGCTCTTTTTCATCCAACTCGACAATGTACTTTTGTACAATTTACTAATGTGATTTTATACTCAAACACATTTCTTTTTTATTTTTCAGTTATTCCAGCACAAACCATTTGTAACAACACTAGAGGAATGATTTACGCAAAAATGTAATTCCAAACCCATATAACTCACTTTTGATGAACACAAAACACATTCTTAAAAAAGAACCCACAAAAACTTGTAAAAGTAGCTCATGTAAGTCATGTGTTACATCTATTGAGGTGACAAAATCACTTTAACATTTATAAATAAACTCACTCAGTATATAACGTTTGAGTATACTGAAAATAGTTATTTCAAATAAATATTCGAAAACAGCCCTCAAACCAAGTAAATCAACGCATCAAAATAACTCAATGTACAAGCTTCATGATATATGATATTTGTTCACAATACATGCAAGAACCAATTACTTATATTACCATTTTAAATTTGGGGAGTTTACAATGGTTTGATTTGTCAATATGATGTTACAAAAAGAAATGTCACGTTACTTTAGGTGTCTTGTTGATAATTGTATGTAACCTCTTTGCCTGCTCTGCATTGTGAATCAATGCAAATGTCTCCGAAAAAAATTAAGGAGCGTACATCACATAAATGTCGTTGTAATGATGTTATAAATACATATTGTGAATTAGGTAAATCACTTACTTTTGGTGTTTTCGAAAAAGCAACATCTTCGTCTTCTCAGTATCGCGAGTCAAAGAAAATATGTCTGTGAGAAAAGTTTAGGGTTTAGGGAAAAGTTTTATATTTTTGCGACAAAAATATCGTTATATAATAATATAACGTCATTAAATACATAAAGTAAAATATACTAAACACTTACTTTCTGTGTTCTTTCTGTTAAAACCATGTCTGCACCGTGAGTCAAGAAAATGTAGTCTGAGAGAAACGTTTCGGCCTGTTTAAACGCGCACAGCATATCAAATTCACCTTAACGTTAAATCAATTTGTTATAAAATACATATTTTAAATGAGATAAAATACTTACTTTTAATGTTTTCCTGTTAAAAAGCAACGTCCTCGTCAGCCCCACACTGCGAGCCGCACACACAGCACATACAGGTGCATCTCAATAAATTGGAATATCGTGGAAAAGTTCATTTATTTCAGTAATTCAACTAAAATTTAGAAAATTGTGTATTAAATAAATTCAGTGCACACAGACTGAAGTAGTTTAAGTCTTTGGTTCTTTTAATTGTGATTATTTTGGCTCACATTTAACAAAAACCCACAAATTCACTATCTCAACAAATTAGAATATGGTGACATGCCAATCAGCTAATCAACTCAAAGCACCTGCAAATGTTTCCTGAGCCTTCAATATGGTCTCTCAGTTTGGTTCACTAGGCTACACAATCATGGGGAAGACTGCTGATCTGGCAGTTGTCCAGAAGACAATTATTGACACCCTTTACAAGGAGTGTAAGCCACAAACATTCATTGCCAAAGAAGCTGGCTCTTCACAGAGTGCTGTATCCAAGCATTTTAACAGAAAGTTGAGTGGAAGGAAAAAGTGTAGAAGAAAAAGATGCACAACCAACCGAGAGAACCGCAGCCTTGTGAAGATTTTCAAGCAAAATCTATTCAAGAATTTGGGTGATGTTGTATTTTTATACCGGTCAGAAACCCTAAAAATCTTCACATCACATCTCAGTCATCCCCTAGCAATAAAACAGTCATGAAACCGCTATATTACCCGTTGTCCGGATGGCGATGATTTGATGGTTCAGGATTCCTGGCCCCGGTGTCCGTACCAGCTCAGTCAGGTCCGTGCTTCGAGGCTCGATCAGAATGATATTCAGGTTCAGATAACAGGTTGATGTAAAGTAATTACTCAGAGGCTTATTTTAATAAAAGGATTACGAATCACCATAGCAATGGTTTCGTTTTATTAAAAATAATACTAACTCATAAGCAATATACAAAACACAACAGCGAATGTCTTCACCACGCGGGATCGGCCCCGTTTGAGTTTATAGACAAAGCTTTTATACTACTGCAACTCATTTGCATCATCATAAAAACACGTCATACCTGCTTCCTTTCTCTATCTTTTCTTGCCTCTTGTTTATACAGGCAGACGTGTACCCTTTGTACTATAAACCCAGACATGACCTTATCACACGTTCACACCTTCACAGGAAAAACATCACTTACTCAGCAGTATAACACTTCTACTTCCCTTTTTACTATATAGACAGAGAACATGTTTTTCCTAACAAGTTTGAGCTAATCACACATTTAAACCGCATATATAACACTTGTATATTCAGTGTAAGCAACACCTAAGTTTTTTCAGTAAAAGATTCCATTCTGCACCGTACGTGCAGAATGCAGTCTTCTATCTGACCCCTCTCAGCTAAGCATATCCTGCCCTCTTAAGCAACAGCTAAAACTCGTAAAAACAGCTGACCTCTCTTTTTCTTACAAAAGCAAAAGATAACAGTTAAAACACACCATAATACATCATCATAAATCTAACATTTTCTAGAGATGTATATCAGAAGAATGAAGTTGTAAATTATTCAATTCATTGTCTACACATTGCAATTCTAAAGCATGTCCATGCATGTTAATCATTCCCTTAAACAACTTCATCATTTTCTTATGATTAGCTTCTTGTTTGCGCATCAAAGAAACCAATTTCTTGATCTGGTTGATTATCTTCTGATGATCCATCTCCCTTCTTCGCCCGTCTGCGTCGCTCCGCTTTCCGTCTCTTTTGGATTTCCCGGAATGACCTTTTTTTGGTGCTTTCTACAAGAAGATCATCAAAATGAATCTCTAATTTTCCGGGTACATTTTCCGGATTGCCTAGTGGAAACTGATTAGGAAATGTCACACTTACAGGGCCACCAGACATGACAGTGAACTTCACAAGGAATGGACTGAGGCTGGGGTCAAAGCACCAAGAGCCACCACACACAGACGTGTCAAGGAATTTGGCTAGAGTTGTCGTCAGAGGCGTCTTACCTGGGCTAAGGAGAAGAAGGACTGGAATGTTGCCCAGTGGTACAAAGTCCTCTTTTCAGATAAGAACAAGTTTTGTATTTCATTTGGAAACCAAGGTCCTAGTTTCTGGAGGAAGAGTGGAAAAGATTATAGCCCAAGTTGCTTGAAGTCCAGTGTTAAGTTTCCACAGTCTGTGATGATTTGGGGTGCAATGTCATCTGCTGGTGTTGGTCCATTGTGTTTTTTTTTAAAAACAACGTCACGTTTACCAAGAAATTTTAGAGCACTCCATACTTCCCTCTGCTGACCAACTTTTTAAATATGCTGATTTAATTTTCCAGCAGGATTTGGCAGCTGCCCACACTGCCAAAAGTACCAAAAGTTGGTTAAATAAAATGTTGGTGTGCTTGACTGGCCAGCAAACTCACTAGACCTGAACCCCATAGAGAATCTATGGGGTATTGTCAAGAGGAAAATGAGAAACAAGAGACCAAAAAATGCAGATGAGCTGAAGGCCACTGTCAAAGAAACCTGGGCTTCCATACCACCTCAGCAGTGCCACAAACTGATCACCTCCATGCCACGCCGAATTGAGGCAGTAATTAAAGCAAAGGGAGTCCCTACCAAGTATTGAGTACATATACAGTAAATTAATTTTCCAAAAGGCCAACTATTCACTACAAATATTTTGAAGTCTTATGAAGTATTCTAATTTGTTGAGATTTGTTGAGTGAATTGGTGGGTTTTTGTTAAATGTGAGCCAAAATCATCACAATTAAAAGAACTAAAGACTTAAACTACTTCAGTCTGTGTGCATTGAATTTATTTAATACACAAGATCCACAATTTGAGTTGAATTACTGAAATAAATTAACTTTTCCACGACATTCTAATTAATTGAGATGCACCTGGAAATATAGTTCTAAAACAATGTGATGTTATAAAATTAATACTGTGTGAATAACATAAAACACTTCATCTCTGTATTTTCCGTCCTTGTGTGCTCCGCATCGCGATTCGCGGGTAACAGAAAATGGCGACTGTGAGAAAAGTTTATTTTACTTTTTCTTTTTTTTTTTTGCAATAACAACAGTTATTGTTTTGTGGTGCACACTTATTATTTTTATTAAGAGTACACCACTTCAGAATGTCAGTTGCCCAATGTCAGAACAGTCTGATTTCCCATTACAAAATAAAAGCCCTCCCAAATCTCATATGTGATCAATTTTGCCTTTGATTTTGGAATTGCTCTAAAAAGGAAACTCCCTGTTTCCACAGACCAGTTTCATTTCAGATTGACAGTCCTCTAGCCCAGGGTGTCACTCAACCAGTTTCGAGAAGATCTGATATTGAATTACAAAATACAAGCCCTCCAAATCTCATATTCTACCTGTTCTGCCTGTGATTTTGAATAGCTCTAAAAAGGAATGTCCCTCTTCCCACAGACCAATTTCAATTCAGATTAATATTCAACTACCCCAGGGTGTCAGTCATCCAGTTTTATGACGATCTGATGTTGCAGTACAATATAAAAGCCCTCCAAAAACTCATATATGACCATTTTTGTTATTAATTTTGGATAGCTCTAAAAAGGAAACTCTGTGTTTCCACAGACCAGTTTCAATTCAGATTGACAGTCCACTACCACAGGGCGTCACTCAACCAGTTTCAAGACGATCTGAATTTGTATTACATATTAAAAGCTCTCCAAATATCATATTCTACCTGTTCTGCCTGTTATTTTGAATAACTCTAAAAAGGAAACTCCCTGTTTCCACAGATCAGTTTCAATTCAAATTAATAGTCCACTACCACAGGTTGACACTCAACCAGGTTCAAGACGATCTGATGTTGCATTACAAAATAAAGGCCCTCCAAAATCTCATATATAACCAATTTTGTCTGAGTTTGGAAAGATATAAAAAGGAAATTCCCTGTTTCCACAAACCGGTTTCAATTCAAATTAATAGTCCACTACTGCAGGGCGTCACTCAACCAATTTCAGAACTGTCTGATGTTGCATTATATAATCAAGGCCCTCCAAAAACTCATATTCTACCTGTTCAGTCTAAGATTTTGAATAGCTATAAAAAGGAAACTCCCTGTCTCCATAGACCAGTTTAATTTTAGTCTAGTAGTCCACTAGCTGCCAGCCATATCACCCTGCAGCCCAAGACTGGTTGCCCACTGAAGCTAAGCAGGGTTGAGCCCGGTCAGTACCTGGATGGGAGACCATCCTGGGAAAACTAAGTTGCTGTTGGAAGAGGTGCTAGTGACACCATCAGGGGGTGCTTACCCTGTTATCTGTGTGGGTCCTAATGCCCCAGTATAGCGACTGGGACACTATACTGTCAAAAAGCACCGTCTTTCTGATGAGACGTTAAACCGAGTTCCTGACTCTCTATGGTCATTCAAAATTCCATGGCACTTCTCATAAAGAGCGAGGGTGTAACCCCGGTGTCCTGGCCAAATTCCCTCCACTGGCCCTTGTCAATCATGGCCTCCCAATAATCTCCATCCCCTTGATTGGCTCTATGACTCTCTCTCCTCTCCACCTGTAGCTGGTGTGTGGTGAACGCACTGTCGCCATTGTCTTGTGGCAGCCGTCGCATCATCCAAGTGGATGCTGCACATTGGTGGTGGTTGAGGAGAGACCCCCCCACACCCATGATTGTAATGTGCTTTGGGTGTACAACAATACAAAATAAAGTGCTATATAAATGCATCCTTCATTCACTAGCCCAGGGTATCACTCAACCAGTTTTAGGACGATCTGACGTTGTATTAAAAAAAAGCCCTCCAAACCTCATACAGTATATAACCAGTTTTGTCTTAGATTTTGAATAGCTCTAAAAAGGAAACACCCTGTTTCCACAGACAAATTTCTAATTGGATTGAGCGTCCACTACCACAGGGTGTCACTCAGCCAGTTAAAATATGATCTGATGTTGTATTACATAATAAAAGCTCTCCCAAATCTCATATATGACCAATTTAGTCTTGAATTTTGGATAGCTCTAAAAAAGAAACTCCCTGTTTCCACAGAACAATTTCAATTCAGAATGACACTTCTCTACCCCAGGGTGTCACTCAACCAGTTTCAAGACGTGTTTCCACAGACTTGTTTCTCCTCAGATTAACAGTACACTTTCTCACATTTTCACTGTCTGATGTTGAATTACAAAATAGGCGCACATTAAATCTTTTATATACACTGTTTTTGTAATATTACACCAGATAATCCTGACACTGAGGAGATGTACTGTTATCTGAAGTGAAAGTGGTCTGAAGTGAGAGTTTCCTTTTTAGATCAATCCAAAAATCACAGGCAGAACAGGTAGAAAATGTGATTTTGGTGACAAAACTGGTCATATACTGTACGAGGTTTGGAGGGCTTTCATTTTGTAATACAACATCAAATCGTCCTGAAAATGAACGAGTGACACCCTGGGGTAGTGGACTATTAGTCTGAATTGAAACTGGTTCGTGGAAACATGGACTTTCCTATTTAGAGCTCTCCAAAATCACAGGCACAACAGGTAGAATGATTTTTTTGGATGGCTTTTATTTTGTAATGCAACATCAGATCATCTTGAAACTGGTTGAGTGATACCCTGGGGTAGTGCCCTGTCAATCTGACTTGAAACTGGTCAATGGAAACAGGGAGTTTCTTTTTTAGAGCTATCCAAAATTCAAGACTAAATTGGTCATATATGAGATTTGGGAGGGCTTTTATTTTGTATTAGGAAATCAGACAGTCCTGACATTGGGAAAAATGACATCCTGGAGTAGTGTACTGTTAATCAAAAGTGAAACTTTTTTTGTGGAAACTGAGTTTTCTTTTTATAACTATGTGAATTTACAGCTAAATATAGTTATATGAAAGTTCATGAAAGGCTTTAATTTTAAATTTTTCATCCGACAGCTATTTTCATATTATTTAGAAATTCTAAATGTAATATTACTCAACATTTAAAGTCATTTTCATTTTATCAGATAATTATTGTAAAATTTTTATTATCTTAAATTTATGAATTTATTAATTCATTTATTTATTTATTCATTAATTTATTCCTTATTTACAGAGAAACTGGCTTAATAAATGAATACTAGAGATCGTTTTTCCTATGATCTGAGTTTTTACACACTATTTCCGCAACGCCTTGTGTATGCGCACACCACAAAACAACGTGGCGGCTAGAATTACCGTGTTTTTCAAAGTGGTGGCTGGCCTGACCGCAGTAGGATGCTGACGCACTAATGCTCTCTTTATTTACACATGCCATTGTTTACGAATATTAAATTAAACGGGACAAAATTAATCTTGACACTACATATAATTCTGAAGATCTAGACCTCAAGCATCGACGATAGATCGCTGTTTTCGATGGAAGGCTTATAAGGAATGTCTTTGCTAAATTTGTGTAACGTTAAGCAGTACACATCAAACCAGCTTCGTCGTAATATTGAGTCACAAATGCATCCAATGCTGAAATCCCGGTTTACTTAGAGAGGTAAGGGTCCACGGAACAACATCACATTGAGCAGTTTTAGTCCAATGAAACAATGGCGTTATAATATGGATGGAAATCCATTAGGCCAACGACTGCCAGCTATCAGTCAGCTATCAGTCTATCAGTCTGAATGTCTGGCAATATCAGTGTATGTCTGGCAATCAGATGTACTTGACATACAAAGCTAATTATATTTTTCCCCCTGCATTTTTTGTATTTTTATTACTCAAATATTATTCTTATTGTATTTTATAGTGCTCAAATAAATCACTTAGTCACTACGATGTCTTAGATTCTGTCTATTGTTTTATAATTGAAAAACTATGCAGTGGTATGTATAATGACTAATATTTTGTAGAACTCACATTTGGTTGTTATTATTTTTCCTCAAACAGAGGGGGTAGGGACGACGACTAGACATAGTCTCAGAAAAATGGTTTCAAGAATCTTATTTTTCATGGTATCTTCTTCAAATTTGAAATATACATTCATGAGACATGTGACTTTCAATCCATTACTTTTCTGGATTGCTCCATGACTGATTTCATGTATTTGTATATGAAATAAAAAAAACATTCAGTGTGGTAAAAAAACATTTTCAAGGCACTTCAGTGTCTTTAACTTTTCATCTTTTGAGCACTATCAACTCTGGACGATGGATAGTAAAGCCTAAAGTGCCTTCTTTCCAAATATATCTAAATTGTGTGTGTGTAGCAGACTGAAGTTGGGAACTTTTACAATTTTAAGTTAGGTAGGTCATTTTCAGCTGTGAGTCCCAATATGGGGGGTGCTGGCTAACAGGTTGTTAACATACATTTGCTTTGTGTATATGATATCTCCCAAATAAAACAAGAATTTAAATTTTATTTCAGATAAATGCTGTTCTTATGAACTTATGAACATCAAAGAAACCTGAAAAAAATCTACTGTTTTCAACATAATAATAACAATAATAATAAATGTTTATTGAGCACAGTTTTTCTTATCAGCATATTAGAATGATTTCTGTAGGATCATGTGACACTGAAGACTGGAGTAATGCTTTGAAATCACAGGAATAAATTACATTTAAAAATATATTCAAATAGAAATACGTTTTTTTAAATAATGAAAATATTTCACAATACTGCTGTTTTTGCTGTATTTTCAAATAAACCCAGAATTAGTGAGCAGAAGAGACTTCTTAAAAAAACATAAAAAATATACTTATTTATCAAAACCTTTTTGACATGTAGTGTATTAAAACACATTTTCTACAGTGCCTAAATGTAAAAATTATAAGCCTATAATATAGGCCTATTTGTTGAAAAATTCTAATACACTATTGAATTATTGGGCTGTGACTCATACTGTATTATTTGTGTGTTGCTGTCTGCTCTAGCTCCCTCTCTGTACAAAAAATCCATGTGAATATCTGTCTCTACTAAAAAAAATTTATGTAACTTTACAAATGATATTGATGTCCTTTAGCACAGTATTCTGAGTGATAATAATAATGGGGTGCTGCTGATAGCCTAAAGGCCAAAGTATACTCACATACGCACAGCCTTGCAAAGTACGTGTACACAGACTTTGCTTGCGCCAAATTGAAATACCTCTCCTGGCTTAAAAAGGCCAGTATTTGCACAATCTCTCACCACGAGTTAAAACCCATATAAATATCTTTGTATTATTTCATGCTACAGTTGTACAAATGAGGATATTTTCTAATCTCTTCGCACAATCTCTTATCTATATAGGCCTCCATTGTTTTTTTTACTAAATCTATCTAGCATATTTACAGATGAAACTGACCTGCACTTTGTAATACATGAAGCTATTATTTCAGCTTTTTGGAATCATTTATTAAAGATTCAATATTGCTTTGATAGAAGTGATATTAATCTTTAACTTATGATTTATACTTTATTAACGACTCGTCCAGCGACCATTAACATCAGTATATCTTTAACAATTTTGTTTATCTTGCTTCGTGGCCAACAATAAAACAAACAAAATTAGTACTTTACCAAACTTGAACGTGGTGTCGCTTCGGCGGGGCAGCTAGTGTCGGGTCTAATGGATTCTAGGCCGCAGATGCCCTCTGTATTATCGCGTACAAAGGGTTTACTCGGGCAGAGGAAGTGAATGTCCTTAGTGAGCATACACATCTTTAGGTTTGGGGCCAGGTACAACTGCTCATTGTTATCGAGATGCAACGACTTCAGGAGTGTGGATTTTGACATAGGTGTTCCCTTGCCAAAATCCCACATTCACAACGTCTTTAAGCTGGTAAATGTTATTAGCGTTGATAATGGCAAACTGAGAAGAAACGCCAGGTCGCCTGCTTCCGGGTCTGCGTATATGGGAATAGCGCTACCAGGGAAGGGGCGAGATGAGTTTGGATGGGACTAGCTGGGCCCGCAGTGGCCGAAGTTAGGATGTTTGGACAAGGCTAAGAGGTATCACATAGTGTGAAAGTTGTCGATCAAGGAACTTACATCACGTAGCATGTTGGTCATGATTTGGCGGGTTGCCTCGATCGGTTGACAACGGTTCTCACAATGAGTTACAACGACTTTATTGAAGGGAGTCAATCTCAATTTCCGGACCTGGATTTAAAGATTGGTTAAGGAAGTTCCCTGATGAGGGGACTAGAGGGGAAAGGAGATCATAGTGAGGGAGGAAAAGGGAAAACACAAAGTGAGACACGAGACAGAAAAAAACACAAAAAAAAAGTATAAAAAAAAAGAAGGGACACAAGGACACCGAATAAGGTGAGGCCCGTAAACGATTGTCACATGTGTGGAGTAACTCCTCTCTACTAGAGATTGGTCCTAGCAGTGCAGCAGAGGAGAGAGTATGTGTTGTGTCTAAGCAAGGTTGCTATATGTTTTCCTAAAACGACAGTACTTATGTTTGTGTGGTGTAGAGCATATGGTTGTCGGTCTGTGTCAGTGGGTTTGATTTCCCCCTTTTCCTGTTGACTGGAGCCCTGGTGCCTCTTCATCTGGTTTCGATGGACCCATCGAAGGACTGGCTCGCTGCGCCCTTGTCTGATTTTGATTCGATAGGCAACAGGTGGGAGCTTGTCTACAATCTCATGGGGTCCTGTCCAGTGAGGTAGGAACTTCTTTGACAGGCGATGGGGAGCGTTCTGCTTCGGTCGGGCGAAGCTGTAGTACCACACTTTGTCTCCGACATTGAGCTCATGGTGAGAGGCCTTTCGGTCATAGTAGGCTTTTCGTGTTTCCGCGCTTCATTGCAGTTGCTGTTGCGCGAAGGCGAAAGTCGTTCTCAGGTGCTGATGCAACTCTTCCAGGTACTGGTGAGTGTTATAGGCGGTGACGAGGTTCAGGTCACCAGGTTGGTACAGCAGGTGTAGCGGTAGCATCATGTTTCTCCCTGTCATCAATGTGAACGGGAGTACTCCGGTAGACTGGTGAGGGGTGGCTTGTGCGGCCATCAGTACCAGAGGAATTTTTATATCCAAATCCTTTTGATTGGTGGCTACATACTTCTTCAACATGCTGACCACTGTCCTGTTAGCCTGTTCAACTTAACCAGAGGAAATTGGGTGATGGCTTATATGGAGCTTGGCCTGTATACCCAGAAGTTTCCACACTTCCTGCATGATTTCGGCGGTGAAGTGGGTTCCGTGGTCAGAGTTGACCATTAAAAGCAGTCCAAATCTTGAGAAGATGTGGTTCATTAACAGGCAGGCTGTTGTTTCTGCTGTATCATTGAGAGCTGGGAGGCACTCTATCCACTTTGTGAATTCGCAAACCACGGTGAGGAAGTATTTGTTACCCTGTGTTGACCGTGGCAGGGGTCCTACCCAGTCTATTTGGAGGTCCGACCATAGGAAGGTCATTCCGTTCCTTTGCAGTGGTGCTCGGTGGTTTGAATTTGCCGGTTGGAACTGGCAACACACCAGGCATCCTTTAACGTATTCTGCTACGTCTTGCTGCATGCCAGGCCAGTATGCTACATGCTTAAGTGTTTCATAGGTGGCCTTAACACCGTGGTGTCCTGCGCATGGTGCATCGTGTGCATGTGTCAGCATCATCTCCCTTTGGCCGTGAGGTACTACGAGCTTTGGCACAGTGAGTGGCTCAGGGACATATGTGAAAACACCGTCTCTAAGATGCAGCATGTGCTTGAGAGAGTAAAGTGTGCAGAGCTCGGAGGATGTGTTTAGGTCCGAGGTGGAAATGGGATGAGTTAATGGGTCGTAAATGTGAGCTGCCATAGTTCATAGTGACGAATCTGCAGTTTTGAGGGTGAGGAGATCGTCAGCAGCGAACTGAGGTGATAGGGCAATGTGGGAGGAGGCAGGGGTGTGCACGCCAGTGGCGTGCTGGCGGCGCGTTACTGCTGCCACTGAAGGGTTGGGTGGGAGGGCATGAAATGTCCAGGACTCACCATGTAATGCACCTGCTTTGGCGAGGGCATCGGTTTGGTCATTTAAGTCTTTGTCTTGTCCAGGTTGACGTGAATGACCTCTCACTTTTTTCCAATAAACGATCATGTCATGTTCAGTGACGATGGCGTCGCTTGTTTGGAAGAGTTCCTGGTGCTTGACAGGCTTGTTTTTTTCTGTCTTAAATCCATTCCGTTTCCATCCAGTTGGCAGGTGAAGCTTAGGCGGGCATAGTTCGAGTCGGTACAGATGAGGAGTTCTTTGAAGTTGTGGGATGCAGCCAGTTGTAGGGTGATTAGGCTGCTATTTCTGGCTGCTATTTCTGCATATTCCGAGGATTGAGGGCCTAATTTGAGTTGTTGCGGTGGGGATGGGTCGTTGTTAAGCCAGACCACACCCGCTCCAGCTTGTAAATTGCCCTTTTGGTTGTAAGAGCAGCAATCGACATATGCTGTGGGCATTCCTTCACACACATTTTCCTCGAAGTACCTGTGATTCATCACTTGAGGTTGTGGCGGTTCTTTAGGTTCTGTTGGTGTGTGCAGCGTGTCCGTTGAACAGTTTTTGCTGGCCGCTAGCCCGTTTCAAAGAGAGGCTTTGTAGTTTTGGGCATATCTTGCCTCAACGTTCCGTCCTTGGAGTGTCATTAGCCAGGTAGCTATGCGTGCATTGGTCACCACGCCATCTCTGATTCGTTTGTTGAGGAAGGTGACTGGCTGCTGACAAGTCTCAATGATGACCTTCTGTGCACCGATGTAATTAGAGAAACACTGGATGGCCCACACAGTGCAAAGCAAAGCTTTTTCGCAGTTTGAATACTTGTATTCTGGGGGAAGCAGCATTTTGCTGGCATAAGCAACCACTCACTTGTCTTTGTCATGAAGCTGGTATAGGCCAACGCTGAGGCACTGATTAGAGAATCCAGCATCCAGATATAATTATTTTCCTGGGTCTGGGTAGGCCAGGCACATAGCAGAGCACCGGTGCTGTTTGAGCTGGCTCATAGCTGGGTCTTGGGCTTCCGTCCAAACGAAGGGTTCATCCTTTTTCAGGAGGGAAGTTAGTGGTCTTGCGATGTCAGCCTAGTTTTCTATGAACTGCCGTGAGTAATTGCACACTCCCAGAAAGCTTCGCAGCTCTGAGACGTTAGTCGACATCTTGGTGCTTTGGATTGCTTGAGTGTGGTTAGACTGTGGCTCTGTGCCGTTTCTTCCGACAAGCAGTCTGCCATAGTTCACCTTGGTTTTGCACCACTGTCCTTTGTGAAGGGTGATCTTGGCTCCGGCCATTGTCAGCTGGCTTAAAACATGATCGATTTCTTTGAGGTGGTCTTCCACACTTGAGCTTTTCATCAAAAAATCATCTAAGTAGACGAGGTTTCCCCCGGCTCTGGCGTCAGGGCATGCTTTGTTAAGGAAAATGTTGAATTATGCTGGTGAGTTGGCATAACCGAAGGGACACCGTGTGAAGGTGTACGGTCGATTGCCAAAGGTGAATGCCAGCTCATGATGGTCATCGGGGTGGACAGGGATTGTCCAGAACCCAGAGGCGACATCCAGTGTGGACAGGATCATTGAGCCTTTGATCTTTGGAATTTCTTAGTCCAATTGGGCCATAGGCCATCGCGACAAAATAGAAGTGATGGCAAAGATTTCATGAGGTTTTGTGAATGTTATGGAGTCATTGTATTCGTCTGAGGTTAGTTGGGCTGGTATGGGACCTATGACAGGTACCGTTAGTTTAAAGTCATGGAACGCCTGGTTGATGAGCCATCCCAGGTGACTGGCTTTGGGAACGTGGATGTCTTGGGCCGTACAGTTGTTGAACAACACATACACAGCAGGAGATGACACTTCAATGAGAGGTGTGGCTTCCAGGGTCAGTCCGAGTTTTAGGCAGTTCCTGGATGGTTGGAAGAAGCCTAGCTTACTGGTGAGAGTTTGGCCAGGTCGCATGTTGAGGCAGACGCTGACATTTTTGCTGTAGACAGGTATTATGGCTTCTTGCTCCATGATCATAGCATATGCGTCTGGCATGGTTTGACCGGATTGGAGGTTCTTGAGGTTGACTGAAGTTGTCAGTTGGTGTGACAGGGGAGCCCATATGATGTCGTTTACGGTATCAATACAAGCATTGAGCCGAAGCCATGATATCCGCTCCAATGTAGATGTCATGAGGCAGGCCTGGGATGACGAGGAAGTAGTGACTCGTCATATGACGAGGAAGTAGTGATGTCTGTTGTTCCATCGTATTTCCAGAGCGCAGATGATCTTGGAGGTGGCCATTGTTGTCGACCAGGGACTGAAAGGGAAGTGGCTGTGCTTAGCGACACGTGGTAGACTCTGATGTCTTTGCTTCAGAATTATGAATAGCTTCAGGCTGATGGCTGAGTTCTCTGCCCATAGGGCTAGTGCTACGTCGGACACTGATGTGCATTGGACATCTATCGCAGCCATGATTTGAAGGGGGGCATGTGTTTGATTCAGGCTCCTTGCTGTTTGTGCTTGGTCCAGATCCTGGCTTTGATACTGCATCATCAATCAGTGACTTAGGGGCGGTGTCTGTGACTTGACACTGCGACTTGTTGGAGTCTAATGACTGGCAGGGCAGAGGTTTGCGGACTTGTGTCCACATCTTTAGGTGCTTGAAGTCTATTAGTGGTTCGAAGCGATTAAGCAGATCTTTCCCAATGAGGAGTGGAAAGGTGTTGATTGTTGAAACGTATACTGGATGGACGAGGTCCATTGGGCCCACAGTTAGGTAAATTGGGGCCACATGTTTTAGTTCCAGGCCCATGTGGGAGTATGCTTGGAGGTTTAGTTCACATCTTTGGAGTTTGAGGGTTCTGTTAGTCCTCTTTGTTCTTTCTTGGATTTCCTCTAGGAGTTTGGTAGACATTAGAGTAATGTCGGCTCCTGTATCAAGAAGGGCTTCGACTCTGATGTGTCTTTTGATGATGATGGAGAGGTAAAACTTTCTTGCTATACCTTTCTCAATGAGATTGCCTAGGAGTTGAGGAACTGGAGTTTGGGAGGAAATGTTTAGGATGTCAGGACTGATCTGGTGTTCTTTGGAGGAGTGGCAGACGACTTAGACAGCACTTTCAGGAACTTCAGGGGTTTCGTCAGCAGGTATTTGTTGGATGCTGCTGTGATCTAGAGCATTGGGTATTGAGTTAGTGTCTAACTCTGTTGCTGGGTTTTCAGGTGGGGTTTCGTGTCCATCTGAAGTTAGTGTGATTACGGTTCTCTGAGAGTGAGGTGAAGGAGTGCTGTTCTCCGTGGCTGGTTGGGTCAGCTGGTCGCTGCCATCTCATCCGGCCTCTAGTCAGGCTGAATCTGGTTTCTCTTTCTTTTCCCATTTCCGATCTTCCACTTTCCGTTGGAATAATTATTTCATAATCATTTTCATCAGCTCCAGTGAGTCGAAACACAGGGGTGTCTTTTGTTCTTGCGTGGATTCAGTTTGAGCTCGGTCAGCTTGGAATCTTTGTGAATTATTTCGTCGATTCCTTGGGCTGGTTGCTCCAGGGTGAGTTTGTCGTTTTCCCTTGGAATTCCCATGAGCTCACCCCTCTTGAGTTTCCAAATGAGCTTGGCTGGTTCCACAATCTCTCCCAATGATTCTCATGAGGCCTTGACTAGTCCCATGACTTCTTCCAGTGCCATCCACGTGAGCGTTGACGTCCACGTGGTCCATCTCAGCATTCGTGCTTCTGTTTAGATCGGGTACCAGCGTGTGAGTCTCCTTCTTTGTTGGACGAGGGTACATTCAACTCTCTGGTTGGCATTGTCTTGGCGTTGGGCACCCTCTAGAGCCAGCCCTTGACTTTGAGTTTTGAAGTCAAGAACTGCTGGGGTTTTGGCGCTCTTTTCTGAGGCCATATTTTGTTTTCCATAGGGTTTCTGCACCAAGTCTCGCAACTGCTGAGCATTCATTGTTCGTGGACATGCGAGAACGCCAAGATGGTGGCTTATGCCGGGATGAAGGTTCCTTAGGAAGAGAGTTTTAAAGTTCAGTTCATCCTCCATGTCAGGTTCGTTGCGAGTTCCGAAGTATGCTTGTCTGAGTCGACTGTAGTAGGCTTGAGGAGGTTCGTGACGTCCTTGTCTCGTCTCCAGGGCAGCCACTAAGCCTTGATCGGACTCAGGATCGGCGAACTCTTTAATGAGGGCTTTTTGAAGCAGTTGATTATCAGTCTTTGTATTAGCAGGCTGCCGGTCCAGGAAGCTGCGAACTCCAGGACTGGATGTCGTTCGGAGTAAATAGAGTTTATCGATGTCCATAACGTTAGGTCGCATTTCCAGAAGGAAATCGATATCTTGAAGATAAGCTTGGACATTTTGGCTCTTTGGTACACTGGGGTTGAATTTACCAATGTTCCTGGCGAGCTTGTTGAGGCCTTTTAGGTCCAAGCCGTGCGACGATCTGCGGCTGGCTGCAGCAGATTCTTTTGGCTTTGTTGTGAGGTAAAGTTCTTCAAAGTGCGCTGCTGAATGTTTCAGCACCATCTCCTCCATCTTTTGCTCACGTGTCAGTCCAGGAACAGGTGACCCGGCCCTGCTTGGCAGGGGTGAGGTCGGTGCACGCCCTGTCCTAGACGGCTCATAGCGTAATTAATAAGCATGCTTGAGTTCTTCTTGGAAACTTTCATGCTCCTCTTTGAAGTAGTTGAGCTGTCGTGTTAGGTGGCTGATCTCGTTTCTTGACTTATCCAGGTGATCTTCAAGGGCTTTGATTCTGCTGTTTTTGTCCCTGAAGTCAGCCTTTGCTTTCTCCAGTAGCTGCTCTGCATGCTGTAGCTTGTCAGAACAATCAGCGTAGTCGTCCTTGATTTGCTTCATTTTGTGGCTAGTAGCTGCTAGAGTCTCTTTTAGCCTGTTGATCTCCTCCTCAGCGCCTTGTTCCAGCTCATCAGTTCCTTCCTGTTGCTCCTGAGCTTCCAGTTCTAGCTGCATGATGCATCGTTGTGTGCGTGTCAGCTCCTGCTGGAGTTGTGCAGCGTGCTTGTCGTTCAACTTGAGGGTGGCGATGAGTGTGTGACTTAAGGAGCCGTACCCTTGGCTAATTGTGACTGTAGCTAAGACTTGGGTCTTGTCCCATGATGCTTGTTATGTTGTCATCCAGCTTGTCCTGTGTCTGATGTTTGAGTGTTTCAGCACCCTTAGGGAGGAGGCTGTCTGTCGCAACACTTAGCCATGTTTCTAGATCCTCCCAGTGACTGACTTGTTCTGTTGTGTGAGACATGCTCTGGCGGGATGAGGGAGATCTCGAACCGAACTGACACAGACCTGAATGGGAAACAAAGAAAAACTAAATAAAACAAATTAAAATAGGGGTGTAAACGTGCAAAGTATAGTGTATGCTAATGTTGAGTGTGATTCTCTGCGACTGTGATCCTCTGGTTGGCGTGCTTCTAATTTGTAGCCTCTGTGGGGATAATTATTGAGCACACACACAGGTAGCACAGCTGGGAAACAGAGAAAGAAAAGAAGAACACCTACAGAGCAAGAAAAAGGTTAATAATTGGATGCTTCACCTTTTCCTGTAAGAAAAAGTATCTTATTTTTTTCAAGGAAGGAGGTCAGTATAATACGAAGGTGAGGGAGCGGGACAAGAACAAAATATCTCTTTCTGGTAGCAGATTTTGCTCTTTTTTTGTTGTTTTAGAAGGATTTTGTTTTAGTCTGATTTAGAAGGATACCTGTTCAATTGCGAACGTTCTCTGCTCATGATCTTCCAACAGGCAAAATCCCAGCAAAAGTAGCAGTAGTCAAATTAGAAGTTAGCAGCAGGGAGAAAAGAGAAGAGGAAAAGTGAAGATTTACTCCCAATGTTAGGACTAATAACAAGGTTGGCAGCGTGGTGGCGCTGTTGAGTTGATACACTTAGGGGGTTGGTTTTGCTGTTTTACAGGATAAAACAAACTGACCTAAGTTTTGAGGAAACCATAATTTCCATTTTATTTTTTTTATTTTTTTGGAAGGTTAACGTCTGTGACGAGGGGGGCGGGGCCGAGAGCCGTGGGAACGGAGCGAGGCCGGTGGAGTAAATGATAATGAACGACACCTGCGCCACTCACCGGTCTCGAGTCCCACGGAGGAGCTTCGGAAGGAATAAAAGGAGGAGTGACGACAGTGGAAGACGAGAGAGGACCAGGCCTGGACTTTAGTTTGTGTTTTGTGTGCGGCAGTCATCCGTGAGGGGCTGCCACTTTTCTGTTATGTGTGTTTATTTGATTATTAAAGTGTCTAAATGTTCGCGGTTCCCACCTCCTTCTTCCCGTATCTACTAACTTTGTTACATTGGTGCCGAAACCCGGGAGGAAGGAGGGACACGCTGTCAGAGAGCCCTCGCTGCTGAGGGGGATCGCGGTGCTGAGGAGATCGGCAGCAGGAAGTAGCGGAGACCGCCAGTGGCTGCCCGAAGCGGTGGTGCTGGAGCAAAAGAAGAACAGGTGGGATGGAAGACTCGCTGCCGTGCTCCTGGGTCGAGGAGGGGTGGCTGCCATCCGAGAGGGAGCGGAGGAGTCAGCCCCGTTCGCCTGGAGGCCGAAACCTGCTGCCATCCGCCATGTTTAGGGAGTAGCAGGGAACGGGGGACTCGCTGCTGGCTGCCCTCGACCGGAGGAGCCATCGCCGTCCGCCAGGAGGCGGAGGAGCATCGGGCCGTCCACCAAAGAGGTCCAGTACCATCGCACGGCACCGCGAGTGAGCCGCTCAGCTGGTTGAGGACCGAGCGGCAGTGTGTCCGGGAACCGGACCGAGATTTTTATTTTTTTTCTCTCTCGTCTCTGTCACTCCTCATCCTTCCGTCTCCGTTTCTCTCACCTCGTCTGTCCATACCCCCAGGTATGCCGCGGCCGCCCTGACGGGCCCCTCCTCCGGGAGGAATCCTGGACTGGTGCTTGAGGACGGAAGGATGATGAGGAGGACAGAGGATGAGGACAACACGCTGGGAATGACACAGAAGGTTAGTAAATTCAACAACAGAGCAATGTCAATGGAGAGAACAGATGAGTGAGTCCAATGGTGTCTGAACGAGACTGGACCAGGAAGTGCTCTGGTGCTGGTGTTTATGAAGGCTGAGGTGATAAGGATGAGATGAGGTGCAGGTGCGCTTGATTGAGGCTCAGGTGACGACAGGTGCGGGCTTGTGATGATAATGATGATGGGTGTGATGGAGGACAGACAGACGAATACGTGACAGCCAGGGCCATATACAGATTTTCTAAAATAATTTGCAGATTTCCTCTCAGACCTATTGGTTAATGTTGATAAAACACTATTTATTGGAGATTTTAACATTCACGTTGATAATACAAATGATGCGTTAGGACTTGCGTTTACTGACCTAATAAACTCTTTTGGTGTCAATCAAAATGTCAACGGGCCCACGCATCGTTTTAATCATACACTAGATTTAATTATATCACATGGAATTGTTCTTACTGATATAGATATCGTACCTCAAAGTGATGATGTTACTGACCATTTCCTTGCATCGTGCATGCTGCATATTGATGATTTTAACTATATGGCTCCGCGTTATCGTCCAAGCAGAACTATTGTTCCAGCCACTAAAAACAGATTCACCAATAAACTGCCTGATTTATCTCAACTACTCTATGTACCCATTACTACAGATGAACTAGACAAAATTACTAGCAACATGGGAACTATCTTCTCTAATAAACTAGAAACTGTTGCCCCCATCAAATTAAAAAAGGTTAGAGAAAAACGTACTGCACCATGGTACAACAGTTATACCCATTCTCTCAAGAAAGAAACTCGCAATCTTGAGCACAAATGGAGAAAAACTAACTTGGATGTCTTTAGAATTGCGTGGAAAAACAGTATGTCCAGCTATAGACAGGCTCTAAAAGTTGCCAGGACCGAGCATATCCGCAAACTCATAGATAATAACCCAAAAAAAAATTTTAAGGTGTAAAACTATTTATTTACAGGACAAAAAAATAAACACATATAAATATATTGAGTGTTGTAATATAGCCATTTTTCCCCCACTGTTTTTCCTTGCCTAATAGAGAATGGTTAATAATTCATATGTTAACCATACTCAAGAAGAGAAAACAGTCTCTCCTTGCTCTAGGGGGAAGTCATGGCTTAATGTGTTCCTGTGGCTCAGTGGTAGAGCATTGTGTTAGCAGTGCAAAATGCGGACTTGTAACCCAAAGGTCGCGGGTTCGAGTTTCAGGTCCGGCAGGGATTGTAGGTAGGGGAGTGAATGACCAGCGCTCTCTCCACCTCAATACCACAGCTTGAGGTGAGACCCTTGAGCAAGGTCAGGAAGTAATTTTCTGGGGAGATCTGTTGAACGTTTGCGTCAACGTATATATGTCCTTTTGTAGATTAAGTCAGTGACTTATGCGTTACACAGTCCAAAGTGTTCCAGGAGGAATATTTCCAGATGCAAGGAATCTTTGTACTGTTTATTTTATTGGTCTCGTGGAAGATAAGGAATAAGCTTTGGCAAGAACTGGTCCAGACAATCGAGTTAGGTCTTAATCATGACTTTCAGGTGGTGGAGGAGAGGTTCCTTAACCCCTAGGGAAGTTGATATTATATGTGTGTGTCCTTTTCGACAAGGTTCTACAGCTAACTCTGGCACCTAACTTCTGTTGTGCATTGTCCCTGTATAAAAAATAAAATAAATAAAAAAATCTGTTCCGCCAACTCAGCCCTGGCTCCCTTCTCTGCCTCAGTCTCCAGATCCTCCACCTGCACAAGGACCTGGCACTCTGCCCCTCCCTTTGTTCTGCCTCCGCTCCACCACCTTCCTGGACTGTGTTGTTTGTGGAGTGTCTGAAAACTGCTCCTTTGAGGGGGTTCTGTAATGAATCTGGTCCGTGTCATTTCTCCTGTTCACCTCTAGATCTCTATCTCTGTATACTTCCTCACTCAAATTTCCCACAACCCCTAACCTAGGAAGTGATTACTGTCTAATCTGTCACACACACACTTTGTGGAACCTTGCCTTGTTTTGTTTCTTGCCTTGTCTATGTTCTTTAAATTTGGACTATTTGCCTGGTTTTGATTGTTTGCTGCCTGCTCTGACCAGTGCCTTTTTTATGGATTGCCCTTTTTCTCTTGACCTTGCACATTGTTGTTTTCTGGTGCCTGATCCTGGCCGTTTTATTTTAGTTTTTTTACCATGTTCTTTTAAATAAAGTTATATTAATAGTAACAGTAATAGTAGTAACATTACTATCAAGGACCCCATCGGGCCCCAATAAAGGGGACTTTGTGAACAAAAAGGGTGTTCCCAGTATAAATATGCACAAATATTAAGTGTGGGGAGGTGGGGGGGGGGGGTACAATGCTACAAAACAGAGTTGTTTACACTGTTAAAGAGTTGGATTCTCATGCTAAACATGGCCAAAGTATTTCGAAGTGTGATGGAGTAATTATGTGCCAAAAATCTTCCTTCCGGCTTCATACAAGTTTTAGAAAGTTTACAAGTTTTTCAATCATGGCTCTTCCTGACGTAATGAAGGGTAGAACTCCTTATATGGGTATTTCTCCCAGAAGCGTGCGCATGCGCATACATCGACTGGAGCGAGAGCAAGAGCGCGCCCATCAACATGCTTCATCCGGCAGCACTGCACGGGACTCGCTCGGGAAGAATGTTTCTAAATAAGTGTGTTTTTGGTTGTAAGGGAAAGATAACCTTCTTCAGCTTCCTAAAAGAACCCAGAGGGCAAATGAGGAGGGAAACGAGGGAAGACAGGTGGGGCAAATTAACCAATAATCAGGAAACAAGATGGGTGGGGTCAAGACCTGACGTTCTGACATTCTTATTCAAAACAACTAGATGTAATGATACATATCTACACTACCAGTCAAGAGTTTTTGAACAGCACGATTTTGAATGTTTTTTTAAAGAATTATCTTCTGCTCACCAAGCCTGCATTTATTTGATCCTAAATACAGCAAAATAAGTAATATTGTTTTTTTTTTTACTATTTACATAACTGTTTTCTATTTGAATATATTTTAAAATGTAATTTATTTCTGTGATCAAAGCTGAATTTTCAGCATCATTCCTCCAGTCTTCAGTATAACATGATCTTCAGAAATCATTCTAATATGCTGATTTGCTGTTCAAGAAACATTTATTATTATTATTATTACCATCAATATTTAAAACAGTTTCTTGTCATTTTTTCAGGATTCTTTGATGAATATAAACATTCAAAGATCAGCATTTATATTAAATAAAAAGCTTTTATTACATTATACACTATACCATTCAAAAGCTTAGAGTCAGTATACATTTTATTTTTTTTGGGGGGGGGGGGTGATAGAAATGAAAACTTTTAGGTAACACTTTACAATAAGGTGTCATTTGTTAACATTAGGCTACTTAATGTATTAACTAGCATAAACGAAAAATGATCAACACATTCATTACAGTATTTATTCATCTTTGTTAATAAAAATACAGTCGTTCGTTGTTTGTTCATGTTAGTTCACAGTTGCATTAACAAATGTTAACAAACACAACTTGTGATTGTATTAATGCATTAGTAAATGCTGAAATGAACATTAACTAAGATTAATAAATGCTGTATAAGTATTGTTCAATCTTAGTTCATGATAACTAATGTTAACTAATGCAACTTGTAAAGTGTTACCTACTTGTATTCAGCAAGGATGCTTTAAATAGATTATAAATACATGTATAATGTTACAAAAGATTTCTGTTTCAGATAAATGCTGTTCTTCTGAACTTTCTATTCATCAAATAAACCTTAAAAATATTATACTCCGCTGTTTTCAACATAAAAATAATAATAATATTAAATGTTTTTTTTTTTCAAATCAGAATGTTACAATGATTTCTGAAGGATTCTGTGACTGAAGTAATGATGCTAAAATAATCAGCTTTGAAATCACAGAAATAAATTACATTTTATAATTTATTCAAACAGAAAACAGTTATTTTAAATAAAGGAGCAAAGGATCAAATAAATGCAGGCTTGGTGAGCAGAAGAGAATTCTTTCAAAAACATAAAAAATCTTAGTGTTCAAAAACTTTTGATTGGTAGTGTATATATATATAGTGGTGGTGGGCCGTCTGGAGCAAAAAATGCCAGGGACCGATTTTGTGTGCCTGCCTGCCTGCTTGTTTGCTCGGGGTGGTTTTTGTTCTTTTGTTTAAATTTTATGATTAAAAACCCTGATTTCTCTGCACTTGAGTGTTCGACCTCATCTCTCTCGTGACAGAACGGATCAGCCAAGTTGAGGACTCAGCAGAGGAGGGGTTTGGGTCGCCCACCACCCGCCACTATCTCCATCCCCCTATGCCAACATCCTCCAGTTCGAGGCCCTGAGCTCCTGCCGTCAGCAGGGCAATGACGTGAGGAGGTTTGCCATAGAGTTCAGTGGTGCAGCTGAGGGGTTAGGGTACAATGATGCGGTCATCAAGGACCTCTTCAACAGTGCCCTGTATGAGCCCCTCAGCTGGTGGAGGATGGTGGAACCCCTTTTTGGTGGATGGTGGATTTTTTTTACCTTTTTTGAAGAGGCTGGGGGCCATTGTTCTCTTTTTAATTGCTTACCCTAATTAATATTTGATGTGACTTTCAGATACATTGAAATATACAAAGAAACACAATAAAATAAATAAACTCACTAGAGGGTATCACTGTCAAATTCAGTAGCAATATATTTATTTAATCTTTATTTACTAGTAAAAAATAAAGTCTGGGCAATGGTGTCAGCTGTCCCTAAGTTTGTATGACCGCATGCATACACTGCATACTTCAAAGAATGTCGTGCACGATCATTTTGATTCATTTTAGACATTTTGGTAGTAGTCAGTTGATGACTTTGCAATAATCCTAAATATAGACTAATAATGAATGATCAGTTATAATTACAGACTTGTCACAGCACGCATTTGTAAACCACTTTGGATAGAAGCATCTGCTAAATGATTAAATGTAAATTTATAAATGTAAAAAAATATATGGAAAATGAGTTCATGTTTCAAATGTATGTAGGTAACAGGGGCGAGGCCAGAAATGTTTAAGTGGGTGGGCCTTCATAAAATAGGGTGGGCAAAATCAAAAGTACTGTATGAAAGCTCCACGCCAAATTACGGACAATAAATAAATAAAAAACAATGCAGCACAAACAATAAACAACAACAATAACCCAACCTATTTTCTAATAAGTATTGTGACGGGGTGAAGGATCACACAACAAGAGGACTTCAACAAAAACCCCGGAGGGTGGTTTTATTAAAGGGTGTGCAGGTGCAAAACGTGGTGCTCCGTGCTGTGCTGTCAGTCACTCCTTGTGCGTCCTAGGTGCTGTGGATCGGTGTCGTGCTCTCGTGCTCGGGCAGACCGGGCAGATCGGTCACACACTGCTCTCTGGGGAAGGAGTTAGAATAGGGTTAGTCACGGAATCTTCTGGAGATCTCTCTCCCTATCGTGCATGCTACAGCGGCTTTTAAAGGCAGTGTCTGATGAGCCTCAGCTGTGGCCGGTCTGCCGGTGACGAGGGTGCGCAGGTGTTCCTCCTTCGTTCCCAGGGCTTCGCTGATGAGTGCTCGGGACACGTCACACTATAATGACACTATAAGCATTATATAATTGTTTTATAACTATAAACATTGAGAAAATGAACTTATGTTTACATGTCCTCCTACAATATTAGTCTGAGACGATGGGGCTTCTGGTTAAACACAGAGATGATCTCGTCATAATCAAGTGTCTGTGTCAGTTCATGTTCAAAAGAAAGCAGAGACAAATTGCTTTACATTTACATTTAGTCATTTAGCAGACGCTTTTATCCAAAGCGACTTACAATTTGGGAATACATAAAGCGATTAATCTAGAAGGCAAACAGACAAAGGAAGTGCCCATAACACCAAGTCTCAGGCATTGTTCAAATAAGTACAAGCTAGCAAGGGAAGGAGAGAAAGATAAAGAGAAAGATGAAGATTTTGAAAAAGTGATTTTTTTTTTTTTTATGTATTTTTTTTTTATGATGAAGTCAAGTAAAGTTGAAAGAGATGAGTTTTCAGTTGTTGCTTGAAGATTGACAGGGATTCAGCAGTCCGGATGGGGGTGGGAAGATCATTCCACCAGCCAGGAATGGTGAACGAGAATGTTTTGGAGAGTGATTTTGAGCCTCTCTGTGATGGTACCACGAGGCGTCGCTCACTAGCAGATCTCAGACTTCTGGAGGGGATGTAAATTCGTAATAGTGAGTGGAAGTAGGTGGGTGCTGAGCCTGTGGTTGTTCTATATGCAAGCATCAGTGTCTTGAACTGGATGCGAGCGGCAACTGGTAGCCAGTGCAAGGAGACAAAGAGAGGTGTAACATGGGCTCTTTTGGGCTCGTTGAAGACCAGTCGTGCCGCCGCATTCTGAATCATTTGTAGAGGTTTGATTGTGTTTGTTGGAAGCATTGCAGGAGTCTAGTCTAGAAATGACTAGGGCCTGGACAAGAAGTTGTGCAGCATGCTCTGTCAGAAAGGGCCTGATCTTTCTGATGTTGTGTAGTGCAAACCTGCAAGATCGAGCAATCTTTGCAATGTGCTCTTTGAAGGTCAGCTGGTCATCAAAGATTACACCAAGATTTCTGACTGAAGCTGATGGGGAAATTGTTGATGAACCTAACTGAATCGTGAAGTCATGCTGTAAAGTTGGAGTTGCAGGGAAGACAAGGAGCTCAGTCTTTGCCAGGTTGAGCCATAGATGATGTTCTTTCATCCATGCCGAGATGTCCGCCAGGCAGCCTGAAATCCGTGCAGCTACCGTTGGATCGTCTGGTCGAAATGAGAGATAGAGCTGTGTGTCATCAGCGTAGAAATGGTAGGAGAAGCCATGTGCCTGTATAATTGCTTAGGCGAACAGTAAGCATCGAGGACCGTAGACATGTTTTTATGCAGTTTGTTGTGGAGAACAATCTTTCGACACTGCATGATGTCATCGGGAGAGTAATAAGTGCTCGTATCATTTTGTTGATGTTTGGAAAGATGTCCTCAGGCTGTTATCCAGCACTTCCATGAGTGATGGGAGGCCCTGTCCAGCATCTGCCTTCCGTTTTAGCTGCTGTATGAACACTGTGAGCTCAGCATCACCAATGTCTATGTTATAGTGTTTACTTGCAACTGTTAGTGAGTCTCTGTCTCCGAAAGTATTTGAACAGGCAACAGCAGTGCTCATGAAGCCATTGGTGTTGTCATGGAAATGACTGTTCATCTCCCTGATTTGGCGATCCAACACCTCATTCCACAGATGACTCAGATCTTCATCGCTTTTAATGCTGCCACTTTTCCCAAGAGAGCTTGTGATTACGGATGCAGACAATTTAGCAGGAAGTTTCCTTTCTCGGGAGGCAGCGACATCCATTTTGTGTACGTCATGTTTTTCCATTAGGTCATGCGTTAATTTAAGCACTTTCTCAAAATTGTTATTTGAGTCGTCTCTGAACACTCAATCAAATGAATGCAGTCTGTGACAGATACGGCTGGTGACTGTAGTCCTTTTGTTGCAAAATCGCTCAATTCAAAAATGTTTCCAAATGTTACTAGAAGAAACAAGAACTTTTTTGTTTGCATTTGCTGCAAAAAAAAGAGTCAGCTTCTAGTTTAGTTAGACCGCTGCTGGTTTCAGAATACTCAGCAAATGTTTCTAAGATCACATCAAGTAGATCTTGGTGACCGAGCCCGACTTGGAGCATCAGCCGTCATGTGGCATGTATCCAAAAATCCAATGGCCCTTTCTTTTACAAGTATCGAATGCAAACTGCAACAAGTTCTCTCTTCGAGAAATCTTTACATTCATCTGCCATAATGGCATAATACGTGCCTGGTGTCATTTGTAACTCGCTTCTTATCTTGCGCAGCAGCAAGGAAGTGGCCGCTTCAAGTAAATCATTCTGAATATCTGAGCTCATCATCGTCGCATTTTTAGACAGCTGGTCAAGGCGCGTTTGAATTTCCGTATCATAGTTTGAATGCAAACGGAACAATTCCCAAAAAATACCCCTGTTCAATGCTTCCTCGCTTTCTCTGTGACCACGCAACGAAATATCTTGCTTGGCACAAAAAAGTACAACATTTAGCACAACTTTAATATGTTCTCGAATTCCCCTTGTTTAGCTGAATGTGCTGATAGTGAGAAACCACAACAAAAACGAGAGCGAAATCCATTACTGTAGCAGTTTCTTCCAGGCCTGCAAATCCAGAACAAATCAATCAAACTAGTGTGATGGAATTTTCCTTCTGGGCAGTAATCAAACAGTAAAACAGATTCAAGATGTATGCATTATATGTTTTCTCACTCGTAGTTAGAAAAGCATTCTATGTGTGATGATTTACTATGATTGAGAAGTGATAGAGGTAAGGAAACGCAGATGGTCAGGGGGTCAAGGGGGCATTTGCCTCCCTTTTCTGTATAACCATTAATCGGTAAACAAACTGGTATCTCTCCCTCTAGAGGAGGGAAGGAGGAGGCCTTGGAAGGAAAGGACTATAAAACAGACCGAAACTGCTTTCCCTCTCTCTCTCTCTCCTCACTGACTCACAGCTATGTGTGTTATTGACGAGGGATCTTCTCTTGCAGGAGAATAAATACTTTATAATTATAATTTGGACTCAGAGTTGTCTCTTACTCAGTGATGATGTTTGTTAGAAAGAAATTGCCACAACAGTTTGGTGTCAGAATAGTGGGATTCCTTGGACGTGACTTCTGGACCTGACAGCGGACGGAGGCAGGCCACCTTGGAGCGGAAAGTTCCAACCCTACCTCGCAAAAAAGATTCAGAGACGAGGGACCGTTCCGCTGTTGGGACCGGAGGGATCGACCACTGGAATCAAAAAGAACCCAGGTGGCACAAAACGACATCTCTGGTAAGAAACAATTAAATTCAATTTAATGAGGGTGAAATTCAGTTTAAAGAGTGAAATTGAACCATATTGGCTGAAAATTGTTTCTGTGGTAGAGTAATCTGAACATGAACGTTCAGATTAGGTAACCTGAGATTAACTTGAGATCTGTACGGATCAAGAGGGTTTCAAACAGGTACCGAGGTTAATTGGGGTTAGAAAAAATCGAAAGATTTTGGTAAATCACAATTAAGAGGGCACTGATAGTGCAACCCGATCCGATTGCGGGATAAGAGAAAATCGGATCTGCTGGAGACGTCTAGCAGATTAAAGAGACGCGCGTGAGTAAATCCACAGAAAGCAGAAAACAGCCAGTATGGGGATGTCTCAGAGCAAGCTTGTGAAATATGATACACCGGTGTACTACCAAATGAAAAAAAATATATATATATATATTATGGTCAGAAATGTATGCAAGATATTGAAAAAGCCCTATTGAAAAATACCTCAGATATTGAAAAATTAATCAAGCATCATGATTTTCCCAAAGAGGGAACATTGAGCCTCACAAAACTGAAAGTGGTGAGGGACTCAGTTGAACAGAGTAGCGACAAACAACCAGGTTGTTGTTGCAAATGTGTTAAACATGTATGTTAAGAATGTGAACAAACAGTAGATGGTTGGCTCAAGGAAGTAGATAAAAGAGAAAAAAGCAAGTGCAGAAAGTTAGCAGGAAGGAAAAAGCAAGTGCAGAAAGTTAGCAGGAAGGAAAAATGAAAAGTGTGAAAGTCTATTTGTATGTGTCTGCACCACCAGAACCGACTGACCCACAGTATGTTTGTGTTTCCCACATGAAAATACGGTGAGGTCGGCACCGCCAAAACACCCATCTACCCAATGGCTCAGCTGGATGCATTGGAATTCGCCCCGACCTCAAATGTTCTCCGTCCAAGACGAGCAGCGCGAGACGCTGAATGAACAAGCAGCGCAGGCAGCGCCGCGAAAGACAGAGGGAGACAGAGAGATGCAGCTGGCTGTTGTACAGATTAAAGCAGCACGAGAGGCAGCACAGACAGCACAACTGTGTGCGAGGGGTGAACATGACTTTTCTGGCTGCACGGAGTGCAGGTTGTCCAAGAACCACGGACACTGGGCACAGGATTGTCCAGAGGCGCGTAAGGCGGATTGAAACGAGAGGAACGGAGAACAGGAGAGGAGAGGGCGGGTGACAGGCATTCAGCCAGCTACGAAAAAGGGAAGTAAAAATTTATTGACACACACACACAACACGCTCACATACACTGATTCAAATAATGCTACCTGCAATGAAGACATGCTTGCAAACCCTTTATGTGTGATTGTTGAAGATTTGAATAAGGCTATGTGCAATGAAGAAAAGCTTGCAACCCTTATGTGTGACTGCTGAAGTTTTGAATAATGCTGTTACGGATGAATGTCTGAGAATGTACAAAAGTTTAGGGTTTTGAGGCTACCGAGATATCCCATGTTAGTTGACGGGACAATGATAGACTTTATGGTTGCTTCGAGGGGAGCTCGATCCACCATAAGACCATGTGAACCAAGAATGACGGATTTAGTGTTTGAAAGCATTTGAAGTCAGGGCATAGAATATCAGAAAACTGCGCTGTGCTGTTGAAATGTGAGACGGAGGGGGGCAGGGCATTGAAACATGCGTTTTTGTGCTCTGAAACCTGTCCGGTTCCTTTAATGGCCAGGGATCTAATGTGTAAATTAAATCTGAAACTCACTGCTGGTTTGGGATAGAGATTGAAGAGGAACAGCAGATGAGTTGTGCAAAATTTGAGCCACAGTGGGCATACGAGTGGCAGATAAGTTATTCTGATTGGGCACAAATGATTTTGAAATTGGCAAAGATCTAACAGTATCAGTTAACACAGAAAGTATGTTGCCTGACAGATTGCATTGCACTCACATGTTGAAATTGAGCGTGAACCTCAATATGAGGAAGAGTGGTTTAACGGGGTAGAAAATGAGAAAATGTTTTTGACAAGGGTTGATAAGATTTTCTGGAATGAAAATGTGTGTGCGCTTTCAGCTTGCCTGTCAGCAAAACAAATGCAGCTGTATTTGATAACAGAGGACTCTGCGCCACGCTTATCAGTAACCAAGGGCACAGAGCAGACATAAGCCTGTTTGTGAAAAAAAGGCATGAGAGCCACAGAAGGGCTGAAAAGGGAAGAGGAGAGAAAACACATTGAAATATGTAGATGATTTATTGATTTGTGCACGAGATGAGGTTACGTGCGTGGCTGACACTGTAACTCTCTTGAACCATCTGGCGAGAGAGGGTCACAAGGTCAGTCTGACAAAACTACAGTTTGTGCAGCAGGAAATAATTTTTTGGGGTCACACACGACTCTGGGGCACTTTGGAAGCACAGAAATTTTTTGAAGTCAGATGGACATCCGATATTAAACGCATCTCTTGTATCTGAGCTTTTGGAGGCCATTCTTTTACCAGACAAGGTCGCGATCTGTAAATGCGCAGCGCACACTAACGATAAAAGTTTTATCTCCACAGGAAACGCGAGAGCAGACGCGGCAGCGAAGGCCGCGGCAGCACAGGAGACAAAAGAAACGACTTGTGCTTTGGTATCTGTGACTAACCCTGATATTTCCCCTTGTTTACAGAGTATGCAGACTTTTTCCACAGGAGCAGAAAAACAACAATGGAGGTCGTCTGGCTGCAGCCTCCAGAGGGGTGTATGGATGAGTGTTGATGACATTCCTTGTTTGCCCAAACACTTCTTTCAGCATTGGGCTAAGTTGACACATGGGTTGGATCATGTGTCAAAGGGGATGAAGGAATTATGGTTTACAAAGGGGTTACAGTGTTTGCTGAAATTTTTTGCAAAAGATGTGTCACTTGTAACACACACAATGTGGCTAGGGGAATAAAAACACCCTTAGCATCTCAACCAGCACCAGCAGGCCCATTTGAATATCTAATGATGGATTTCATCGAATTGACCCCTTGTGGGAAACAGAAACACTGTCTGGTGATGGCTGACATGTGGTCAAAATGGGTTGAGGCCTTCCCAACCTCGAAACAAGATTCGGCAGCAGTGGCAAAGGCCCTGTTAACCGAGATTGTCCCGAGATGGGGAATTCCAAGAAAAATCAGTTCTGACAATGGCAGACACTTTGTCAATGATGCAATAAAGCAGGTGGGTCAGTTCTTGGGAATTGACATGAGAACACACTGCAGCTACGCGCCCTCATCAGGAGGGGCAGTAGAGAGACAGAACCAGACCATTAAGAAAAAATTTGGCAAAATGCTGTGAAGAGACGGGTCTGACTTGGCTTAAAGCCCTCCCAATCGTACTGATGTACATGAGAATGAGAAAAAGAGTGAAAACAAATCTGAGCCCATATGAAATTTTGTTTGATAGGCCACCATTCATGGGCATGGAAGGGGGTAAACAAAGGCTGCCATCAACGGATGTGTGTGAGAATGACATGTTGAATTACTGCAAAGAAATGTCTTGTCTGTTATCAAATATTTCTGTGCAGGTAAAAGCTGCCCAGGGGAAGGCTGCTGAGAGATTCCTGCACGAGGTCAGACCTGGCGATTTCGTGGTGATTCGTGATCACAGGAGAAAGAGCTGGAAATCGAAAAGGTGGCTAGGGCCTTTCCAGGTGCTGCTGGTGACGCACACGGCGATGAAGGTTGCAGAGAGGGCTACGTGGGTTCACGTAAACCATGAAGGAGGGTGCCGCCCATTGCGGAGGCGGAGCAATCGCTGGAGGAGGTTCAACGCGAATGTCAATAAATGCTAAGATCCAGTTTGAAAAACCCTTGCATTGCAGCTGTGTGTTTAGGCGGAACCAGATATCAGCAGCAAGGAGGGGACTGGAGGGAGGAGGCAACTTGGATTGCGCAACCGGCATACGGGTGAACACCGTAATCAACAGAACAGATAAGACTCTTAGTGTTTCAAAAACAGTACTTTCTCACATTCTCTGGTCATAACAGCACCTTTTGATACAGAGTAACTGAGAGAATGGAGCGTCCAAGACCGTGGCACCCATTCAGAGTGCCAGGAATGTGTGGCCTGTATAAAACCACATGTATAATGACTGTGTTGTCAGTGACAATTTGCTTGGTAATACTACACTTCACAACAGGTCTGAAGGTGTTACCAACAGGAGATCAGACCAAAAAAATTATATGATGACACAAGTAGCGGAAGTTACAATGAAATGTGTTAATTGAGTTATGATGTTTCTATTTTCTTCCTGAGGATGATTGATATGTAAAGAAGGTTAAAAGCAGCAGTTATCCGTGTTACGAGATGACTTACAAGGAGAGGAATTTTCTACATACTTTTAATATTTACATTTTATAAATTGATATGTTTATTTCCTACTTTGAACTATACTATTTCTTGTTTATACTATGGTGACTGAGGGTTCAGTTTAGGCCGAGGGTGCGACCGCAGGGCCTGTCCATTCAGCCCGGCTGTAGAATAAAAAGTCTTTACTATGCTTGCTAAACATTTACAGCCTAAGCATTTTTCCAATTTTCAAAAAACTTACTTCACAGGTTCAAGGAGAGTGATCAATTATGTGAAAATCAGAGATGAAGAGTATAAGTGTGATTAATGACCTGAACTTTTATTTTATTTATTATTATTTTTACTATTATTATTACAATGTTTGATTAATCAGTTATCAGAGAATGATAAACAGGGAGGAATTGTGATGGAATTTTCCTTCTGGGCAGTAATCAAACAGTGAAACAGATTCAAGATGTATGCATTATATGTTTTCTCACTCGTAGTTAGAAAAGCATTCTATGTGTGATGATTTACTATGATTGAGAAGTGATAGAGGTAAGGAAACGCAGATGGTCAGGGGGTCAAGGGGGCATTTGCCTCCCTTTTCTGTATAACCATTAATCGGTAAACAAACTGGTATCTCTCCCTCTAGAGGAGGGAAGGAGGAGGCCTTGGAAGGAAAGGACTATAAAACAGACCGAAACTGCTTTCCCTCTCTCTCTCGCTCCTCACTGACTCACAGCTATGTGTGTTATTGACGAGGGATCTTCTCTTGCAGGAGAATAAATACTTTATAATTATAATTTGGACTCAGAGTTGTCTCTTACTCAGTGATGATGTTTGTTAGAAAGAAATTGCCACAACACTAGTTATTGAATTACAATCCCATTCAGTATACTGAGGGGGTGGGGGGTGGCAGTTTGTACAGAAAGCAACAGTTTAACCACTTGATTGCTTTTTTATATTTGTTTTATTAGTTAAACCAGATAGACATGTGAAATGTCAAAGCAAACCATTCGTTTTTGCCTTAATCATTCCTTACTGGATGTAATGCCAGTATAAGCACTTTTTTTAGCTTGTTTTACTGGATAACTAAATTGTGTTTGATATTGTTTATGTGATGTTACATTCCTGTGGTTTCAAATAAAGAAATAGACATTGGTAACAAGTGGGCTTTCCCACTTAACACAATACAAAACAAATCCTCTCCAATAACTATTCTCCTTAGTCACAATAAAGATAAAATAACGGTTCTAATCTGGAATTCGTAAACTGAGAGTACAAATCTGATTACACTAACCTGTTAGCATTTTAGTTATATATTTATAATATTTATTTAATTATTTATGCATCATTCTCAGACAATTTTTGCTTCATTGTTATGTCTCTGTGCTGCAAGTAATTAGTGACATAAGATAATTGCTGTCCCCTTAAACCCCTTCGCTCTTGTGGTGTGAATCATAATGTATTACGAGAGGGTTATCTTTAAACCATATGTAAATTAGTCCCTACAATAATAGTTCTACACAGAGTCATGCCCAAGCTGTGCACAAAGTTGGCCACAAGCAAGTGGCCATGCACAATGTAATATCATTGTAATGAAAAGTTGGGGGAGTCAAGTAATGGTGAGTGTGAGTAGGGTATGTGTTTTTATTGAGATTCTAGACCTCAACACGTTCAAGATTACCAGCCTAGTCCTGACCAGAGTTTCCATTGATGAAGACTAAATAGGAAGGGGAAATCGCAATTTAGGGAGAAAATCTGCCCTACCAAGACATTTTGCTTAATACATACTTCTCATAAAAATCTTAAGCCCCCAAAACACAGTATTAACACAGTATTAATTGCATTACAAAAGTGTAATCAAAGTATAATTTTAATTAGTAAAAAAAAATAACAGTAATTTCTGTAGATGTGTTCAGTAGAAAACTGGTTGATTTGGTCAGCAAATGATTTAGGCCCCTGTGCTAAATGTTCTTAAATCACTCAAATTCAGCAATTTTACCTCTTTCATTATCTTGAGCAGAGCAAAAATAATAGTACTAAACATGACACCATCATCCCAAAATGATACACCTGATGCAACAATAGGAAACATATTATTATTATTTATAATCTAAACCTGATTGAGGTCATAAATGCAATGTACATTTTAGCCACTGTTATTGCTAGTACAACCAATAATAATCAAACACTCAACCCAACATGCAAATTGTTAACCACAAGTGTGCTATTAGACTATAATTTAACAGTAAGTGGTAGTGTGACAGTTTTTAAATATCGCCATTATTAGCACATGTAAAAATAGTTGTAACTACCTCAACATACAGAAAGTCTTTGAGTGAGAGATAGGGGGCAGTTTTTTGACTTGTGTACACACTAGATGAACAATAGACAACAAACATTTTTTACTATTATTTGAACATTTCACAATATAATAAATATTGATATATTTTAATTGATATAATTTGAAATTATGTTACAACAGAAATTATGTTTAGGATGGCAACATTTCTTCACACAACCACATTCCTCACTTGGAGTGCAAGGAGATAGTCTGTGTTCTGGACAGTGTTGTTTGAAAACTAAACACTGGCATGATAAGGTCTGGTAAACATAAGTAAAACTCCCTTTTCACTCTTCTCTTGAGAATAGAGCGAAAGTTTGTTTTCGGTGCAAGTCATGGACGAACAAAATTTCATCAAGAGGCTTTTTTTATTTCTATTTCTTTGTAATGTATACCTTTATTGTACTACAGCCGAAGTCTGCTCCAACAGCATTCTCCCTGGATCAAAATGTATTTTTATTATTATCAGTATTATTGATATAAAGGTGTTTCATCACCTTTCAGATAATCACCACTACAGATTTTAACTTACAGATTTTAGAAAAACTATCATGAACACATTTATTATTATTATTAATAACAATAATAATAAAAACTATCATTACATAGCATAAAATAACCTAACTAAATATCTTACATTACAGAAACATATTTAAGGGTAAGATCAGGTATAAATAAGTCTATAAGGTGACAATTGCTGGTCACTATTTTTTATATTGTTGGCTCCCTGTTGGTTGTTGTAAGGCTGAGTATATACTGTAGATGAAATCATCAATTTAATGTGCTAGAGTAGCTTCTCGTATTATTCATTATTTTATTATAGGAACTCTAGTTGTAAACCCAACAATGTGCCTGTGTCAAAATGTTGTTCTGTCATTTATAGGATCACAGTCTCAAATGCCTGTGTGGCCAGCTATCGTCTCAGGTTACGTATGTAACCATGGTTCCCCGAGTGGGGAACGAGACACTGCGTCCCCTAGGGGTCACTATGGGGAACGCCTCCAGCGTGACTCGTGCCTGAAGAAACATATGTAAAAACACCATCCGTTGGCCGGCGACAGCCCATGACGTCACTACCGGCGCGACCATAATATAAGGACTGCCGGGAGAATACATCATCCGCTTCTTCGTCTGAAGCTTGCGTCCGAAGCATGGCCCAAAGCCTAGGGGACGCAGTGTCTCGTTCCCCACTCGGGGAACCATGGTTACATACGTAACCTGAGACGTTCCCCTTCATGGGAACTTCGAACTGCGTCCCCTAGGGGTCACTATGGGGAACGTTATACCCACGCCGCCATGCTGAGGGGAATGCAAGCCAAATTCCCGCAGGAGGCGAGCACAAGTCAACTCTACCATTTGGCTCAGGGAGTTGCCCCTGTGGACGGTTGATGCTGTCAGTGACATTATCCTCCTTTGGCCAAAAACCCGAGCTGCATACCTGAAGTACTTACCTGCTAGGTGCCGGCATTACCGGACCCAAGGTAGAGCTCACAGGTTTGGAATCATTCTTATACAGAAAGATTCCTTTAAGGGGATAGGGCCAAGTACCTAGTGGTAGCCACTAGGTCCTGGCCGGTCACCAGGGGCTACCACTTGCTCTACATGAGCTCGCTGAGGGAGCTGTCTCAACAGACCCCTTGGTAGCATTACCCTTTTTAAACCAAAATATTTGGTTACATGGAGTGGGGCCCAAGGCACAAACCGGGGCTTGACCAACTCAAATAAGGGCACGAAGCTGCGCGCGTAACCCTACCCCTAAGGGCTTTTAGAAAGAAAGCAGAACATTCGATGTGCTAATTTACCACTGGGTGGATTTTAGAAAAATGCCCAAAGTCTAGCGTGTGCACTTACCATAGCATGGATTTTAGAAAGAACGCAGAACATTTGATGTGCGATCTTACCACTAAGTGGATTTTAGAAAGTGCCCATTGCTTTAGCGTGTGCACTTATATATATATTGTTTTATTTACGTTCTATGTCGGGGGACTAGATGCTCAGAAGGGAGCTGTATGCTCATAGATGACCCTCTAAGATGAGGGGAGCAATGCTAGCTCGACCCACCAGGCGAGCGATCTACCCCGAACTCTGGAAGTGGAGAAACTTCCGATTCTCAAACAGGAGCGGCATGCTCATAGGTGATCCTCTAAGTGAGGGGAGCAACGCCAGCTCTACCAATAGCGAGCTCTGGAGAGCGGAGAACTCATTTTGAGAGGGAACTCAAACACTCAGGAGTGGAGCCCAAGGCACAAGCCGGGGCCTGACCAACTCAAATAAGGGCACGAAGCTGCGCGCGTAACCCTACCCTACGGGATTTTTAGAAAGAAAGCAGAACATTCGATGTGCTAACTTACCACTGGGTGGATTTTAGAAAAGTGCCCAAAGTCTAGCGTGTGCACTTACCATAGCATGGATTTTAGAAAGAACGCAGAACACTTGATGTGCGATCTTACCACTAAGTGGATTTTAGAAAAGTGCCCAGAGTTTAGCGTGTGCACTTATATATTGGTATTACGTTCTACTTGGAGCGGAGAACTACTCATCCCTTGGAGTGAGAGTCTCAGACGCTCAGAAGGGAGCGGCATGCTCATAGATGACCCTCTACAGTGAGGGGAGCAGTGCTAGCTCTACCGATGAGGAGCTCTGGAGAGCGGAGAACTCAGTCTTCCGAGTAAGGGAGCTCAGATGCCCAGAAAGGAGTGGCATGCTCATAGGTGACCCTCTATGGTGAGGGGAGCTATGCTAGCTCAACCAACCAGGAGAGCAACCTCTCACAGAGCTCTAATGGAGCGGAGAACTTATTCCTTAGAAGGGGAGGAATTTTAGGCGCTCAGAAGGGAGCGGCATGCTCATAGGTGACCCTCTAAGTGAGGGGAGCAGTGCTAGCTCGACCAACCGGCGACCTATCACAGAGCTCTGGGGAGCGGAGAACTCATTGTACAGAGTGAGAGGAACTCAGACGTTCAGCAGGGAGCGGCTTGCTCATAGATGACCCTCTATAGCGAGGGGAGCAATGCTAGCTCGACCATCAAGGCGAGCGAACTACCACAGAGCTTTGAGGAGCGGAAAACTCATTCCTCAGAATGAGCTCAGACGCTCCGAAGGGAGCGGCATGCTCATAGGTGACCCTCTAAGTGAGGGGAGCAACGCCAGCTCTACCAATAGCGAGCTCTGGAGAGCGGAGAACTCATTTTGAGAGGGAACTCAAACGCTCAGGAGTGGTGCCCAAGGCACAAGCCGGGGCCTGACCAACTCAAATAAGGGCACGAAGCTGCGCGCGTACAGGTTTTTTAGAAAGAAAGCAGAACATTCGATGTGCTAACTTACCACTGGGTGGATTTTAGAAAAGTGCCCAAAGTCTAGCGTGTGCACTTACCATAGCATGGATTTTAGAAAGAACGCAAAACACTTGATGTGCGATCTTACCACTAAGTGGATTTTAGAAAGTGCCCAGAGTTTAGCGTGTGCACTTATATATTGGTATTACGTTCTACTCGGAGCGGTCAAAGAGCTCTGGGGAGCGGAGAACTCATTCTACAGAATGAGAGGAACTCAGACGCTCAGCAGGGAGCGGTTTGCTCATAGATGACCCTCTGTAGCGAGGGGAGCAATGCTAGCTCGACCGGCAAGGCGAGCGACCTATCACAGAGCCTTGAGGAGTGGAAAAAACTCATTCCTCAGAATGAGCTCAGACGCTCCGAAGGGAGCGGCATGCTCATAGGTGACCCTCTAGGTGAGGGGAGCAATGCTAGCTCTACCCACAACGCTCAGAAGGGAGCGGCATGCTCATAGGTAACCCTCTAGGTGAGGGGAGCAATGCTAGCTCTACCAACAGCGAGCTGTTTTGGCTTTTTATAACTTAGACGCTCATACAGGAGCGGCATGCTCATAGAAAAAAAAACCTAAGGTGAGGGGAGCAATGCTAGCTCGACCAGCATGGTTGCTAGGGCGATATGAGTGGAGCATGAGAGGCCTAATTCATAGGATTGCAGACCAGAATGACCTGAGGACCGAGGATGTTCCCACGGAAACCTCCAAGGGGGCCTCAGCCCGGACCATCAGCAAGGCAGTTTCGTATGAACATAGAACCTGACCGAATTCATCATAGGTCCAGTCTGACTGCAATCTTAGGTTCCCACCTAACCTCGGTCAGGTGGGGTATGGCAGTTGCAGGGGAATTAAAGAGGGGAAGCTAAGGGCCGGTGTTATAAGCCCCCTGAAGGAAGTGAGTAGATGTTAGTTACTCTGGTCCGGACGAGAACGTTATTGAGGACGTCTCGTCTGGATCACCTTCCTCAGGTCTTGCCTACCTCTTTTTGATCTGTACCTTCCTCTACCCCTACCCGCAGGCGGGGGAGGGGCACGAGTTGCAACACTAGCCCTCTGTGCCTGTCTCCGATCCTCAGACCAGGACGGGCCAGGACCCCTGCTCTGTTCGGGCTCAGACCTGGACCTTCTTGGAATGAAGGTTTTAAAAGCCGCCGACCGCGCCCTCGCCTCCCTGAACTTCTCGACCACCGTATCGACGGAGGTACCAAAAAGCTCGGAAGGCGAGACTGGAGCATCAAGAAGAAAGCTCCTCTCTTTCTTCTCGAGGTCTGCCAAGTTCACCCAAAGATGCCTCTCCGTTACCACCATGGCTGCCATAGACCTGCCCATAGCAGTGGCAGCCTGCTTGGTGGCACGGAGGGCTAAATCCGTGGTGCGGCGCAGCTCGGCTACTTCGTCAGGTGACAAGCCCTGACCGTTATCCAGGTCTTTCAGCAGATCCGCTTGGTACGCCTGGAGCACCGCCATGGTGTGCAATGAGGCGACCGCCTGACCTGCTGCTGCGTACGCCTTGCCATTTAAGCGAGATGTATCCTGAAGGGGCTTAGACGGCAAGGAGGGAACCTTTAGAGAAGCTGTCTTACCCATGGAGAGATAGCTAGCTAGCGTCTCTTCAACAGGGGGCATCTTCTCATAGCCGCTTTCACGCATGCCTTCAATGTTCGCATAACTGGTATGCTGGAACCTATGGATGCGAGAAGAAAATGGCTTTTTCCATTCCTTCTCGACCTCCGAATGGAGCTCAGGAAGGAATGGGAGGTTCACTTGAGCTGGGTGTTTATGGCCGGAAAGATATCGCTCATCGAGACGTCCCCGCGGCACCGCCATCTTGGTTCGCTCCCACGGCAAGTCAAGCCTTGCCGTGGCGCGTTCCATAACCTCCAACAGCTCTTCGTACGCAGGGCAGGAGATTTGAGAGGATTCAGTTTCCACATCCTCATCCTCAGCCATCTCCTGCTCATCCGGGGTATAACCCAGCAGAGCACTAGCCGCTGGATCAGATGATGTCAAAGAGATCACATCATCATAATCCAACGGCTCATTCTCGTTCCTAGCCGACTCATGCGAAAGGGAAAGCTCCCATTATAACTCATCGGCCAGATCCACCCGCGAACCCCACGATTTCATTCCCCTCCGTGCCTCAGCAACGGTGGGTCTCAAATCGCGGGAGGCAGATGGCTGTCCCTCTTTACTCGAAAAGAGGGACAAACGAGAACGAAGCTTTCTCATGGAGAACAGCTCACAATGCACACAGATTGCCCCCTCATGGACATCGCGCGCGTGCTCTTCGCCCAAACAAAAGACGCAATAATCGTGTGTGTCATCTGGTGTCAAATAACGAAGACACGGATCCACACACTTTCTAAACGTCTTGCTAGTGCTCGCCATGATAAATAAAGGAAAACTGTATTCCTACCAGAATGCACGTTTCTTCAAACAGACCAGTCAGTGAAGACGAAAAAGCTGATGATGTATTCTCCCGGCAGTCCTTATATTATGGTCGCGCCGGTAGTGACGTCATGGGCTGTCGCCGGCCAACGGATGGTGTTTTTACATATGTTTCTTCAGGCACGAGTCACGCTGGAGGCGTTCCCCATAGTGACCCCTAGGGGACGCAGTTCGAAGTTCCCATGAAGGGGAACATTCCATTACAAAAAACAGCATTCGTTGCGATTTCACAGCATAGGAACTGTTGCGATTTCTGGGAATGAGTGTGTGTGTGCGTGTGTGTGTGTGTGTGTGTGTGTGTGTGTGTGTGTGTGTGTGTGTGTGTGTGTGTGTGTGTGTTTTTGTGACATATGTGGACACAAATTTGCATAATGACATGACATAGGTATTACAAGGGGAAAGTGATTTATGAGGACATTTCCCCATGTCCCCATATTTCAAAAGGCTTTTAAATAATACAGAATTTTTTTTTTTTGAGAAAGTAAAAGTGCACAAAGTTTCCTTTAAGGGGTAGGTTAGGTGTAGGGTTGGGCGATAGAAAATACAGTTTGTACAGTATAAAAACCATTAATACCATCCTAGATATTGAATAACTGTCTGTATTTAAACAGCTGCAATGTAACGTAGAAGCTTGTTTGGGTAAGACCCATCCCAAACAGTTCTGACAGTAAATGTTCTGTTTGAGTGGTCCCAGTCTCTAACTTTGCCTCTTCAACTAACAGGCAACCCAGGTGAGGTGGGAGCAGAAGGTGAAGAGGGAAGAATGGGGAAAACCGGCCCACCTGGCCAGCGAGGTCTCTGAGACTTTGTTGGTTTGTTATTTAACAAATCAGTGATAGATTAAAGGGGAGTTGGTTAAAGCATTTCTGTTTACTGTTCTTAGCCAAAAAAATATCCAATGAGCTCTAATAACGTCTTTAATGAATTTAAAAGGCAGTGTAATGAATTATCCAGTGTAGTTGCTCTTTCTATGTTAATGGGAAAATTGCAATTTTTCAATTCAATTTCAATTTAAGGAAAGTATTATTTCAGTCTTGTGTATTCATTTTTGGCATCGTCTGAGGTGAAGCTGTGTCCAAACTGGAACTTGTGAGGACTCTAGTATCATTGGGATGTACATCTCAAGACAGAAATAGGAAAGCAAACTAGAAGTATTAGCATAGCTGCTGTACATACTTTTTCAGACCAAGATGATCAAGTGCACATATATAGCTGTAAAACTAGTTTATTATATGTGTTATAGTATATGACATATTGGCTAAAGAGATGTGTGTTTATTCCATATAACTGAAAGTACGTTTGAGGCCCAAACATTTTCAGGAAGGCTTTTCCAGAGTGGGAGTATGGCATACATTCTACTTTGACCTGAATTTAGTTGTTTGATGTGTTCTTGCCCTTACTGGGCATTAGAGTATTGCTGGAAGACAGTCTATTTCTGCCAGACCACAGCTTCCCTTGAGGGAAGTCATGTCAGAGGCAGGCAAACGTGTTAATTGTGGCCAAGGGCTGCAGTGTTGCCATGTTTAAAGATGGAAGTGTAACCTGTAGTGCCGCAGACAAGCCTCTTCCAGGCAAGCTGTTCTGGAAGTGAGATCACAGGAAGACATGCCCTTTTTTCCACACATGAACATACTTTATGAAAGAAAAAAAAGACAGAATACCAAAAAAAGCAGAAATACCAGGAAGATTTTTACCCAGTTTTTTCACCCTAAAGAGTGACCACAGAGGCATTCAGTTTTAGAATGGCTGTTTATTGCAAACTTTAGTTGTAACATTTATATTTTTTAGACATTGAGATGGTTCCTCTATTCATTGAGACATTGAGATGGTTCCTCTAGTCATTGCACACAGTAAATTTGGTCTGATATTTTCAGTGTAGTTTGCCTTATAATTTAAAATATTTGGTAACACATTAGTATAGGGACCAATTCATACTATTAACTAGTTGCTTGTAAGTATTAATAAAGCACATATTTTGCATAATCATTTTCTACATCCCTAATCCTACCCAATACCTAAATTTAACAGCTACCTTATTGACTATTAATAAGCAGCAAATATTTTAATAAATGGAGCAAACACTGCAGATGGCAAACAGCAACACAAATAATTTTCTGTAAAAAAAATAATAGTAATATATATATATATATATATATGTGTGTGTGTATGTTTGTGTGTCTGTAGGGAATTGTCAGTGTCATTCAATCAAAATGAGTAATCACAAACATCATATTGAATGGCAGTACAGAAATGAAAGCCGTTGTATCTTACTATTGCTTTTTGAAACTCAGGAACGTCTAGGTTATGTACGTAACCCCCATTCCCTGATGGAGGGAACGGAGACGTTATGTCGTGACGACATAGGGGATTTACTTGGAAGGCCCGATCATCTCTAACTTAAGAGAAAACGCCAATGAAATTGGCTATTGGATATTGCATACCTGATCTACTCCCCGTGCATATGGGTATATCAAGTGCGTCCACTGATTAGGTTTTACGCTGAGGAGCCGAGATGAGTCCCTGGCAACCAGCGATGGTTCAAGATTGTGGCATGGGGACATAACGTCTCCGTTCCCTCCATCAGGGAACGGGGGTTATGTACGTAACCTAGACGTTCCCAATCTGTCGGTCATTACGAGTTATGTCAGGATGACATAGGGGTCCTATGGAAAGCGCCACAAGCTGAACCCCGTCAAGCAGATGTTGACAAGCAAGCGCGTGACAGACAAATGCCATGCAAGAGGTTGCAACTTTCCTACCGCCCTAGCGCAAATTCGCTAACCTTGGTGCCCACCGGGACCACTGAGTACATCGCTGCTGGAGATAGCCAAGCCGCTGTTCCTTTCACGGAAATCGGAAGGGATTTCGACCTTCAGTGAAAGACGGCTTCAGGTCTTTCCTATTTGTTGTTACAGCTTGCCGTAATGGCAGGGAAGCGAGCCTTCCGGAGAAGGGCGCTACGGAGGCCACATCCTACCCGAAGGGAGGTAACATGTGGAGACACTGATATGGACTGGCCCACGCTTGGGGCAGTACTACATACGACTGGACTCTGGGGCAGATCCTACCTATGAGTAGGGAGGAGGGCTGCCAGCAGAACCTGACAGAAGCTCTGTCAAAGAGAAGACATGGGTTTACTGTGAGGGAAACCTTACGGTGAAAGAATACACATATGGGATTGCCCGAAGGGGAATCAGGCCATACGGACACCCAGCCCAGTACAGGGGCTGACCGGAGACCCGGGTGAGCTAACACCAGTAATGGGCCTGGCGTCAGACTGCTCCGCCCAGTCTGACTGCCGGGGGTGCTTGGAGGATTCCACCAGGGTTCACCATCCGGGGACCTGAACTGGGGGAGAAAAAAGGCGCTCGTATCCCCGGGTGAGGGGGAATGGCGCAGCAAGCGTGACACTGGCCAGTTCTTCCCTCCCATTACCTGTTACCCAACACACAGGAAGAAACTGGCTCAACGCGGAGACTGTAGAATCTTGCAAAGGTGTTCGGTGTCACCCAGCCCGCAGCTCTGCAGATGTCTGCCAAAGAGGTGCCGTGCGCCAACGTATGGGAGGAGACAACACTCCGAGTGGAGTGAGCCCTCACCCCCAGGGGGCACTGCTCGCCTTGAGACTGGTATGCCAAGGCGACGGCCTCCACTATCCAGTGGGCCAACCTCTGTTTGGAGACAGCCTTCCCTTTCTGCTGACCTCCGTGGCAGACAAAGAGCCGCTCAGAGCTTCTGAAGCTCCGGGTGCGGTCCACGTATATGCGCAATGATTGCAATATGAGCATATATGCGTATATGCTCTTACGGGACACAGCAACGCTAAGGCTGGATCTGCCTCCTCCGAGGGCAGTGCTTGCAGTTTCACCACCTGATCGCGGAAGGGCGTGGTGGGAACCTTGGGCACGTATCCAGGCCGGGGTCTCAAGGCAACGTGAGAGTAGACCGGCCCGAACACAAGGCACTCTTCGCTTACCGAAAACGCCTGGAGGTCCCCGACCCGTTTGATGGAAGTGAGTGCGGTCAGGAGCGCTGTCTTAAGAGACAGGAACTTCAGCTCGACTGAGTCCAGCGGCTCAAAGGGGCCCCTCTGAAGTCCAGCCAGGACGATAGAGAGGTCCCAAGAGGGCACAAGGGGTGACATGGAGGGATTCATCCTCCTGGCCCCCTTCAGGAACCTCACGATGAGATCATGCTTTCCCAGGGATCGGACGTCCACTGCATCGTGGTGAGCCGCGATAGCGGCTACATACACTTTCAAGGTGGAGGGTGACAGCCTACGCTCCAACCTTTCTTGCAGGAAATAAAGCACTACTCCAATCGTGCATCTTCGGGGGTCTTCTCGGCGAGAAGAACACCAGTTGCCGAACAGACTCCATTTCAGTGCGTAGGTTTGCCTTGTTGAACGAGCTCTAGCCTGAATGATGGTCTCTAACACTGCTGGTGGTAGACCGCTGAAGTCTGCCGCGTCCCGTCCAGGAGCCACACATGGAGGTTCCATAGATCTGGACACGGGTCCTAGATGTGGGTGCCATATGGTGCCGAGCCCCTGAGAGAGGTCCTTCCTCAGAGGAATGCGCCAGGGAGGTGCTGTCCGGGTGGGCCAATGGGGCGCAACCAGGTCCGGGTGGGCCAATGGGGCGCAACCAGCAAGACCTGCTCCTCGTCCTCCCTGAGCTTGCACAGTGTCTGTGCATGTAGGCTCACAGGGGAAACGCATAATTGCGTTAGGCCCGAGGCCAGCTATGTGCCAGTGAGTCTGTGCCGAGGGGGCCCTCGGTCAGGGAAAAGTACAGCTGGCAGTGGGAGGACTCGGGGGAAGCAAACAGGTCTACCTGAGCTTCCACGAATCGACTCCAGATCAGTCGGATCATCTCGGGATGGAGTCGCCACTCTCCGGGGAATGTGAGCTGTTGTGAGAGCGCGTCAGTGTGATCATATACCTCCCAGCCGGTTGATGTACGAGACAGCCGCAGTGTTGTCCGTGCAGACTAGCACGAGCTTGCCCAACAACAGCGGCCGGAACTGCCATAAGGCTAAATGCACTGCCCACAGCTCTAGGCAGTTGATGTGCCAATACAGTCAGGGCCCTGTCCAGAGACTGCCTTCCCGTTGCATATAGCACCCCAGCCCGTGCTGGGGGCATCTGTTGTGACAACAGTATGCCGGGACACTTGTTCTAGGGGGACCCCGGCCCGTAGAAAGGCAAGGTCCGTCCAGGGGCTGAGGGAGCGGCGACACTGCTGGGTGATACCCACTCGCAGTGTAACGCGGCGCCATGCCCACCTCGGTGTAGCCAGTACTGAAGTGGTCTCATATGAAGCAATCCGAGCGGAGTGACTGCAGCTGCGGATGCCATATGCCCCAGGAGCCTCTGAAACTGTTTCAGTGGTACCACATTCCTGCATCTGAAGGAACTCAGGCAGTTCAGCACTGCTTGGGCACGTTCCTCCATGAGGCATGCCGTCATACTCACCGAGTCTAACTCCACACAGAGAAAAGAGATTCTCTGCACAGGGGAGAGCTTGGTCTTTTCCCAGTTGACCCGAAGTCCCAACTGGCTGAGGTGCCGAAGCACCAAGTCCCTGTGATCGCCCAACTGCTCTCTGGATTGGGCTAGGATAAGCCAATCGTCGAGGTAGTTGAGGATCCTGATGCCCACTTCCCGTAACGGGGTAAGGGTGCCTTCTACGACCTTCGTGAACACATGGGGAGACAAGGATAGCCCGAAGGGGAGGGCCCTGTACTGCCATGCCCAACCTTCGAAGGCAAACCGCGCACCTGTTTGAGCGCCTTGGCTTGGTGAACCTGCAGGATAGCCATGGCGTGCAGGGCGGAGGCTGCCTGGCCCGCAGCACTATAAGCTTTGGCTGCGAGAGCGGCTGTCAGCTAACAGGCATTGGACGATAGACGCGGACGGTTCCTCCAAGCGGCGGCGTTCCGTGGGCACAGGTGCACCACGATCGCTCTCTCCACCTGGGGAATGCCCGCGTACCCCCTGGCTGCCCCGCCATTGAGGGTAGTGAGGGAGGCGGACAAGCGGCTTCTGGCCGTGAAAGGGGCCATCCACGACTTCGTCAGCTCCTCATGCACCTTCGGGAAGAAAGGCACCGGGGCAGAGCGTGGTTGAGAGCCGCGCCCCGCTCCGAGAAACCAATCGTCTAGCCGCGAGGGCTCGAGACTGGGCGGTCTGTTGACCTCCAGCCCGATACTCACGGCTGCCCAGGCAAGCATGGCCGTCAGCTCTGGTTCCGGTGCGGCGGTGGCGACAACACCCGAGGAGGGCAGTCCCACCACACCTTCATCCTCAGAGGACGTGAACCCATCCCCCGATGCTGAGATCGACATCCTATCTACAGATGGCGCACCTAATGAAATGCTGGGCGCCCCGTGGGACGGACCAGCGAAATCACCCGGGAACCGGACGGGATGTTCGCTGCATGAGGAGTAAGAGGTCCGTGGGGGCGTACCCGGTGGAGAGGCTCTTACTGTAACCCTCAGACCTCCCAGAGCGCCAGCCGGCGATCCTCTGCTCGCAGAGAGACCAGCACGGGTGGCGGCAGAGGGTGCCACTCCTTTCAGAAAGGAAAGGCGAGATTGCAGGGAAATCATGCTCATACGCCCACAACAGGTGCATGAGTCATCCACAAAAGCTTCTTCAGCGTGTTGGATGCCCAGACACTCAAGACAACGATCGTGTCCGTCATCCGCAGACAGGAAACGACCGCAACCAGAAGGACACAGACGAAATGGCATCTTGAAAAAGACGCGATCGTCTGTGATTTGCTCTTTTAGAATTTGTTCTCTTAGTTGAAGTGTCCAGGGGAATCACTGATGAGAGGGACTCCGCTGATCGCACCGTTACGCCAACCAGGAACAAAACAAAGATGAAAGGCTTTGTGGAGATCAGCACTCTTCTCATCCACTCGGCTCCGAAGCAAAAATCGAATCAGTGGACGCACCTGTCGCCCTTTTATACCCGTATTAGTGGCTCAGGTATGCAAAATCCACTAGCCAATTTCATTGCCGTTTTCTCTTAAGTCAGAGATGATCGGGGCTTCCAAGTAAATCCCCTATGTCGTCACGACATAACTCGTAGTGACCGACAGTTAGGGAATGCCTATTACCCTTTTCCAGATGGATATTTGCTTTTATCCAAGGTTGTCATAAGCCGTTTCAAAAATAACTGTCTCCAACCTTTTCACAAGCAGAAAAATTTAATTGAATTTGTTTTATTTCTAAGATTAGCTGACACAAAATAATTTTGCCACACGCAAAAATCAGTGATTGAGGCTAAAAAAGTGTATGTGTAAAGGCCCGTTCACACAAAGAATGATAACTATAAAGATTTGACCAGCGGACTTTGTTCTAAACGCATGCTTGTCTACTACTTTAAATTTTCGAGCTTGTTACAGCAAGATTGATTCTGATTGGCTGCCAATGTTTTTATCGTTTATCCGCTAAAAAAAAAACATTTGTTTGAAAATGTCTCCAACCATATCGTTTTTCTGTGCCTTTATCGGTATAGCTGTGGTGTGGACTCTGCTATTCTTCAAAACTGAGAACGATTTTTAGAACTATATCTTTATTCAGTTATTGTTCTTGGTCTGAACAGGCCTTAATAAGACTTATTTTGCTTTGATGGTGTGCTTAATTTCTTTAAAGCATTGTGAGACTGTTTTCAAGATGCTTGTTACATTCTTCATCTTCCACAGGCCTGACCGGCAAATATGGAGAAAAGGGAGAGATGGGAAGAATAGGAAAGATAGGCCCTAGTGGAACAAGAGGTAAATAGACTCTAAGCAGTCACTGAATGCTCTTTGTTTATTGTGAAATTTTTACACATTCTGATAACTCAACACTACTATATCTGGGAATTGTCTACAGAAAGCCACTTTCCTTTCCACCCAGTATGTTAATTGCACGGTACAATATACTCTAATTTATATATGCCCTTTTTGGATTACCTATCATTTTGTTTGGAAAAGTGTACTAGTTCAGGTTCAATCATTCCTTCCAGACAGGGAATAGCACACTTACAGCAAATACAATTATATGGATTCTTATATATTGGCAATAGATACTTGTGGTGGCTGTCTGGCTGTATGTAAAGATCCAAAATGTGTCAATTATAAATGCTTTAAGTCATCTTCATCAAACTAAATGATAATGTGCTGAGCACTTGTTGCCTGAAAGTTTGTGGATGTCCTAATGCATAAGGTGAAGGTCTGTATGGCCTACATTAAAGGGTTAACTCACCCAAAAATCTCGTATGACCTTTGTCTATCTTCAGAACACAAATTAAGATATTTCTGACCCTTCATAGACAGCAACACAACGGTAATGTTCCCAGGTCCAGAAATGTAGCAAGGAAACTGTAAAATAGTAAAATGTGACATCAGGTGTTCAGCCGTTATTTTACACAAGCTACAAGAATACATTTTGTGCACAAAAAAATAAACAATAACGACTTTATTCAACAAATCTTCTCCTACTCATCCTGTCTGCAAAGGCGTTCTGACACATGCATGTTAAGTAAGCAGCAGCACCATGCGCATGCGTTGATTACATGATGCAGAAGCAAGCACATGCTTTGTGATACACTCTCCATAATGGCGGCACACCGCTACAGGCGGGATGAGGAGAAGAGTAGGGGAATAAAGTCTTTTTTTGTGCAAAAGTTGTTTTTTCGTAGCTTCATAAAATTACGGTTGAACCCCTAATGTCACATGGACTATTTTACCTATGTCCTTGATACGTTTCTGGACCAGGGAACATTACAGTTTATGTAAGGATCTGCCTATGAAGGATCAGAGCTCTCAGATTGCATCAAAAATATCCTAATTTGTTTTCTGAAGATGAACGATCATTTCAGGGAACAACATGAGGGTGAGTAATTAATGACAGAATTTTTATTTTTGGGTGAACTATCCCTTTAATATTAACAAAATCAGTAATCAGTAACATTCCAGCAAATTTAGCATACCAGAAAAAATAACAAAATCTTTTTCAACAAAGAAATTGCATAATCCAAGAGAAGAGATTCGAAGAGAAGAGATATACTTCCCAAATGTTTATTTTTATAACAGGACCAAACACTAATGTTTCAAACTAAAAATAACAGATAGTTGGAGACTGGTGTAATTTGCTCTGAAGATGAGAGCGAAATTATAAACATGAATTATGTGCACTGCTTCCACCTAGTGGTTATTCAATATTATTACCAAATTCTATAAAATCATGCATTTGTGATTTTAGTATTAATATGTGGCTAATGCTTAGTTAAAAGACATTGTATGTTTTACATATGCTGTTTACATTGTAAATGTTACTGTAATCAGGTGACAATGGACAAGAAGGAAGTAATGGTCTCCCAGGATTAAAAGGAGAACCTGGTAACTGCCAAAGCATATGTGTGTTTTCTGCGTTGTCAGAATGCAGCAAGCATTCAATTTTTTATATTTTTTATTATTATTGATGATCTATCATAGCCTAAAGCCGGCAAAATATGTGTAACAGGTACTACCTGTGACTGTGGGAGATACAGAAAGGTTGTTGGACAGATGGACATCAATATAAACAAACTGAAAAATGCTGTCAAGTTACTGTGAACAATCCACCTTTTTTATTGTTTTGTCATCTAATGTAGTGACTTTTATGCACTTTAGGTGGGTTACACATTCGTTTTGGGGCTGCTGTATGATTAAAGGCTGTGGTATCTTTGGCTCCCATTCAAAATTAAAACTACAAAATCAATACTAGATGAGCTGAGACAACAGCCCCATTCCATACTGCATGTCACAATTATTTCCATTGAAAACACAGACAAGTGTTGACAAGACACAGACAAATGTTTACAAGACATTAACCAGTACTATGTTTTGTCAATTTTATTAAAGTGGTTTTAGGTATCAGGGGAACCGAGAATTGTAATGTTTTTGATTTTATGATTTATCCACCATTTTATGAATTTTCCACCACTATTTTAAATAATTTAAATTAAACATGCTTTAAATAATGGTGAGGGAACTTTTCACTGTACTTTATTATTTTAGATCTTGCCATGCTTTTTCTGACAACACTACTACCAGCAACAAAAAAATAAACAAACAAATAAATCAGATTATAATGAGCTACTGCTGAATAATTATTTTCTGATTGCTGTAAATTTATGTATAGTCTATGTATATATATGACTTATTTTCCCAGCAGATAAACATTTAGACTTGCTTGCTTGCTATCTGTTAATCATGGCTTTGTCACATGTGAAGTCAAAGCGCTATTTATAAGTAGTTATGATTATGATTCATACTAATGGATAGCAGTATTTAGTATATCCTTCAGCATTGCTGTCAGTAAAGCAGTGTTCTTTTCCACAAAACTAGGTAATAATTAATGAAAAGGCCTGTGCCCTCAACCTTACATTTATGGATGGTAAATTTGTTTCATTGTTGACAATCACCTTTTAAGAAAGCCTCTTACCACTTTCAATATACTTTTAGTTCATGTTTTACATAGTACATGGACTTCATTCAGTACCTAGAATCAAATCAAATCAAAGAGTTGTTTCTTCTTTAAGATTTTCTTTATTATCAATTTGGGGTGTAAAATAATTTTACTTAGATATGTTGAACCTACGCATATGTGTTAATTATTAACCAAAGTTATTAAACTGTTCAGTTATTTTTTTGTGCATGGCCAAACAGAATAAAATAAAATGAATCATATTGTGGACAAAGGAAAACTAAAACTAAACTAAAAACTGTGGTAGATTTTAAATAATAAAGCCTGTCAAATTCAAAGTAAATGAGAGTGCATGCCCTTAGACAGTTGTTTGGCTCAACTGTGGGAGTGGAAAATGATCTAACAAGATGGGAGTGGCCACACAACTATCAGACCTGTTCCTGATACATAACTCCAGTAGGATTCTCCCATGCATTAGTTCTTTGTTCAACCTGTATTTGTCAAGCTGAATGAGGATGGCTGAAACACCGAACCCAGCCACTACATCCTTTCCAGCACCGACTATTTCTCTACCGATTGGAATGGCAATATTCAGGACATATTCAGGGGCCCTAATTTGTTTGGAAATTGTAAGTGTTATCGTTTATAACTTTTTCAAGGCTTACTGGGTTACACCTCTATAATTCACAAATATGTATCCTTTGTTGGATTATGACAGGAGAGCATACACCTTGATTTCATGTGCAAGTCATAAAAATAAGGCTATAGGTATACGATTCATACTTGATACTCTGAAATAATATAGTAATATTAAGTTATTATGCCTGTACACACCAAGCATAACAAATTTTGTAGGGATGCACGATATATCGGCGGCCATATCGGAATCGGCCGATAAATGCTATTTTTAATATTATTGTTATCGGTCCGATAAGAAAATTAGGTCGATATCTTTAAGCCGATAAATTATGTATTATTTCCGCTGGTTGAACCATTTCACGTGCTTGCTGCTGGCCACTTGGCTTTTGATCGTCGCTTTCGTGATGTCACACAAAGCAGACGCACGTGTTACAGGAGTTGCTGCTAGAGAGAAGATAAGATGTCAGCAGTGTGGGCGTTTTTTGTCGTGAAAAGACTTGCAATCTGCAACAGCTGCAAATGCGAGGTAATGCGAGGAGGCAGTAGAACAAAAAACTTCAATATTTCTAATCTAATAAGCCATCTAAAGTTTCGCCATACGTTTACTGAACAAGAGTCTTAGTACAGATAGCGGCGTGAAGACGACAAAAGCTAACTTACACTGCTGGAGGCTGTGAAGTAGCGGTTTAACGGCATATACACCGAGCCTTTGTACTTCTTGGCAACAATCCTCGACCCAAGGTACAAAGATCGCTTTTTTGATCAAGCCACCAAACAGCAAGCAACAGAAATGCTGCTGAGAATACTGAACAAGATGACGGAACCGGAAAATAGCACGGAGAATGAGAGAAATGAGTTCCTGTGGCTCAGTGGTTAGAACATTGCTTTAGCAGCGCAAAGGTTGTGGGTTTGATTCCCAGGGAACACACATGCTGACTAAACATGTATAACCTGAATGCACTGTAAGTCGCTTTGGATAAAAGCGTCTGCTAAATGCATAAATGTAAATGAGACAGAGCCCCCTTTAAAAAAGACGTGCACAGACAGCGACGGAGGTGCAACATCCCTGCTTGACATGTGTTGAAAACTGTGTTCTTCTAAAGTGTAGAAAACTCAGAAGAGAAGACCAGGAGACTTCGGATTGGATCGTCAGCAGAATTTCTTTATTCTATGACATGTTGATGGTAGCTGCAGTCATCGAAATCTCATCTTAAGTCATTTTTACAGGGTATCTTATAGACAGAATTGGAGGAGGGACTTTTTGGAGTTAAAACATCAAAGAAAGCATACATCTGAGGGCAATAAACCTAACGAATCCACATCTGGCCAGGACAAAGTCATTTGCAGATCAAAGGTTGAATCTCTCAGTAGTCTGACCCATTGATCTTAACATTATCATAGAGACAAAAGCACAGCTGTCGAGCTCAAATGGTCAGGAAGCGTTCTCAAACACCTGAATTTCCTGATACACTTTTCTTAGTAAGAAAAGTATCTAAAATAAACATTTAAAAATAAAATTTGTAATCTCACAATTCCCCCTTTGAGAGTTCTAATAACTCTCACAAAATACAAATTTAGACACTTAAAAGTTAATTATTGTAACTTGTCTTCGTTACAGGCACATAGTACATGTTCTGTGTTGCTTATATGTAATTGCATGCTGACACAGAAACAAAACATGCAATTCGGGTCCGTGAAGATTTTACGGGTAATAGTCTCTGCGTTGTGTATTTTTATTCTTTTTCTTCTTCTTTCTTTTCTCTTTCTTGTGTGATAGTTGGCTCGGTAATGGGTCTAGTTATTTTCTAGAGGTTGTGGCTTCATCCGCAGGTGAGAAGGGTGGTGCATATGGATCTCAGGACAGCCATCAGGTGGTATCTGCACAGAGGAAGAAAGAAACACAAACAAGAGAGAACAACGGCACAGAGCAGTATTTTTAGAGTCTGCAAACATTAGGGTTGTATCCTCTGTTCAAAATATAGTCTGCTATGGTTGTTCCTTCTTTCCCTATTTCTCAATTCCTGCGACACCTAAAGAACAGTGAGGAAAGGATGGACTAATGGAGGGGAAAGGCCTATGAGGAAATCTTCACCGCAGGGTTGGCCCCCGAAGCCTGTTGCTTTCGGTTCTTCCCTGGGCTCCTCACTGGTTCTTGTGTCTGCCCTATCCTATCCCTGCAGGGGGAGGAACAACCTTACAGTGTGACACATGAGTCCAAGTTTTCCTTCCCTGACACAATACTGCAGCTGCTGTAATCAACATCACTTGATGTGGTCCGTACCACTTAGGCTCTAATGGCTTGTTTTTGAACGCCTTTATCATGACCCATTGACCTGGGACGATTGTGTGTCCACCTTCTGGTGGAGTCTGCCAACACGACTCAACTCTCTCTTTGGCACTCTGCACTGCCTTTGTGAGGTTTTCACAGTAAGCGATCAGGGCATCTGAAGCAATGTGCACATCAGCATTTCTAAGATCAATCACACCTGGCATCTGCATTGGGCGTCCAGTAATAATCTCATGAGGGCTCAGTCCTACTGATCTGTTAGGTGATGCTCTCATACTACACAGTACTGCGGGCAGTGCTTCAACCCATGGTACTCCTTCCTGATGCATTTTGCTTAGCCTGGTTTTGATTGTTCTGTTTGATCGTTCAACCTGTCCTGATGCTTGTGGCCTATAGGGGCAGTGAAGGTTCCACTTAATCTTCAACATTCTAGACACTTCCTTGACTACCTGTCCTGTGAAGTGGGTACCTTGATCTGAGTCAATGCAATCTGGCAATCCCCATCTGGGAATGAAATCAGTGACAAGACATTTAGCAGTATGTGCAGCTGTAGCGCGCCCTGTTGGATAAGCTTCTACCCATCTTGAGAACTTGTCTATTACTACCAAAACGTCAGTTTTTCCTTTACAAGGGGGCAACGATATGTAATCAACTTGCAGGTGACGAAATGGCCCTGGTGGAGCTGGGGTATGTGCTGCTGGTGTAATGGCTGCTGGTACATCATTATTTTTCTGACATGTAACACATCTCTTGACTGTTTCAGTGGCTGCGTTTCTGAATTTTGGATTCCACCATTGATTTGAGAACCTGTGATTCATCGTTGCTGGACCACTATGACCCAAACTGTGTATTTGTTGAGCCAAATATGGCAACAGTGATTCGGGAGCAACATACTTTCCCCCTTTGGTCCAGCAGCCGGATGAATCCACAGTGGCTCCTTTGTCTAACCATGTCCATGCTTCATATAGAGGAACGTCTTTATACAGATCAACGATTGATTCAGGAGGTAGAATTATCTTCTGTGCTGTACTACCTGAACACACTTGTACAGTTGCATAGAAACAAGCCTGTTTAGCCGCTACATCAGCAAGAGCATTACCTTTAGCTTCCGTAGTGTTAGTTGTGAGATGTGCTTTCACTTTGATCACTGCTAATTTCTTTGGGAGTTTCATGGCAAACATTAAATCTTTCACTAATCCAGCATGCTTGATGGGGGATCCAGCAGAAGTTAGAAATTTTCTGGTTTGCCAAATGACACCAAAATCATGAATTACCCCAAAAGCATACCTGGAATCTGTGTAGATATTTGCAACCGATCCTGAAGCTAGCGTGCATGCTCTAGTTAAGGCTACTAGTTCTGCAGCTTGAGCTGAAAAATTATCTGGAAGACGACCTGAAGCAACTACTTCAGTGGTGGAAGTTACTGCATATCCTGCTCGTCTGTTACCTTCAATAACTTGAGCTGAACCATCAACAAACAACTCCATTTCTGCGTTCTCTATGGGAGTTTCTGCTATTTCACTTGTCGCTGCATATGTAAGCGTAACACAATCATGAGTCATTTCGCTTTCATCCTCTAACACAAATTCAGTCATTGCAGACATCATACATGAGGATGGGTTCGTGACTGGTGCACGCTGTATAACAATATTCGGGGCTGTGAGAGTTGCTAACCAATTTCCCCAACGGGAGGAGGTGACAGAAGTGACTTTTGCTTGATTCATTAGTGCGGACACTGTGTGAGGGCATTTTACATTTACAGTCTGACCTAACACCATTCCTGATGAAGCCTGAAGCGCTAGATGAACTGCCTGTACTGCTCTGAGGCATGGGCCCATACCTTGAGCGACTATGTCAAGTTTACCGGAATAGTAATGAATTGGGCGTAAGCTGCCCCCATGATCTTGCATTAGACATGCAGTCATAAAGCCTAAGTGTTCATGGACATAAAGCACAAAGGGTCTATCAGATTGGGCAATTCCTAATGCTGGTGCTTGACATAGTGCTCTCTTCAAATCATTAAAAGCTTTAAGATGAAGTTCTTCCATACAAACAGTATCTGAATCTTTACCATGGCCTTTCAACAAATCATAGAGAGGCTGAGCAATCGAGGCATAGTCTTCAATCCAAGGTCTACAATAACCTGTTGTTCCTAAAAATGAGCGGAGTGTTTTAATGGTATTAGGCGGAGGTATGGCTTTGACTGAAGCCGCTCGATCCTGTGTAATGGATCTATTTCCTGCACCAATTGTTTGACCCAGAAATGTGACTTGCTTTTTAGCAACTTGAGCTTTGTGAAAGCTGCATTTGTGTCCTTTTTTATGCAAATAGTCCAACAATGATGCCAATTCAGTTTGATGTACCTCATGATCTGTTGAGGCAATCAAAATATCATCGACATATTGGATCATAGTGGACTGTTTCACCGGACATTCTGGGTCACACAAATCACGTCTGACAGCCTGATGATATATGGTTGGGGAGTTTTGAAATCCCTGTGGCAATCGTGTCCACTGGTATTGTTCATAGTCAACTGTGAAAGCTAACCATGGCTGGCTGTCAGAGTGCAACGGTACAGAAAAGAATCCATTAGACATATCAATTACTGAAAAAATCTTACAATCTAATGGTAAGCCATTACAAATTGTAGATGGATCTGCCACTAGGGGGGTTATTTTTTCAATATGTTTATTGGCTACTCTGTAGTCTATTGTAAGTCTCCATGTCCCATTAGATTTCTTGATGGGCCATATGGGTGAATTACATGGACTGTTGGTTTTAACTAGCACTCCTTGCGTCAGCAAATTTTCTACAATAAGTTTGATTCCCTGTATAGCTTCTTTATTAATCGGATATTGTTTGGTGACCGGAGGTGGAGTTCCTGTCAATTTAACTGGTTCTACACCTGTCAACAACCCACAATCATCCTTGTCTTTAGCCCAAATTGGATGATTCTGTAAGAAAGCATACTCGGGAGGGGTTGCATTATTGGTAGAAATCTGTGCTGAGGAAATTTTTATGCTAGTAGATTCTGAGGACATGTCTAAAGTTAGATTTATTTGTCTCAGAAGATCCATGCCTAAAATTGCACCTGTATTTAATGGAGCGCATAGCAATTTTGTAGTCAGAGTTTTTGGGCCAAATTGTACCTCTATGGGCGGAGTTTCATACAAAACAGAATCTTCACCTATTACACCAGTTAAACAAAGTTTGGTTTTCTTGTATGGGATGTTTAAACCTTGTGCCAATTTTGTAGGAATTACTGTAATTTCTGCACCTGTATCAAGCAAAAAATCAATCTCTTTCTCTTTTATGCTACCTTTCACAAAAATTCTTTGGTCATTGTGTTGGATTACAGGGGAAAGGTAGCTACTCACAGCCCCAATAATTAGTTTTTTTCCTGGTCTTGTTGTGCTCTTAGAAGAGCCTGAACTAACTGTCCTATAATTTCAGTGGTCACTGGCGGAACTACTTCAGGGTTGTGTGCAGGCTGAGAAGGAGCAGAATTATGCATAGCATTTCTTTTACTATCTTGTAACTTCTTCCTACACTCTTTCTCCCAGTGTCCTAATTTTTCACAGTATTTGCATTTGCTTTCTCTTTTAGACCATCTATTGTCTTGTTTCGTTGTGTTAAACGTAGCTGCTGCTACTCTTACTTTTGCCTTGACATCAGCATCTCTTTCCCATGTAGTTAACCTGTCTAGGTTACTTCTGAGAGTTCTGTTAGACCAAGTTAGATCTAAGAATGGTAAAGCTTTTCTGTATTCGGCTACAAGGCCATCTGACCAAATACGAACCAAGGGTCCCTTGTCATCTAGCACACTTTCAGGGTCATCAACAATTCCACTGTAGATTACAGCTGACTGACAAAATCTCTCAGTATATTCACTCACAGTTTCTTCTTTCCTTTGCACACAGGTAGTAATTCTAGACCAATCTATTTTGGGTCCTAAGATATTCTTTAGGATTTTCAAAATACCTTCTCTTAAATCACCCTTACTGACATTTCGCAGTTCAGAAGTGACAGCAGATTCAAAACTGTTGAATTCAGATTCAGTTAGTATTTGTGACATCAGCTGCGTGACTTCTGCCAACGACATGTCATAAAGACGCATTTTACTGATCAATGTTCTTCTAAATTCAGAAAAATGTGTGCGTGCTGACGGTAAACTCTGAGATAGTCTCTCTATATCTTTAGGACATAAAGCTTTGGCAGCAGTTTGTATTTGCACAACAGAAGAATTGAGAGGAACACTATCAGTTTCCTCAATCCCCTGAGATCTTCTCCTCGCACCACACACATTGACGGAATTTACAGGCACATCAGTTACTGATTGGAGAGCTACATCTGTTTCAAAGAACGCTTGTAAATCAGGGTAAATGTTATCAGGCTGACTTACTTCCAAATCAGTTTTTGCTGCAATTTTCTTGAGGTTCAATTTCTTAGTCAAAGTGGATACTCTCGCACGGAGTTCATTGTTCTGTTTCTCTAGCTCTGAATTACGCTGAGACTGTTGTGTCGCTAGCGTTACACTGAATTCCCTGTGACAACAGATAATGTCTTTCACATTGTTCTTACGAATACTTGCTCCTAGTACCTTTTTACACTCATCTACCGACCAAGTCTTGTCTGGATGAATCTCATATTTCTGCGTTAGTTTTTGTCTAACTTTTTCAGTGACTATTAGGTCCATTTGTTCCCCTAACAGCGTTTTGAATTCACTATCTGACCACAAAGGAGTCGCAAAACCAGTCTTTTCTGTGGTTGGAATCAGTCTAGCATTCATTCTAACCATTTTGTAAGTTTCTTCGGTACCACACAAACAAAACAAACAAAAAACAAAAAAAACTTCTCTGATCAACAGAGGGTACACTTGTTAAATAATAAAAAAAAAAGCTTAACTATTGTTAACTTTCCAAATTACCAACACTTCACACTTAACTTCCCTGCCTACAAAAAAAAAAAACAGAGGATAAAACTAAATTATTAGCACGAAATGCTAAAATCTTCCCTGCCTGAAAGAACAGAGGATAAACCAAAAATTAGCACGTAATGCTAACCTTCCCTGCCTGAAACAGAGGATAACTCATTTTTAGAATCTTCCCTGCCTGAAAGAACAGAGGATAAACCAAAAATTAGCACGTAATGCTAACCTTCCCTGCCTGAAAGAACAGAGGATAAAACAAAAATTAGCACGTAATGCTAACCTTCCCTGCCTGAAAACAGAGGATAAACTTCCCTGCCTACAATAACAGAGGATAAACTCTTCCCTGTCTGAAAACAGAGGATAAACTTTAGTTAAACAAACCCTACAGATGTATGTTAACTCTTCTCTGACGGCACAGAGGATACAAAAATTTGTACTGGTCTTAGGTTCTTTCGGATTAGAGACAGCACTCACCAGAGAGAAAATTTCAGTCTGGGAATCCTTGTTCAGTTTGAAGTTTCGCTGGATTCCAAAAGATGCAGATCTTTGTTTGAGCTTGAAGTCTTTCAGGTGAGAAAGCTGGAACTCTATCCGGGTCACGGCACCATCTGTTGAAAACTGTGTTCTTCTAAAGTGTAGAAAACTCAGAAGAGAAGACCAGGAGACTTCGGATTGGATCGTCAGCAGAATTTCTTTATTCTATGACATGTTGATGGTAGCTGCAGTCATCGAAATCTCATCTTAAGTCATTTTTACAGGGTATCTTATAGACAGAATTGGAGGAGGGACTTTTTGGAGTTAAAACATCAAAGAAAGCATACATCTGAGGGCAATAAACCTAACGAATCCACATCTGGCCAGGACAAAGTCATTTGCAGATCAAAGGTTGAATCTCTCAGTAGTCTGACCCATTGATCTTAACATTATCATAGAGACAAAAGCACAGCTGTCGAGCTCAAATGGTCAGGAAGCGTTCTCAAACACCTTACAATTTTCTTTGAGATCTGTAATATAGAGTACAAAATATGTTTTGAAGGTTTAGCTTCACTCTAAAAATACGATCAAAATGACATTACTGTAACATCAAAACAAGTTAAGCAGTATTCAACATTTATAGTAATTTTTTTTTAAAGTCTGTTGAATATAATTTAAGCTGAAATGAATGCAAGCTGACTGTGCAGCAAATGTTTTTGTTGTTGTTGTTTTTACAGTGTTTAAATTTACATGCTTTTGTGTTATATTGAAGGAAGGATTGTAATACATTGTGTATTGCTCTTTCCAGGAGTGAGAGCCCACTGCAGTTTTGGAAAAGCAAAATGTCCCGTTTTCCAGCCCTTGCCCAAGCTGCACACAAATACTTGTCAGCTCCCTGTACCAGTGTTGACAGCGAACGTCTCTTCTCAGCGGCTTCAAATGTGATTTCACTTTTTGAAATAAGTTACAAAAAACTAAAATTTACTTTTACACGATATTCAAATGTTTTGAGATGCACCTGTACATATATATATATATATGTGTGTGTGGCTTCTGTGTCACCTTTCATTTAGTAAAAATAAACAGAAAAATAACAAAATAAAAATCAGAACAGGCACAATTGAGAAAGTATTGGCATAACTGGTTATCAGATATTTTTTTAAAGATGAACATTTATATCTCATGATTAACCACTAAAGAGACATCAGAGCCAGCGGCAAATGTCAGAAGGACTAGCCAAGGTTATGGTCGTCTCAGCGGGATACATGAGCACTGAGCGCCCGGTGATCGCGTGGACCTCACATCTCCAAAATCAGCTAAACACATTTTTAAATAGGCACTGTCTTTTTAAATAAACAGCAGATTTGAGTTTTGAAACAAATACATTCTTGCCTGAAATACTTTTGAAACAAATACATTCTCGCCTGAAATACTTTTAAAACTACATTTCATGACACAATAACAGTAATATTAATATAAAAAAATAATAATAATGTATGAATAAATGATGGTTAAAATACAATGGTGCGTGAACTCAACCAATCAACATGTTCAGCACCCAAGTCCCACCCCCGAAAGTTATGGACCTTTGAAAAAGTACTACCTCATGAGCAGGGACTTTCTGGGGGATTCATTTTTACCCGGAACTTTATTTAGACCCTGGTTCCTGCAGTGGAAACACACCAAGTACGGACCCAAAGTCCCTAGTTCCTGGGGAAAGTTAAACAAGGTTTTAGTGGGGTATTTTCAAACTCTTATGTTACATTAACATTCTCAAACTGAAAAGAAAAAAATATATATATATAAGAAGAAAACTATGAAATAGAAATAAGAGGAATTTTAGATTATTAGGCTCTTGGCTCAGATCACTCTAACAGCCTTGACTTGGTGTTATAGAATAAAAACTGTGCCAATTTTCAGTACTGTATAAACAGTTTACTAAACTATTTAAAAGGCTCAACACACAAACATATACAGTACTGTGCCAAAAAAAAACTTTTTAAAGCCTTATTTATCTATAGCTGTACTGTTGTGCAGCTAAACTGAAATTGTTCAGTAAGAAATAAAACTTTACATTTCTAAACATGCCATTTCTCATTAATTTTATTAATCCAGTGAGATTTTTGTATGCATAAGTAATCTGACAACAGCCAGTAGCTCCACATAGAGATGTGGTCTCACCATCATCGAGTCTTGTCAGGAATGACATGAAGAAATATAAAAATAAATAAATAAATACTTGATGTGACCATTTTGCATTTAAAACAGGTTATGCATATAAGAATATGCAATTATTTTAGAATATTGTATCATGAAGATTGAAGAATAGTTCATTATTTAATAATTATTTATTAACAGCAGTTGTTCATAAAGAATTTGTCTGTCTAGCTCCCAAAGTGTGAAAATAAAGAAAACATCAAAGCACCGTAAATGTATCATTAAAGTGGTCTATATGACTTGTGCAATATATTAAAAGTCCAGTGCACAAGTTGAATGACTTTGTGACTCTCAGTCAGGGGTGTAAAAAGTACTCAATCAAAAGTATAATAAAAAATAATGCTCAAGTGAAAGTACAGATACTCTGTGAAAGTTTTACTCAATTAAAAGTACAAGTATCTGGCCAAAAACATACTTGAGTAAAAGTAAAAAAGAGCATGACTTTAAATTGTACTCAAGTATTAAAAACGTAGAAGTAACCCTGAAAAAGGAAGAAAAAAAGGAAAGGAATAAAGGAGATTCTTGTTTCATCATATTGAACCATATTCTCAATGCAAAATAAATTTGCTTAAAAATGAATTGCTTTTTTTTGTCAGAAATACAAAAGTTGTATTATTAAAGAGAGAAAACAAAATGCAATGGCAAAATGACAATGGCAAACACATCTGTTTAATGCAACAACAAAAATTAAAATGCTGCAAAGTGGAACATAAAAAATACATCCTTTACACCTTAATGCCATCCTGTGTGTAAGCAAACTTTCTTTGTTCAGATGAACACATAGTAAGAGTTTCAGAAAAATAATCCATCTTTCTGCGTATAATGCAAGTGTCATGAATCTGGTTGCCACTCACCACATCTCTTGCACCACACTACAGCTGCACATTACCCATGGACTGCATCTCCCATCATTCACTGCACTCACACATTCCCATCCACCATTACACTAATCACACAGTTGTCACCAATCACTCATTTGTCCTGATTGTCTCACCACACCTGCACCTCATTCACACACACACATTTAAGCAGCACAAACATGGCGAAGTCTTGTTCTTGCCCCGGCTGACATTTCTGAGCGTTACCCATCCTGCTGTTTGTTATCTCTGTGTTTGACCCCGGACTGCCTGACCTTGGAACTCTGAACCTGTGCCCCCGACTTCTGCCTGGTATTGTTTACGTCTCTGCCCTGCCTCTGATATTCCTGTTTTTGCCCGCTGACCTTTGCCTGTTTGATTCTTCCTCTGTCTAATAAATATCTTACTGCAAATGGATCCACACGCCTTTGACCAGTCATTACAGCAAGTGTATGGCAAGTCCAAACAGTGTCGTGCACAAGGGGAGGGCCGGGTGGCCCTCGGTCTACGATTTATGCCAAGGGTAGGGGTGTGCAATATGACGATTTTTGATCGTGGACGATAAAAATGTCTCCAAGATCTGCTTTTTTGAAGAAATATCATAGTATCGTGCTACAGAACACATTCTATCAGCTGCAGTTCTGGCTCGTCTCTATGTACTGTATAACGACAGATACATTCACATCAGTGTTAACTCCGAGGTAGAATAACTCTCACAGAACACTGCACTTATTCACAATCACAAAAGTACATTATTTGCATCTGCTTTAAAGCATTGCCGGTTAAACTTTTCATTAACGCGCTGGTCAGACATGTGCTTTTTTTCTTGAGCACATACACCCAAAGCGTGCGTCTGAGAAAGCCTGTCACACAGCGCCTGATTACTGAACTAAGTTATCTTTTATACTAAAACAGCTGAGAGAAACAGATGTGTCCCTGTATATTTGATGGGAGCAGGTCTTAAAGGGACAGAACTAAACATGCTGCCAACTGTAATTAAAGGTATAATTCACCCCAATATGTTATTTCTGTCATTATTTACTCACATGTTGTCCCAAACTTAATTTATTAATTTATTTCTTGAGCTGAACACAAAATAATATTGTGACGAGTGAGGCGGGGCCGAGTGCCGTGGGAACGGAGCGAGGTACACCTATTGTAGTAATACACCTATTGTAGACCTCCTGAAAATAAACAGCGGCAAGGAACCAAAACTCCATTGGAGAATGGAGAAAACACCTTGGGAGAAACCAGGCTCATGTAACAAGTACATCGTGTTTTATGGGAAGTGTTCCCGGATCCGGTTGACCTAATTAATGCAGCCTAACAATCCTTTAACGGATTTTAATTTAATTTTAGAAGTGTATTAGTGTGCTATGTGTACGCCAGTTTGAAGAGATGGGTCTTTAATCTAGATAGATTAAACTGACCGAGTGTGTCTGCCTCCCAAACAGTGTTGGGTAGATTGTTCCAGAGTTTAGGCACTAAATAGAAAAAGGATCTGCCGCCCGCAGTTGATTTTGATATTCTAGGTATTATTAAATGGCCAGAGTTTTGAGAACGCAGTGGACATGGAGGACTATAATGGTATAAGAGCTCGCTCAAGTACTGAGGAGCTGAACCATTCAGGGCTTTATACGTAATTAACAAGATTGTAAAATATATACGATGTTTAATAGGGAGCCAGTGCAGTGTTGATAGAACCGGGCTAATGTGGTCATACTTCCTGGTTCTGGTTAGGATTCTAGCTGCTGCATTTTGAACCATATGTAGTTTGTTTATTAAGCGTGCAGAACATCCACCCAATAAAGCATTAGTATCATAAGCATGAGTATCATCAGCAAAATAGTGAAAGCTAACCCCGTATTTTCTGATGATATTTCCTAAAATGGCCCTAGTACTGAGTCTTGAGGAACTCAATACCGTGCTTGTGATTGATATGATACCTCTTCATTCACTGCTGCGAATTAATGGCGGTCAGATAAAAACGATTTGAACCATGCTAGTGCACTTCCACCAATGCCAACAACGTATTCTAGTCTATTCAAAAGAATGTTGTGATCGATATTGTCGAACGCAGTGCTAAGATCCAGTAGCACTAATAAATTATTATCTTTTATCAAGGAATTAGTTTGGCTGTAATGCTCAAACAACTGTCAAAATAGAATAACAAACATGATAAAGAATCGTGAATCGTGATATTTAAAAAAATATATATATTAATTTTGTTATGATATTTTTGCCATATCACCCACCCCTATAGCCGAGAGGGACCAAACCCATCACCCAGTCCAATCCATCCACATACCCCATCCCCCCGGGGCCGCGATTGTGCCCTTGTAATTTCACATTGCCCCTGCCCCACCGGAGGCCTGTGCATGCCACTGAGTCCAAAGATGATGCTTCAAAAAGTAAACAAATAGAAGATGACAGTAGCCCATTTAACCCCTGCTAATGTCTTCTTAAGTGGAACAATAAGCATGTGTATGAAACAAACAATTATTATTAATCATTTAAAAAAAAATACTCTACCCTTGTGTTTAATTTTTTTGGAATTATATGCACTACAAATCTTTGTTTGTGTTCATCTGAAGAAAGTCATGTACATCTGGGATGGCATGAGGGTGAGTAAATGATGGGACAATTAAATTTTTTGGGTAGAGTATCCCTCTAACGAGCCAGATGCAGAGGCTAGAAATATATTCCAGACAGAATATAAGAGCCTGTTTTGAATTAATCATAAGTGACATCAATTAAAACATACAATATTGACTTTTTGAAAATGCCACTTTTTTGTGTTGTCTACTCAGTGTCCCTGTCTGTAACAATAATTTTTATTTTTATTGTTTATTTGGAGCAGTTAGTGTAAGATTTGTTTTCTCACTCACAACAAATGATTTCAATTGATTTATGACTAATTCGATTAATTAATGTAAAATCATGTAATTATTTAGATTAAATTAAAATGAATTGACAGTCCTAATTGTTGAACAATATATAATTATAATACAAATTATCGATTCCCAGGTAAGAACATCACTAAGTATGATTTACATTTAATATAACAGAGATTTGTAACATTTAATTTAAAAAGTAATCATTGTCACTAAAACACAAATTGTATTTTCATTCTCATCACTGATTTTATTTGCATTCAGTTTTGTGCATTCAGCCAATATAGTACACAGACAGCTAATGGCTATATCAAAATGGACAAAAATAATGAATAAATAATGAATAAACTTCCTCACATTTGATGGCAAATTAATTTTGAAGCCAGAAATTGACCTGATGACATTTATAACCGAAACTGAAACGGGTAGTGCTTGATGCATGAAAATGCCTTAGGTTACGTATGTAACCTGGTTCCTCAAAGGAACGAGACTCTGCGTCCAGTAGACACTTTGGGGAACGTCTCCAGCATGAGCGGCTCTGAATATTGTGTGTAATCAGTCTAAATGATGGGCGAGAGATGTCACAGCCAGGGTTGCGTAATCACCAGCTGGTATAAATGCACGTGTGATGCAGCCGGCATCAGCTTCCAGGAATGAAGCAAAAAGCTGGCAGGGATGCAGGAGGTTTGGCACCTTCTAGGAACCAGTGTTACATACGTAATCTGAGGCGTTCCTCTTCAGGAACTCGAGCTGTGTCCGGTAGACGCTTTGGGGAACGAGATGCCCACGCTGCCAGATTTCCAAGTCCCTGCCCTGTATGTATCCCTCAGAAGCACGACGAAGGCGAGAGAATGGAAGAGCCTGGAGTGGCCCGCATATCGAGGCCAAAAACCTGACGAAGGTCAGGGGCATGGACCAACCCGCAGCATTGCAGATGTGCTGTATTGGGACACCTGCGAGAAAGGCCTTGGAGGCCGCCACACTTTGAGTTGAATGAGCTCTGACTACTATCGGCGAGGGGAGCTGAGAGGACTCAAAAGAAATGTAAATGGCATCCACAATCCATCTGCTTAGTAACCGGCAGAACTCTCTTAAGGGGACCGGGGCTGACTAGCAATTGGTCCACCTTTCTCTATAGGGCAGCTCTGTGGACGTATGCGTCCAATGTTTGCACTGGACACATACAATTGTGATTTTACTGATCAGGCTCCCGAAAGGGAGGAGGACAGAAAGCCTTCGGTACTATAGGCTGTGGTGCTGAGGAGGGGACCTTCGGAGCATACCCCGATCGTGGGTTTAAAAAGGCTTTGGCCATGCCGGGCGCAAAGTCCAAATGAGTAGGGGCCACTGAGAGGGCCCGAAGATCCTCAACGCTCTTGAGAGAAGATATCGCCTGAAGAAATACAGTCTTCAGAGTGAGATCCTCAGAGATCTCCTCAATAGGCCTACAGAGAGCTTGCAACACCACAGCCAGGTCCCAAGGTGGAACATGGGACCCTACTGGAGGTCTCAGCCTCAGCGCACCACAGAGTAAATGTGTAACTAGGTGGTTTCTGCCCACTGACTGCCCACCAAGAGAGGTGTGGTAGGCCGAAATTGCCACCACATAAACCTTCAGGTTGGATTCAAGGATTCAAGGTTTTATTCGTCACATACTCAATTATACAGAATATAATCAGTAGTGAAATGTAAATCAGGTCAGGTCCGCTCAGTGGACAGTGCAAAATATGTAACACAACACAAGAGAATATACATAAATATAGGTGAAAACAATAAAAAATAAGGAAGAATAAGATGGGCAATAAAATAAAATGTGCAGGACAGTATACTGTGGACTTAATAAATAATAATATAATATAAGCAGGGATGTGCAAGATATATACAAAGCAGCAATGATGGAGAATAGTGGGTATCTTACTGTTTATTAAATTGAGTCATGTTGAAGTTATTTGACCGAGTTTGAGTTTAGGAGCCTGATGACCTGAGGGAAGAAGCTCCTCCTAAGTCCCTTCGTTTTTGCCATCGTGCTCCAGAAGCGCATGCCAGATGGCAGCAAAATGAAAAGACAGTTACCGGGGTGATTTGTGTTCTTGATGATTTTAGAAGCTCTGCTTTTGCAGCGTTTGAGGTAGATGTCCTGCAGAGAGGGGAGAGCAGACACTGAGATGCGCTTAGCTAAGCGCACAACTCTCTGCAGAGCTTTGCAGTGCAAATTTAAGGCGTTTCCTTACCACACTGAGATGCACTGAGTCAATACACTTTCTATTGGCCCTGAATAGAAAGTTTTCAGGATTGCTGATGAGACCCTGAATTTCCTCAGCTGTCGCAGATAGTACAGTCTTTGCCTGGCTTTCTTAATCTGTGTTTGGATGTGTGCAGTCCAAGTCAGGTCCTCGGAGATGTTTACACCGAGGTACTTAAAGCTGCTCACCCTCTCAACAGGGGTCCCACTGATCATAGTAGAGTGTAGGGCCGCTGCTGTCTCTTCCTGAAGTCCACAATCAGCTCTTTATTTTTGCTCACGTTCAGAGAGAGACAGTTGTCCTGGCACCATGATGTAAGCCTCTTTACCTCATCCAAGTATGCGGTCTCATCATTGTTGGAAATGAGGCCCAGAACCACAGTATCATCAGAAAATTTGACAATCGAAGTGGAGCTGTGAGAGGACACGCAGTCGTGTGTGTAGAGAGAGTAGAGCAGGGGACTCAGGACACAACCCTGTGGGGCTCCTACATTCAGGGTGATGAAGTAGGTCAACCCTGCGGAGAGACAGGCCTTCAGGAACTCCAGAACTGTACAAACCGGGCAGTTGACAATTTGACCACAAATTGATCAGCTGGCGGTCTCTGCACCAAGAAGTGAAAAGTTTCCATTTCAAGCCGTACAGTTTCCTCGTTGAGGGAGCTCTAGATTGGAGGATGGTCTCAACAACCTCGGTTGAGAGACCGGAAGCTATGAGCTGTGCCCCCTCAGGTGCCACACCCACAACTTCCATAGCTCCGAGTGGGGTTGATAGACCCCTGCTTGGGAGAGGAGATCTCTCCTGACAGAAATCTCCCATTGAGAGCTGAGGAGGTCCGATAACCATACTCGCCCCGGCCAGAACGGTGCTACCAGAAGTAGACTGACCTCATCCCAGTGCACTCTCGCCAGAACTCATGTAGCAGATCTAAAATCGGACGTAACCCCCCATCCCTCTTTGGAACTATGAAGTATCGGCTGTAGAACCTAGACTCTCTTTCGTGGGGAGGCACCCCTTCGATGGCCTCCTTCCTCAAGAGAGTGTCTTCTTCTTGTTCCATTACCAGAGCTTGTTCAGGGCCCACCAGAGTGGGAATAACCCTGTTGAATTGAGGCGGTGGAGAACCGAACTGGATTCTGTAGCCTCTTTCTTAAGTCTACAAGACCCATCTTGACATATTTGGCAGTAGCTTCTATGCTGCTAAATGGTCTACTAAGGGAACCAGTCTCTCGAGACTGGCCTCTGATGTAATCAGAGCAGCTAGTTCGGTGCCCTGCAATGGTCACCGGCAGGGGACGGCCAAACTGGCTGCTCTAGAGACCCCCAAAGGGGTGTGGCAAGCATCTCAGCACTGCTACGTTTCCGAGCAGACAGAACTGAAATATACGCTCGCTGAAGGACGCTGCTCTTTGGAGCACCAGGGTTGGCAGACCGACCTCTTGAGGGCACTGGCGAGGAATGGGCACCGGGAACTGCGGGGAAACCCATTCCCCTCTAGAAGAAGAAGAATTTTGTATTTGTCACATACACAATTATACAGAGTATAACCAGCAGTGAAATGTGTGCTCTGCATTTAACCCATCTAAGTGCACACACACTAGGAGCAGTGGGCAGCCGACACTGCGGCGCCCGGGGAGCAGTTGGGAGTTCGGTGCCTTGCTTAAGGGTCTCACCTCAGTCGTGGAAAATTCCTGCCGGAGCCGAGATTCGAACCTCAACCTCGGGTTACAAGTCCAATGCTCTATCCATTAGGCCACGGCTGCCTCCAGCGGAGGCTACCCTCATAAGCCATGGATGTCAGGACTTCTTCGACGCCTTCTTGGCCTGAAGCATGGCCCGCAGGTCCAATAGCACGGGCGGTCTCCTTGGTTATTCGGAGAGCCAAATCAGTGGTTCTCCTGAGCTCCGTGATGTCATCAGATTTCATGGCCTCGAGCTCATCCATATTATTCAGCAGGTTAGCCTGGTATGCCTGTAACACCGACATGGTGTGCAGACAAGCACCAGCCTGACCCACTGCCACATACCCCTGGCCCAGAAGTGCTGAAATTGTTTGTAGCGGCTTGGAGGGCAAGGATATAGCCTTTAGAGGCAATGCCGCATCGGGGGGACAAATAGCTCGCAAGCAACTGATCTACCCGAGGCATTGCTCTGTAACCGCGCTGCTTCAATCCCACAACATTACCATTGTAATCAGAAGAGGGGACAAAGAGGTGGGCCGAGAATGGGCTTGCCCACGATCTCCACACCTCGGTTCATCAAGTTTGCTAGTCTGTGGCTCAGCGTACTCCTCGGCCGGCCAACTGATGTTTAGTTTGGCCCCAGCACGAGTCATCACCTACAACAGCTCCTCATACTGGGGCGACACAGGGGGCGGAGCCTCAGCTCCTCGCACCTTGGGGAGAAGTAACTGCCGAGTGGGCTTCCGATCCCGGGGAGTGGCCGCCGAATCTGATGGGTGGGGAAGAAGATAGGGACTCGCCCGTCTCCATTTCCTCCATCAGATCCAGTTGCGAACCTCACAAGTGCTGTGCCACCCTGCCTTGGCGGCAGTGGGACCAGCACCACGGGGAATGCTGGTGAAGGCTCCTTCAGCGTCAAAAAGAGCCTTCTCGGAGCAGAGCAAATGCATCGGTAGATGCTCACAGTGCACACAGTCGGCTCCATGCATTCTCCGCTCCCAAGCAGACCATGCACAAATCATGTGTATTACCTGGGACCATATAGCGTCCGTAGGGAGGAACACATGATCTAAAATATGAGCTGCTCTCGCCCTCTTTCTTAGAGCAATCGATTAGATATGTCTTTGACATACTGCTTTTTTTTTTTGTAAAGATAAAATCGTCCTATGTGGAGCTCATAAAGTGGCAGGACAGACAACACTAAATAAGACTCACAAAACAGAAAGTTTGGACAACACACACAGAGCACTTTTGCTGAATGACAAAAAGCTGATGCCGCTGCATCGCACATGCTTTTATACCAGCTGGTCATTACGTCACCCCACCCGTGACGTCTTTCCCATCATTTGGACGGATTACACACGATATTCAGAGCCACTCATGCTGGAAACATTCTCTAAAGCGTCTACCGGACACAGCTTGAGTTCCTGAAGAGGAACAAACCTTATTGGCGTGCACGTGTGAGCTTCCATGTAACATATTTAATGTGTGTAGGATAAAATAAAAATGCAAAAATGGAACATGTACTTTTCAAGTTAAAATACGATTTTAAGGAGTAAAAAGTAGTTTATTCTTCAGAAATGTAATAAAGTAAAAGTACAATTAGTCACTTTAAATTGTACTTGAACAAAGTACAAATATTCCAAAATAATACTTAAGTACAGTAATTAAGTAAATTACTCAAGTATTTTACACCCCAGCTCACAGTACAATCACCTTATACATTTTTCTAGCATGCATGCTGCACCGCAGGAACACTTCTATAAGCAGAAAAAGCTCATGGCATCGGTTGAGCTAGTGTTGCTATCTTTGAGTGAAAACACCACAGAGTAAACAATTTTTACAACTTTCTGGAGCTACTTATAGCTATCTCAGCATATTAAGCAGGGTAGGACAAAACAAGTATTTTATAGTTTCTTTATTGAAAGAAATCACACTAAGCTGATTTTTAGGGGTCTAAGCACCAAAGTTGCCAGAACCCTATTGTTTTAATATGGAGTTTCTTATTAGAGGCCAAGCCGTCATGGTGTGAAGGAATCTAATACAATTATCCTTTGGCATTTTTCTTCTTCTTCTTCTTCTTCCGCTCTTTATTCTATAGCAGCCCATAGAACTTCTTCCAGGAAAGTTATGAAATCTGGCACCAGGGCCGGCCCTGGCCAATTTACTGCCTTAGGCAAGATTTTACCTGGTGCCCCTTGCCCCCACGTTAGTGAATATTAACTAACTTGAACTAACAATGAACAATACACTTGTAACAAGTATTTATAATTTTTGTTTTCAAGTTAATTTATAATTAACCTTATTTTTACAGTGAAAGTATAAAAATATAGGTGCTGCCTAAGTCACTTTATAAATTAAACACAATTAAACATCAAGTAGAGATCATGAATATGAGCCAGTGGAAGTGCGCAGCGATGGTAAAACCACCTGCTCAAATTTAACCCTTCCAAGTTTCAAAAGGTAACGAAATATGCTTTATTTTATTCTTCTGTTACTGTCCTTAAAATATCAAGAGAGTGTTTTTTTCCCCCTATTGCAGCAGTCAAAGATTTGCCCGTGCTGGATAAATAAGGGTCTCTAAAGACACAAATATCATGATTTGCGAAACATTCATGCATTTAAGGGCTAGTTTATTTGACCATAATCAATCATTACATCACATTACCTCTGTCTTTGCCCCGTTTTTATTCTTCTCTTAATTAATTTTCTTCCCTGGGCACCAGAGGGCTTCTGTCTTTTTTCACAGTGATCATCTATAAGTGAACATCTTTTACAATCAGGTAACTGATGTACTAAATGTGGAAGTGCGGCTGTGTGGGGGAAGATCATGCGTTGAACAGAGGAGAGTAATAAAATAGTTATTTTGTGGGACAATCGCTTATTGTGTAACATTTTAAATGTATAGTATTGAAGTAGAATTGGTAATTTAAAAAAATCTTCACTCATTTTGGCGCCCCTATGGATCAGCGGCGCCCCTAGCATTTGCCTATTCTGCCTATGCCACGGGCTGGCCCTGTCTGGTACACTGATAGAGAACAGTCTGACCTGTAACCATAGCAAATTTGGAGTCTCTAACTCAATCCCTCTAGCGCCACCAACTGTCCCAAGTTGTAAATTGAAATGTAAATTAAAATTTGTAAGGTCAAGTTTTTTTCACTAATTTTAATAGTTTGAAAAAACTTTTTCTTTTCTAACTCGTCCTGGATGACTTCACCAGAATTGGCTCATATCATCTTCAGACCATGCTGGCAAAAAGTTATCAAAAGATTTTTGATAGACCCATCTGTTCTCAAAAACCACACAAATGGATTCGATGAAAAGCTCACCAAATGCTATATTTTACGAACACATTAATGTATCGTTATGAAACTTAGTATGTTTCTTTGGCATCATACCTTGATGGTACTCAAAACTTTTCAGGGCAGCGCCACCTTGTGCTCAAAAGTTATAATGAACTTTGAAAAAATGCTAATAACTTTTCAACTTTTGAGTCGGCTCCAGTGGCGCAGATGGTAAAACATTTACTGTACTTCTTTATGGGCAGTCGTGGCTCTAATGGATAGAGCGTCGGACTTGTAACCCGAGGTTGTGGGTTCGAATCTCGGCTCCGGCAGGAATTGTCCACGACTGAGGTGAGACCCTTGAGCAAGGCTCCTCGGGCCCCCAGCTGCTCCCTGGGCACCGCAGTGTCGGCTGCCCACTGCTCCAAATGTGTGTGCACTTGGATGGGTTAAATGCAGAGCACAAATTTCACTGCTGGTTATACTCTGTTTAATTGTGTATGTGACAAATAAAGCTCATCTGAGCTAAATAATTAATAAAGCCCAATGTAATGAAACTGGTCTCAATATATTCTTTGGTCATGCCGAGAACACAGATACAATTAGTTTGCCATATTCAGCTGAACTTCCTGCCCGCCATTTTAATTTATTTTGAAAACCTACTTTTTCAATGTATAAACCATTAATATTAAGACATTAACCAATAATAATGAGACTTCCATAAAATGCTCATTCATTTTGATTAAATTAGGGTGAATCCCATTTCTCTGTCTTATCCCTTCTCCTACCCCTTTGTCTTAGCCCTAGCCCTTGTCCCTCGAAACCGAGTGGTAAGAGCTAGGGGTGAAAACATACCCCTATGAAATGAGACGCCACTTGGTTACTGTTACGTCATCATACATCGTCACTAGCTGGCTGCTACGTCACCAGAGACGACAAGTGTTGATCACATATTGTTTTGACATATTGACACTTCGTGTGTGCCATTTTCACCTCACACAGAACACGCCACATCAATTTGATAACCCATTAAATCATAGTACTAGTACAGTATTTATGTTTTTTCAGTCATTTCAAGTACAATCATCCCTAAAATTATGTTAATTACTCATTGTTGCAGTTGGTCTGATGCTCCATGCCATGCTTAGCTCCTCATTTGCCTCTGTTCTGCTTGGCCCCTAAATTGCTGCTTGCATCTATTATTATTATTATTATTTTGCCCTAAAAGTGTCTTACTAAACAAAACCGTAAGTTGTAGAAACACCAAATTTGACAGGATGGTCCCTAATATCCCACACTACTTAAGTGCAGACACACACGCAATAATAAATAATTGTACATTTTTGCTCATATCTCCACAACTATACTGGCTACAATCAAAATCATTGTTCCCTATTATTCTCTATTTCAAGCTGCATAAAATTATTATACTATTTTGAGTTGTTTTATAAATCTACTCTTTAAAACTCATCCTAAACCATTTGTCCAATTAACACCAAATTTTGAATATGTATCATCTAGAGATACTCGTGACAAAACCTTATCAAAAGAATTTGGATTAATCAAATAGTTTAGAAGATATAGTTTAATAAACAGTTTTACTAATTAAAATTATTTTGACAACTTTTTTTGATTAGTGTCTATAGATAATACATGCACACTTTTTTGTGAATCAGTGCAGTGGTTTAAGAGGAGATCGAAAAATAAGTTTTTCAAAATTTACAACGGACTATAATATGTTGTACTAATGTTTTCCACTAGAGGGAACCACAGGATAAGAAATCTATTGAGAATTTTATTGAGAGATTAAGTAATACTAATGTTTTCCAAAAGAGGTAAGCACAAGACAACAAATTATTTTAGATCAGGTAGTTTAAAATCTGTGTAAATGGTTCAATAGATTAACTTTGTATAACATTTATTATAGTTTCATAATATTCAATAAAGGCTAAAACAATCTACGTTTAATAAGTTTCCAAATAATTTTGTGATCTTAGATAATATCTGTGATCTTAAAAAATATATTAATTTCTATTTATATACTGTGATTTCAGAAAACATTTGTAAAGTTGTCAGACATGACAGCATATAATGCGTTCTAGTTAAAATGAAGAACCAATATTATTTGTCTATTTAGATATGGTATTTAAAATACTACTTCCATAGAAATACATTTAAATAGGCCTACTCAATACATTTGACAAGTGACCTGGCCATTGTAAAATAACTGTAGCCCATCCTCTACATTAGGCGTTTCCCAGTGGGCACACTTTTAATTCAGTTTGGATAGCAATTTCTTCCAGTGATAACAGGGTGAAAAATAAGAAGTTAAGCCAATTCAATTTACATCAAATCTATGACATTCCAAGTTTTTGACATTTTTTTATTTATTTCTATTTTGATGTTTTCAACATCAATTGCCCAATGGGCCGTGCTGGGACCCCGATGATTCCCGCTTGCGGCTATATTTTTTTTATCAGTGTTGGAAAAAGTTGTGAAGCTTCATTCATTAATTAATTCATTAATTAATTCATTCGAAACTGTTATACTTTCTTCTTTATTTTAAATAAATTTTTAACATTCTACATTCTAATCCCAAAAAATTATCACAGGTCCCAAAATATATTAAGCAGCACAACTGTTTCCAACATTGATAATAAATCAGCATATGAGAATTATTTCTAAAGGGTCATGTTATCACTGAAGACTGGAGTAATGGCTGATGAAATTTCAGCTTTGCATCACTAAAATAAATTATATTTTAAAGTATATTAAAATGGAAAGCCAATATTATAAATATAAATAATATTTCACTGTATTACTGTTTTTCTGTATATTTGTATTGATTGACTGATTGGGAACTGTTCAGTATTTCCATACTATCCTACCTTTACCATTAACCTTATAACGCAGAAACAAAATTTGAGTTTTTATGTAGTTTAAGTAGTTAAGTAAATAATGCAATTATAATACACACACAGTATGTAAACAATAGTGTTATTAATAAAAAATGTGTTATTATAATGGTGTTATTTTCTTTTTCCACAGATATTTTCATTTATAGTGACTTTGTGTTATGGCTGCAGCATGTTCATGGGCTTCAGGAGATGGAGAAAATAGCACACAAAAATTAAGCATATATGATTCATTACACAATCTCAAATGTACGGTTATGGACATTACACAATGTGATAATGGTTAATATCTCTAGGGAATGTATTCACATTAAAGTAAATATTAATTTGAATTATTTTTAAAATTAATAAATTTTTATTTAAATATACACATATATATATATATATATATATATATATATACACACAGGTGCTGGTCATATAATTAGAATATCATCAAAAAGTTGATTTATTTCACTAATTCCGTTCAAAAAGTGAAACTTGTATAATGTATACATTCATCCACACAGACTGATATATTTCAAGTGTTTATTTCTTTTAATTTTGATGATTATAACTGACAACTAATGAAAACCCCCAAATTCAGTATCTCAGAAAATTAGAATATTACTTAAGACCAATACAAAGAAAGGATTTTTAGAAATCTTGGCCAACTGAAAAGTATGAACATGAAAAGTATGAGCATGTACAGCACTCAATACTTAGTTGGGGCTCCTTTTGCCTGAATTACTGCAGCAATGCGGCGTGGCATGGGGTCGATCAGTCTGTGGCACTGCTCAGGTGTTATGAGAGCCCAGGTTGCTCTGATAGTGGCCTTCAGCTCTTCTGCATTGTTGGGTCTGGCATATCGCATCTTCCTCTTCACAATACCCTTAAGGTCAGGCGAGTTTGCTGGCCAATTAAGAATAGGGATACCATGGTCCTTAAACCAGGTACTGGTAGCTTTGGCACTGTGGTTTTAACTTGGACACAGAGCTCTGTGAACAGCCAGCCTCTTTTGCTATATATATATATATGTGTGTGTGTGTGTGTGTGTGTGTGTGTGTGTGCCACTGGACCACAAAACCAGTCTTAAGTGTCAATTTTTTTAGATTTATACATAATCTGAAAGTTGATAAATATGCTTTCCATTGATGTATGGTTTGTTAGGATAGGACAATATCTGGCCGAGATACAACAATTTTAATATGTGGAATCTGAGCGAGAAAAAAAAATCGCCTTTAAAGTTGTCCAAATGAAGTCCTTAGGAATGCATATTACTGATCACAAATGAAGTTTTATTTATGTTTATGGTAGGAAATCTACCAAATACCTTCATGGAACATGATCTTTATTTAATATCGTAATGATTTTTGGCATAAAAGAAAAATCTATAATTTTGACCCATACAATGTATTTTTGGTTATTGCTACAAATATACCCGTGCTACTTAAGAGTGGTTTTGCGGTCCAGGGTCACACACACACACATTTTCATACACACACACATATACACAGTGCATCCGGAAAGTATTCACAATGCTTTACTCTTTTCCATATTTTGTTATATTATGGCATCCTGTTTCTACTGATTATCCTTCTGATGCTTCTAAAACTTGATTGGAGTCCACCTGTGGTAAATTCAGTTGTTTGGACATTTTGTTTATTTTTTATTTATTTACTCTTTTATCCAAAGCAACTTACAAATGAGGACATTATAGAAGCAATCAAAACCAACAAAAGAGCAACAACATGCAAGTGCTATTACAAGTCCTGGTTAGCCCGCAGTACATGTAGGAAGGTTTTTCTTTTTTTTTAAGAAAACGAGTATATAAAATATAGAACAATTAATCTTAGTGTTAGATTTACAAGAAAATCTACCAGTTAGAGAATAAATATGCAATTGATAGAGGGTCAAATGTTTGTGTGTTTTTTTAAATAAAAAGAAGACAGATTAGATAAAAAAAAATTAATACAGAGTGCTAGAGTTAGAGGGTCAAATAAAGATGGAAGAGATGTGTTTTTAGCCATTTCTTGAAGATGGGTAAGGATTCAGCAGCTCGGATTGAGTTAGGCAGGTCATTCCACCAGATGGGAACAGTTAATGAAAAAGTCAGTGAATTTTATTAATGCGTCGTTCACTTGTAGAATGCAAGCTTCTAGAGGGCATATAAGTCTGAAGTAATGAATTTAGGTAAAGGGGTGCAGAGCCAGAGGTGGTTCTGTAGGCAAACATTAGTGCCTTGAATTTAATGCGAGCAGCTATTGGAAGCCAGTGCAAATTGATGAACAGAGGTGTGATGTGCATTCTTTTCGGCTCATTAAAGATTGATCTTGCAGCAGCATTTTGGATTAATTGTAGAGGTGTGATGGAACTGGCTGGAAGACCTGCCAAGAGAGCATTGCAATAGTCAAGTCTGGACAGAACGAGAGCCTGAACAAGGAGTTGTGTCGCATGTTCTGAGAGAAAGGGCCTGATCTTCTTAATTTTGTCTTATGCAAATCTTATTTGTTTATAACAGTGCATGCCAAGAAACCCAACCAAGCTAAGCCAAGTCAGGATTGTATCAAGGGACATATCTGGGGAAGAGAACAGACATATTTCTGCAGCATTGAAGGTTCACAGAAGCATGTAGTGTTGGGTTAAGCAAAATAATCTTGTTTTCTGTTTGAAATAAGATTATTTTGCTTACCCCATTGGCAGATTATTTTGCTTGCTCTAAGCAAAAACTCACTTAATTTTGACATGTTTCTTCTGAAAACAAGACAGTAATTTTTGCTTATCTAGAAAATTCTCCTTGATTTAAGAATTTCTAGATAGTTTAGCACAAAACAAGCAAAAAATCTAAGTAAGAAAAGCTTTTTTGCAGTGAGGACATTGTTGACTGTGACTAAGAACCTGATGATTGCTCTAATTGAGCTCCATGATCACATATGCAGATGGGAGAAACCTACAGAAGGACAAACATTACTGCAACTCTCCACCGATCTGTGCTTTATGGCGGTGTGGTCAAACTCAATCCTCTCCTCAGTGAAGACACATGAAAACATACTTGGAATTTTCAAAAAAGCACCTAAAGGACCCTCGGACTCTGAGAAACAAGATTATTTTGTCTGATGAACCTCAATTCTAAGCATCATGTTTGAAGGAAACCAAGCACTGCTCATCATCTGCAGAGAACCATCCCAAAGTAAAGTGTGCTGATAGCAGCCTCATGCTGTGGGGCTGTTTTCCAGCGGCAGTGACTGAGGGAATCGTCAGAGTAGAAGAAAAGCTCAATGCACCAAAATACTGAGATTACTGTAATGAAAACCTAGTCCAGAGCATTCAGAACCTCAGACTGGGCAGAAGGTTCACCTTCCAACAGGACAATTACCCCAAGCACACGGCAAGAGTGGCCTATAGATAACTCTGTGAATGTCCTTGAGTGGCCCTGCCACAGCCTGCGATTTAACCCAATCAAATATTTCTAGAGAAACCTGAAAATGTGCGTCTGCCCCCATCCAACCTGACAGGGCTTGAGAGGTGAAGATGCGAGGAGAAGAATGACAGATAATTGCCAAATGGTGATGATCAAAGCTTGTTGCATCATACCCAAAATGATTTCAGGCTGTAATTGGTGCCAAAGATGCTTCAACAAAGTATTGCGTAAAGGCTATGATAATTTCATGGCTTGGTTTGTGCTCTGAAATGCACTGTTAACTGTGGGACCTTAGGAGTGTATCTTTCAAAATTATCTCCAATCAACTGAATTTACCATGGGTGGGCTCCAATCAAGTTGTAGAAACATAAAGGATGATCAGTGGAAACAGGATGCTGTAATATAACAAAATTATGAAAAAAGAAAAACGAAAAAACAATGAATTTAATCTATTTTGGAATAAGGCTGTAACATAACAAAATGTGGAAAAAGCGAATCGCTGCGATTAGTTTCCGGATGCATACATGTATACATATATATATATATATATTTGGGTGATTTATACACGGCAATAATACAATTTTACTTGTTTTAAGAGGTTATTGTTAAACTTCAGTGGTGGCCTGAAAGGGTTAATAATCTATACTTTTCTTAATTGGTAGATTTTGATTTGACCTGTGACTTGTCTGGATGATTTTAATTTCTATACATATTTTTAGTCCCAAAAAGAAATGGTGAATAATTTTTTTTTTTTTGCTCCTGTATTAGCTCTTTCTCTAACAACACCATGGCAAATATTTGTTTTTTTTTCATGAAAAATGTGCTGTAAACTTACACAAGTTAAATGCAAATATGTAATATTCATAACGTGTTTAATGTGTTTTTAATTTTTTCCTTACTGATTTATGTTGTATAGCTTTATTAAAAAAAACAAATGTTATTCCTAATAGACTGTGCAATTTCCTGGTTTGGTGGAATTTGATCATTAACACCTGTTTTTAAATACCATCTACCAAATGAAATTAACCACTAGAGGGCCTACTTTGCAAAAAACACAGATGCCTGCTTCCTGACAGAAAATGTCCACCCCTTTTTCTTCAGCCTCCTGACAAATTATGGGAGTAACTATAATCAGCAAAATGTTTGCTCTATGAATAAGCATTTTCAAAAACTGGGTATAACGAGGGGATAGTTTTCTACACACCCTTCAACTATCAATCATTACAAGACAATTTAAAAAATATAAAAGTACCATCTACCAAATTGTATTTACCACTAGAGGGACTACTCTGCAAAAAAAAAATAATAATAAAAAAAAATAAAAAAAAAAAATATAAAAAAAAAAAATATATATATATATATATATATATATAAATAAAATAAGGAGCAGATGTCGGTTTCTTAATAGCAGTAGATTGACATTTGCTTCCTTTGTCCCTTAACCCTTGCTTTTCTGGTTAAGCTTTAAAACACAGTACTATGCATTTCTCATGTTTTATTTAATATTGTCAAAACTATCCATGAATAATGCTTGGCAACATTTCAACTGTAGTAAGTCATTCTGGACACTAGGAATGTACTACAACCTTTTGAATATAAAAAAACCTTTTGGTGAATTACAGTAATTGTTTTCATAGAATAATTATGTACTGTATGTACAGTAATGGATATATTGGCAAAATTTCTCCTGTAGTATGTCAGTCTTGTAACTAAAAACATACTACAGCCTTTGGAAAATGAAAAAAAAACTTTTTTGTGAATTAAAGTAGTTTTTTCTAAGAATAATTATGTACTGTATGTACAGTAAGGAAGATAATTGCACAATTTAATTTGTAGTAAGTCAGTCTGGACACTAGGAATGTACTACAGCCTTTGGAACATGAAAAAAACACTTTTGGTAAAGTAACGTGGTTGTTTTCTAAAAATATGTGTGTACTGTAAATACAGTGAGGGAGATATCGACAAAATGTCACCTGTAGTAAGTCAGTATGGATACTGTGAATGTACTACAACCTTTGGAACATTAAAAAAAAACTATTTTGGTGAATTACAGTAATTGTTTTCTAAGAATAATTATGTACTGTATGTACAGTAAGGGTTAAATTGTCAAAATGTCACCTGTAGTAAGTCAGTCTGGACACTAGGAATGTACTACAGCCTTTTTTTCATAGAATAATTATGTACTGTATGTACAGTAAGCAATATATTGGCAAAATTTCACCTATAGTAAGTCAGTCTGGACACTAGGAATTTACTACAACCTTTGGAACATTAAAAAACTCTTCTGGTTAATTACAGTAATTGTTTTCATAAAATAATTATGTACTGTATGTACAGTAAGGGTGATATTGGCAAAATGTCTCCTGTAGTTAGTCAGTATTGTAACTACAAACGTACTACAGCCTTTGGAAAATGAATTATTATTATTTGTTTGGCGAATTACAGTAATTGTTTTCTAAGAATAATTATGTACCGTATGTACACTAAGGAAGGTATTTGCTAAATTTCACATGTAGTAAGTCAGTCTGGACACTAGGAATGTACTATAACCTTTAGAACATTAAATCAAAACTTTTGGTGAATTACAGTATTTGTACAGTACACTAGGAATGTACTACAGCCTTTGGAACATAAAAAAAACTTGGTGAATTACAGTAATTGTTTTCTAAGAATAATTATGTACTCTATGTACATTAAGGGTCATATTGGCTAAAGTTCACCTTCAATAAGTCATTCTTGTAACTACAAACATAATACTACATTCTGAACATGAAAAAAAAAAAAAAAAAAAAAAAACATACAAATATTTGTGTACTGTACATACATTAGGGGAGGTATTGTCTAGGCCGACATATTGATGTAATATTTTCCGGTTACCCACAAGGCAATTACTATGGATTTGTAAATATAATTTGTATTAATTATTGGACTTCGTTTTGTATTGAAAGGTACATTTGCAGACGGTCCCTAAAGCAGCCTAGACGAATGTCCGGCGAATATCAAACCTAAAACTAACTTTACCATGCTCACGGAGAAGATTGAAAGCTCCTCACATGACCGGCTAACGTTACCAAACATCTAAATATAATGAAACAAATGCACATTGACGGATCTTCTTCCGTCTGTTCTGCAAAATGTAATCAAATGTCTCCTATATTTCTGCAAGTGTAAATATTGTGAAATTATCTATATTAATTGTGTCTAGGCAAAGGCATTCCTCCTGGAATGGCGATCTTGATGTCCTTTCACGCCGGATTCACACTGCATGCATATTTTTTCAGTGCCCATGTTAACAGATTAGAGCATTCACACCGCACGCATGCAGGAGAGCGGAAGCGGCAATGCCGCGATCGTTTCAGCACAAAGTCTATTTTTGCTGCACCGCTTACGCTGAATTAATTTTGTTATTGATCAAAATTGACCCGATTATCATTAAAAATTAAAAATGTCACCATAAAATCATGTTAGTGATGTGTTTCGTGTTTCGCAATCAACATATGAAAAAAATAAATAAATGCATGAAAACACATTACTTGCATGAGTTTTTGCCTAAACTTCAAATAATTATTAAATGAATAAAACTAGAGGCATTTGTTAGCTTTAATATTACTTTTTAATATTACACTTTATTGTTGGAATTCTTTCCAAAAATTGTATCGGATCTCATAGCGTTTCACATCAATTCACATCGATAATTACCAAACAAGCAATACAATAGGAGCACCTTAATACAAAAAACAACAGTACATGCATAAATACTCGGCTACATTGCATTAGAATAGTGAGTCCTTTCTATTTTCCAGAGGCCTATTTGAAGCCCCAATTCTGATTTCTTAATTCTACAGACTGATACACAAAATATGTACTTAACATAACTGTTAGGTAGTACCACCCAACATTTACTCAATGTCTGGTATCATAGCAGGCAAACATGGATTGACTCCAGTTAAAGAATCATGCACGGGATGATTGTGTTTCCAATAACACTACTATTTATTCCAGGCAAGAAATAACATTGATTAAATTATATAAGGCACATGGAGGTAGAGTACTCGTTACGTTGTGGTATATAGTGCATAAACGCACAACGCAAACATTGGTGTTAGAGCGCAGCGGTGTTTCAGAAAAGTAACGGTCTTTCTCACACAGCCGCCCCCAATTGCCGGTCAGGATAATTGTATATCTTATGAAAGGCCATTTCAAGGGCCTTCATCATCACTTAATTCAGTTTCACAACAGGACGCATGTACGTTTTATCCTTCACTTGAATCTTGACCGTCCTAATTCATCCATCAGCACCTGCATAGGTCTCCGTCACGGTACCCACAGGCCATAGTGCTCGTGGGAGTTGATGGTCAATTAGGAGTACCACTTGTCCTACTGCCAGTCCTTTGCCATCCGATCTCCATTTTGGTTTGCCCTGTAGTTCTAGTAAGTAGCTGTGGATGAAAGCGCTCCAGAACTGATCAGCCAATACCTGGCTATGACGCCACCTGCGTTTCCCCAAGAGCTTGTTGGAGTCATTAAGGACTTGTGTTAATGAAGCATCATGGCGTCCCATGAGTAACCCATATTTGGGGTCACGGGGTCCAGGTCTGGAACGTCCGATGAGACATAGCCAAGCGGCTTGGAATTGATTATGCCCTCAACTTCCACTAGTAATCTTTGCAGGACGGATTGAGGCACAGATTGTTCCCGCAGAATGACTCGCAAAGCAGTCTTAACTGACTTCACCTCTAGCTCCCATGTACCACGGAAGTGAGGTGCACATGGAGGGTTGTAGCGGAACTTAATCTGCAGATCAGCTGGTTGCCTTTGAAGCTCGGGGGCCATTAGGCTGAATGTATCTCTAAGTTCCCTGTTATCTCCTGTGAATTTAGTGCCATTGTAACAGAGTATTTCGTAAGGCTTCCCTCTCCGAGCAATGAAGCGCCGTAAAGAAAGGAGAAAGGCATCTGTGTCCAGGTGTTCAAGGAGATCTAAATGTAAGCATCTGGTTGTTAGGCACTTATACAAGATCCCCCATCGCTTCTCTTGGCGTCGATCTATCTTCACATGAAAGGGCCCGGAGCAGTCTACGCCGGTGGAGAAGAATAGTGGCTTGAACAGACGTAGCCTGTAGATTGGAAGGTCAGCCATCTGTGGGTTCTGCAGCTTTGCGCCAAGATTTGCACCCAGCACCCTCGCTCTGCACCTGCGTGATTGAGTTGTTAACTATGTCTTGTATGAGTAACTTTGTGACCTGATATTGAGGGTCTATGACGATAGGGTAAATGGGTTTTCTAAGTTGGCCCAGGAAGGGCCAAGTGTTGGCCCAGGAAGGAGTTGTTCATTCAAGTTCTGACCATGGTACTGGAAGGAACAGTTAAAAACTATTCAATACTTTCCATTGTGGTGCACCATGTGGTGCGGAATGAACCATGACTCTGTGGACTTGTCTGCCTCCTCAGGTGCTATATTTGCAATGTAGCCCGCTGATTCAAGCTTTTGAATCTCAGAGCAGTAAACTTGCGCTTGCCCAGGATTCTTGACCAGTTTTCTCTCTATGTTTCTGAGACTGGGGAGTACGGCCTCCATACCTGCATGGAGCAAAGCGATAGGGGTACGTCTTAGCAGTGGGGTAGCATACCGCTGAACACGTTCACTCTGACAGTGGCAGTCTGCAAAAGGTTATAGCATTGTTGGTCTTGTTTTGATCTTGTGATCACCTTCTCGTTGTATGGAATGGTGTCAATTTTCCACAAGGACTCCACATGCTGATACAGCTCGTCACGTGTTGGGGCAGTCATAATATGCAGACATTGATGTGGGCCTTTTGGGGGTTGAATCGGACACATTGGTCCTTGCAGTACCCAACCAAGCTTGGTACACATGGCAACAGGGCCGCCCTCTGCTCCTCGGCGCTCTGGCTGAATGTCAGGAGGTGTGGCATATCAGACCCTATGAGGAGTAAGGGTTTGACATTGTCTACAGGCTGTAAGGGTAGACTTTTCAAGTGGCGATATACTTTCTGGAGTGCTACCACAGGGTAAGTATGTTTAGCAAGGCTTAAACCAGAGGCAGTAAAAGCATTTCGAATGACATACCTCTCTGTGGGTTTGGTGAGGGAAGACACCTCTTAGGTCACTGTGGACCCATCAAGTTTGGTATGGCTCTGGTGGATTGTCTGCAGAGGAAGAACTACTGGAGCTCTGTTTAGTCTGAGTTGTCGAACCACTTGAGGAAGGACGATAGTTCTTTCAGAGCCGTCATCTAGGACAGCATGAGCTTCCATTGTTTGGTCGCCATTGTGCAAGAGAACTCGGACAACTTTAAGCATGACTTTCTGTGAGCGGTTGGGTCTATCAATATAGATCTGTGTCGATGGAAAACTCACCATAAGCACTGCTCTGGAGATGTTTTAATCAAGTCATGCAGCACGGTAAGGTGAAGCTCTTTGCAGACTTTACACGGTCGCTTAAGGTTACAGGAGTCAGCTGAATGATTCCTACAACACTTCCAACAACGTTTGCCCTCTGCGATCCATGTGATGATCTGAGCTGTAGTCAGCCTCTTAAATTTATCACAGTAGTTGAGATAGTGATCTCGGTTGTCGCAATGAGGACAATAGGGCTTTAGCTTGGACATGACCTTCACCTCAGAAGGCTTGAGATATTTATCTGATGTCAGAAGTATAGGTGTTGAACACTCTAGATGATATGGAGTGCCTTAACTCTTCCCAGATGACTTTGTAGCATCGGACTGAAACATAGCTGCTGCTCGACTAGAAATGCGCTTAGCTTGTGACTTTGTTTGTAGCCAGGCTGCTAAGTCGGGGAGAGTATAGGTTCTATCTGTACCAGTTTGTAGAATTCCATGGCTTAAGCATTACTCTACAAAGCTGTCTCGGTATGCAGGTGGCAGTTTAGCCAGAAGGCGGTCTACGTGAGAACCATACATGAGCTCATACCCGTTCTGACCTTCCAGTGTTCTCAGCATGCCTTCCAGGGATTGGACAGACAAGGCGAACGAATCAAAGGCATTGAAATCACCCATTTTAAGCGGTGGAGCACTCATGATAGCACCTCACTCGGATTACATAAGCTGCTTAAGCTGGCCATACTTCTCCTGCAAAGCTTGTAAGGATGCGGCGTATGGTTGTGCGTGGTGCATATATGCTTTAGCCAGTTGTTGGGCACTAGCAAACTTCAGATGACTCAGCAACACTTGATATTTGTACTGCTCGCTGATGTGAGTATGGTGACTTAAGAGATTGTCTAGGGCCAATTTCAACAAGGCAAAGTTGCTTTCGGCGCCACTCTCAAACACTGGTAGTGTGGGGCAAGGGATGCCGTAGGCTGCTGCCATAAGAAGTTATGTCCCGGGTTGAGGTAAGTAACCATCTTGAGGAACAAGTAGAGGTGAATAGGGTTGAGGGCAGATGGGTATTTTAGATGAGAATGTCACTTTCTGATGAGTGGTTGGAATGGGATGAGTCTGACCCATAAGAGGCCCCCCTGGCAACAAAGTATTCAGGTGTGAGGTCAATGCAATGGGTGCAACTGAAGGTACAGAGATCAGAGCACTGTCTAGGCGCGGTGTCACAAGATTAGCCACTGCTGGTTGCACAGGGTTGAATCGGGGTACTGGCATGGAGACTGGGCTGGGCTGGGCTGCTGACAGACAGGCAAAATATTGTCCCCAGAATGTGCGGCTTGAGCTATTAATGTCAATGGAGGGGTTTTGGGTGTTGACTGAACTATGCGTGAGTCTCTTAATGTGCTCTGTGCCTCTGGAATAGTCTGCGTGGCTTGTATCACGGAAAATGAGGGGCAGGGCGACTGCTGAGGTACAGGAGACTGAGCTAGGCTGGTATGAAGTAACTGCGGTGGTGGCACTGTTGTGTCTGGGGATCCTTCAGGATCTGCTTCATCCACACCTCTAGGTCAGTTTCTGCCTTTTTCAGCTTGCGTCGTCTTTCTAACTGGTTAGACAGTGCTTCTTTTGCCACGAGAGCCTCTTCCTAAACACGTTGAGCTTCTTTAGCTTGGGTTTGCAGTCTCTGACACTCTATTTCTGCCAGCGTGTCCTCCTCTATCTGCCGCAGTAGGTTGTCATACTGCCGCTGCTGGATTCTCTCCTCCACTTTGGCTACCTGCCTGCTGGTAAGTGCGGATGCAGCATGAGCGCCTGAGACACTGAAACGAGAACTGGCTTTGTTATGGGACGTTCTCCTCGACTGGCTCTTGTGTTGGCTGTGACAGCGTGAAGAAGCGGTTGAAGGAGGATATATATATAACCTATATATAATATATGTTATTTACATATGCCCGTGGGACAGAGCAAACTCTGTGATGCGACCGTGTCCCCCTCCCCTCTGTCACATCGCTCATTGCCCAGAGCAAAGTAGATGGCGCATTTGGAATAAATTGAACCATTTTAACTTCTATTGCATTAATATAAAGTAACGAGAGGAGCATCTGTAACGGCCACTACAGTTCCTGCTACAGATTACAATGTGCCTTTAAAAGAACTTCTGTTATTGTATGTTGTTATGGTGTTGAGAGCGCAGGAGTAAGCGGTGATGAGAGATGGTCGCTCTACCGCTGTGTATTGCTTTAACGTGATCATTATTTTCTTTGTGATGGAACCAGAGTGTTTTGTTTCTGTTTTGTGCTCGCTCTTCTACATGTGTGAGAGACGTGTATGCCAATAATGAAACTACTATAAAGGCTCAGACACAAATAGCTGACTTCCTCGAGTTTTCATTCTCTTCCCTCAACCTTCTGTTTTCTCTGGGTAGACTCTAACTCTCTGGCCCACGTTACAAAATGGCGGCCGACCAACAGAATTGATACAGACCATCTTTTATGTTCATCTGCGTGGATATTTGCATTTTCTTGCGTTATTTTTTTGAGAATTTTTGTTGCTATGTTGGAGCCACCGGGCCGTGCTAACTAGCATTCTAATGTGCTCAATGTGGCCGGTGCGTGACTGATTTCCAGGTAATGTTACTGTGAATATGTTTTTTTGACTGATTGCTTATATTTCCCTTGTGGATTGGCCGCCTATGGGCTGTTTGGAGTGTTTATGTTGACTTTTGGATGTTTTTCTGAAATTTTTGCCCTGGGGAATATTAAACTGTTAATTGAGGACTGAAGTGAAGTGAACTGAATTGCAGCTGCATCAGAGGTGGATGGAGGAGACAGTTTTTCGTTAATGGAATATTTATGCGAACGAGTGCAAGTGAGGACCATTTAAGTGAAGAGCAATTAGCCTATGGGACAATTTTTTTTTTCTTTTGAAGCGTGCACGTCTGTTCATTTAAATCCTGCACGTGTTACTTGCCAAGACAATGGGTCACATTATTATGTACTATTTTTGAAAAGACTGTCAGACTGCTGTAAAAGGTAGATAATTAAGGTTTGTGCTAATTATTGTTGAAAAATGTTGCTGATTATTTCTTGTGGGTGAGTATAAGCAACTTTTTATTGAGCTGTTATTGCTTTTGACCCTAATATTTGTTAAATTAAATGTTTTCCCATTTCATTGTTTCAGTTGAATAATTGACTGTTTTTGTACGAAATGGCGACTCACCCTGACTTTCAGTTTGACCTGACTGACTGGACCCCATGCGATGACTATCTTCCACAACAAGGGGAGGCACAGCACTCTATTGGAGTCTTAAAAGCTCAGGTCCAGGTGTTATAAGCAGAGGTGGCAGTGCTGCAACGGTGCCTGTATGACTCAATTGACCTGCAGAAAGGCATACTGGACCACTTGATACAACAGGGGGGTACTGTACCTTTTACGCCGCAGCCAGTTCCTTTAGCCAGCTCAACACCTTACAGTGCGGCTCAGGTTGCATCGACGGCTTCAAGGTCAGTGCCAGTTAGTGTAGCTTATAGCAATGCACCCATATTTACTCACCCACTTGCTGTGGACATGAATACCACAACAAAGGCACTCACTTCTATGCTTTATCAATCATGGCTTGAACAGCCCATGTTTGCTGCAGATGGCTCCCTGAATCCAGAGAACTAGCTTCAGTCAGTTAATGTTTACAGAACCTCTCTGGATCTCACGGATGCCCAAATTCTCCTTGAGCTCCCACATTTCCTGTCAAAAGAGCCAAGACAATGTTTTACCATCCTTAGCATACATGTAACCACTTGATCTCAGTTCTGTGAGTTTTTTAAGACTGTCTTTCTGCCTTCAGACAATCAGGAACATATCCTGAGGCACATACGAGATCCAGAGAGGTTCTGTAAACATTAACTGACTGAAGCTAGTCCTCCACATGCAAATGCCCGATGAGCCACTGCCGACTTTTGTTGCTCACGTGTTGGGTGAGTTTCGTAAGTTAAAGACCTCTCCACCCCAACAAGAGCAAATAGACTTGATACAGAAGCATGTGCATGAAAAAATCAGAGTCGCCCTTTATACCCATACTGTTAATCACGGACCTTCTTTTACGGGCTCACAAGCTTCATGCAGTCCTTGGTCCAAGTGTGGGGTGTTCGCCTCAGACACAGACTAGCAGTGTGCCCCAGACCCGGCGCCAGACACAAATTCACGGACGGGCATTTCATTTTTTTAGGGGGGCACAAATGAGATCAACCTCATTGTAATGCATAATATCATTAATTATGAATTAAATGGACAAAAAAACGAGGAAGAATTGATGTACCACTCCACTGACGCAATACAACAGAGGAGTCGTAAAGATTGGACCTAGCCTAATGAAGCAGTCTAAACGCACATCGCAGGGCTCGACATCAACACTTGTCCGCTTAGTGGAGTTTTTAAAAGGCCAACTGAAAGAGAATTTTACTTGCCCGAGCGGACAAGTAGCCTATCCTGATTAAAACACCAATAACAATCACCAAAACGCGATAATGATTCTTCATCATTTAGTTTAAATGGCGATCGACAGTGTATAATGTAATGACGCTAACAAGGCTGTGCTGCCTCTCTTGAGGAGAAATAGAAACAAATGAGCGCAGCAAACACAAAGTGAGTTAACAATGTGTTAAAGTGAGTTAAACTCCGTTAACATACTGCGGCAACATTTAGAAATGTGGAGTTTTTATAACATTATACATTTAAGCAACATCACACGACCAAGTGTGCTGAATACCATCACGACTGAAAATGTGACAAGTAATTAATATTAAGTCACTTACATTTTAGATGCAATATTGACTGTTTTAGTTGTTTCAGCAGCGAAAATAGTTCAAAGATCACAGAACCATAACCTCATCTCGCCTCATCTCACAGATACAAAATTACAACTAACGTTATGTGGTAGCGCTATGCTTAGCAAACAACCAAACATTTCCGCACTCACTTTCGACAAACCAATCAAACATGTTTAAAAAAATTTTTTTTAAATCAGACCAACACATTTTTATTTTTATTCAGGAGTTATATATTTATTTATATATATATATATATATATATATATATATATGTATACATATATATATATATATATATATATGTATACTGAAAAAGTATACGTTTCCATTAAAACACCGCTTCATATGATGAAATGCATCGAACAAATAATTATTTCGTGACGTAAATAAAAGAAACACACTTTCTAAAATTAAAATAGACCAAAACTGCGGGGAAATGTGGTCTTTTAAAACGTCTGTCAATCTTCACAGGATTTTAGAATTTGCTTTTAGAAACACTAGCTTAGACAAACTATTGCTTAGCCTATTCCACAGATTCTGGAATTGGAAAATTACCAAAGGGGCATTTTGGGCTGAGCGAGCGGCGCTGAGCGTATTGAGCGAATTTCGGAATTTCCAGAAAGACCTCTGGCTCTGAAGGAAATATGATCGTTCCGCTCGCGCTCCGAGCGAGCGCAAACATTTATTTAATTTAATTTAAATAAAATTCAAATAATTGTATTTTAATAAAATTCAAATAATTTTATTATTTTAAATCAGAAGGTTTAAAAATGTTTAACCAATGCCAATCATTAAAAAGAGCTTGTCAGTAAAACTTCGTAACGCCAATTTTTTCCTCAAGCTCTCAGCGAAAGCTCGTAACTTCACCCTGCCTCCTTTCAGATTGATGCGCTGCGCACAGCCTGGAGGAGACAGATCTCCGCTTTTTCGCAGTGCCAGATTAAATAAATAATAACTGATGTTTGAATAGTACAGCGTTTTCTTGCTCGTCCAGGGTGGGCACTAGTGACTCACAGGGCGGGCCAGGCCCCCCATTGCCGCCCATGGCGCCAACACCTTAAGAGATGTTCACTGTTTCAAATGCCCTTTGCATGGATTCACCTCTCGTACTTCCCCAAACTGTAGTTTAAATGCAAAGCCGTGTTTGCTCCCAAACGGAGCCTCCAAGAATACAGGGAGATGCCGTCAGTAGAGTGCTTGAAATAGGAAGGACGGATGGCTCTGACCCGACCATTGGGGATGGAACAGTGGTTTCAGACTTCACCCAGTGGGGAAACTTCCGAGGAGGGAGGACATTCAGACGGGGCAATCCTCCCTCAAGGAAGTAAATGTGCCTCACTTACCTGATGCTTCCATAACTGATCAGCCTACTTTGTGTCATGTAGAGGATGTAGTTTCTGCATCATATTGGAACACTGGAGATGGAGCATCCTGCTGCCCATTAGGTGTAATATGGTTGTCGTTGGATTTCATGGGTTAGCGTTTCCATCAAGTGCAGACTTGATGTCTAGCCCGAATTAGTCAAGCGTGGGAGTAAATTCTTCTGTCCTGTTGGAGAAAATTGAGGGGGCATCTCTAAAAAATGAACAGAAAAGCAAACTGACTGAGCTTCTTGAGATTTTCAGGGGATTCTATGATGGTCATTTGGGACACACCTCCTTATAGACTCTATAATATAGAGCATGAGATCAATACTGGGGATGAAAAACCAGTTCACCTTGCCCCTTACTGCAGTTCTCCTGCTAAAAAGGAGCTCATTGACTCCCAGATAAAAGATCTATTAAGAGAGGGAATAATTGAATCTGCTTTTGGTCCATTCCAGTTGTAATCGTCACAAAAAATCAGGAGAGCCCAGGTTTTGTGTTGATTATCGTGCACTCAATAAGCTCACGTTCAAAGACTCATATCCTCTCACGAGGATTGAAGAATCGCTCGACTTTCTGGCTTGAGGAACCTTCATTTCCACTATTGACTTTTGGATTGTGTCTTTTTGGATTGTGCAACGCGCCCACCACATTCCAAAGGCTGATGATCTCTGTCCTTGCGGGTCTCATTTATAAGTCGTGTGCCGTCTACTTTGACAATATTGTCATGGCATCGCCTACATTTGAGCAGCACCTTATTGACCTGAGAGAAGTTCTTAGCAGGCTGTAATCTGCAGGCCTGTCTGTTAAACTGGAAAAGTGACAGTTATGCAGGAGCGAGCTCACTTTTCTCGGTTACAAGGTTACTTCAGAAGGTATCCTGCCAAATTAGGGAAAAGTAAGGGCTGTGACAGATTTCAACACTCCTACTTGCATAAAACAAGTCAGACAGTTTCTATGTCTAACCATTTATTACAGACGTTTTATCCATGATTATGTATGCCATGCTGAGCCACTCTTTGCGCTTACAAGGACGGATGTTCCCTTTTATGGTCCAGTGAATGTCAGGCTGCCATGGATTTTCTCAAAGACAAGCTGACTTCTGCACCTGTCTTGAAATTTCCTGACTTTTCACTTCCTTTCTTTATCCATGCGGATGCCTGCGATGTTGCGATATATTCCTGTGGAAAGCAAAGATGGAGTTGCTGGTTATAGCTATAATGTGGGTTCCCCTGTTTATCTCATGCCTTAATCACATAACACCTGTGAGATCTACCGCGAAGCTCCAGTACAGCCGCAAATTTCTGCTTCAGTGGCATCGGCCTTATTATGTTCGATACTCACTGGATTTAATAAGATCACAAAATGTTCTGATCGATGGCAGCTTTATGGAAAATGCCTCTAGGAAGGATGATGAATCGAAGATATGGAAACCGCGGAAGCGAGGAAATAAGGGTGGCGTGCGTCAAAGACTGAGGAAGCAATGTCTCAGAACGATTCCTTTGCCGACTATGGTAATGGCAAACGTCCAGTCTCTAAGGAATAAAATCGATAAACTGCAAGCCACTGTACATGTTCACCATTCATGCAGAGAGGCTTGCATTTTGGCCTTTACAGAGACTTGGCTAAAAGATCAAGACAGCGACTCAGTTTTAACTATTAATGGCTTTGGGACTCCTCTGTGAACTGATCGAGATTCAACGATTACAGGTAAAAGGCAAGGAGGCGGTGTTTGTCTATACATTAATAAAAGGTGGTGTGATTCCTTAATCGTAAGAGAAACATTGTGCACCCAAGACATTGAACTGCTTTCTGTTTCATTACGGCTGTTTTATTTGCCTCGAGAATTCGCTCAAATTTTTGTTACGGTGGTGTACATTCACCCTAAAGCAAACGAGGCTAAAGTGAAGGAGACTGTCGAACGTACTGTTTCTAAGTTGCAAAATGTTTCCCCTGACGCCCCTAATTTTATCATGGGGGATTTTAACCATTGCTCATTGAAATACACTTTGAGGAATTTTCGACAGTATGTCACCTGTACAACACGATTTAACAAAATGTTGGATTTGTGTTATGGTTCTGTCAGAGGTGCATATAAGTCCATTAGTAATCCACCATTGGGGCTGTCTGAACATAACACTGTGTTTTTAATTCCTATGTATAAAACAGTTTTGAAAAAGTATAAGACTGAAACCAAATCTATTAGGAAATGGTCTGAGGATTCGTCTTTAGCATTGCAAGGATGTTTTGAATGCACAAATTGGGAGGCTTTTGAAAATTCATGTTCTGATATTGATGATTTAACAGATGTTGTAAGTAGTTACATACATTTTTGTGAGGATATGCTTATCCCTCAAAAAACGGTGCGAACTTTTGCTAATACAAAGCACTGAATAACTAAATCTATTAAGTCTCTCATGGTTGAAAGAAATAAGGCTTTTCATGCAGGTGATTTAGAAAGGAAGCATGATTTGCAAAAACAAATAAAGTGTGAAATTAGGAGAGCTAAATATAAGTATAAGGAGAAAGTAGAGGGGGATCTTAGAGGAAATAGACTTGGCTCTGCCAGGGAAAGTATGCATACTATAACTGGATCTAAGAGTAAAAGCAATGCCCCCTTAAAATTGGTTGGTTACAAGTCCGATATACAGTTGGCACAAGAATTTAATACTTTTTATACTGGATTTGATGTGGAGGATTTCACTAGTGAAACAAATGGGCTTAGGAATACAACTATGTGTAATATGGAGTGTAATTTTTTTAATCAGCAGGATGGTATAAATGTTTTTAAAAAGAGCAAGGTGGGAAAATCTTCTGGAGCAGATTAGATTAGGGGACGTTTACTAAAGACATGTGCGGATCAGTTAGGTCCTGTTTTTTATAATATATTCCAAAAGTCGCTTTATCTTCAAAAAATTCCTAAATTGTGGAAAAAAGCCATTGTTGTGCCTGTAAGGAAGACAAGTTATCCTAAGACTCTAAATGATTTTAGACCTGTTGCTCTGACATCATTGGTGGTGAAATGTTTTGAGAAATTTGTCAGGGATGAACTTTTATTGAAAACTCAAAGTCTTTTAGATCCATTGCAGTTTGCTTACCAGGCTAGAAGAGAAGTTGAGGATGCCTCATCCACCCTGTTAAATATGATTATGAAACATTTGGATGGAAGGAAAACTCATGTTAGATTGCTCTTTGTAGATTTTTCATCAGCTTTTAATACTATTCAGCCCCATGTTTTAGTAAAGAAATTAATTTCAGAGTTTAAATTAGAATTTAAGATAGTGGGGTGGCTATTAGATTTTTTAAGTGATAGAATGCAGAGAGTAAGAGTAAACAGTACCTTTTCAGGTACCCTCATTACGGACACAGGTTCTCCCCAAGGATGTGTTCTCTCACCCTTGCTCTACATTTTATATACTAATGATTGTGTGAGTAGACACAGAGATAGGTTCATTTTAAAATTCGCTGATGATACTGTCATTGTTAGCTTGTTGACTGGGGATGAGAATAGTCATGGTCCAGTGGTGAATTATTTCTCTGCCTAGTTTCTAGGCAGAGATCTGCAGACAGGACGGCATTGCTGTTTTTCACATGATCTGCTAACAGAACACTTCAAATGTGTGAGGCAATCAGTATTGTTTGGGCTGAAGACAATTCTTCAATAAAAATCTTTTTATTCTTAAAACATCCTTCGACTCGACTATCTTCATCCAAGACTTCAACCACATCAATGGCGTAGTCGGTAGGATTCTGAGGGAAAACATCGATTGACAATTGGTGAAACCAGAGCAAGTTCAGCTAGAGGGGCGGACATACTCTTGTCCGAGAAAGCTTGCGGTCCAGCCGGCTCTCAGATAAACAAGGTCAGACAAAGATAAAATTACTTACCGTCTAGTTAGGGACCGTGTGTTTTTTCGGGTAGGTGAGAGTTATGGTCCTCTGGTAAGAACGGAAAACGCTAAAATTATTCAGCCAAAAAATTGTTAGAAATCCCCAGAATCATTGAAAAAGAACACGAATTGAAGGTAGATGAAGATTAAAATGCTAAGAGAACTGAGGATGATGTAGTAATAATAAAATAGAATTGAGATACGAGTTGTAATAGGAAATAATAATAATAAGGACCGAGGCGCGTGTCCTATAAAAATAATAAAATAGAACCAAGGTGCATCTTCTATTTCTAAAAATACAACCGAGGTGCGAGTTGTATCATACAACCGAGGTGCGAATTGTATCAAAGGGAATACAAAATTGAACCGAGGCGCGTGTTCTAAAAATACAACCGAGGCGCGAGTTGTATTTAGTGAAATCGACCGAGGCGCGAGTCGATTAATGACCCTAAAAATTAATTAGAAGTGAGTTAGAAGTTCTAGACTGAATGCAACTGAGTTACGAGTTATCAAAATGAATTAGAACTAAGTTAGAAGTTCTAGACTGAATGCAACTGAGTTACGAGTTGTCAAAATGAATTAGAACTAAGTTAGACGTTCTAGACTGAATGCAACTAAGTTACGAGTTGTCAAAATAAAATAGAATAATAAAATAGAAAAAGGAATCACTGGTTAAACTAGTTAGTATATAGTGTGGAAGAATTAATTCAAGAATTAATTAATAAGAATTAATAATGAACAAGAACCTAATATAAGTGAACTTACTGATAAACAGATCATTAACAGGCTAATTTGTGACTGGGTAACATCTGTGAATGAACAGGAAAAAATTAAGAACTGGGGTACTGCTAAAAATGTTATATTGACTGCTATTATTCACTAATGAGGATATAGAGATTAACCGCATAGATTAAATAAATATAGATTAAACGCACATCACAAAACCCAAATAATTGAATTTGGCCCGTGTATTGTAGAAGCTGAAACTTTGCTCCTGTGGGCAGATATTGACTTTCATTTAGGCCAGAGGCGTCATAAAAGCAAAAGTGCATGAATTTTGTTTACCACACAAACACAGACAGACATGGATGAGGTTAGAGCAAAAAAGGCTATTAGAAATAACTATGGCTAAATCACCTTTGGATTATATAATGGGGAAAATCTAAAAGAGGGAGAGGAGCTAAATAATGTTAGTACAGGAAAGATTAAACTAAAAAGTTAGCTGAAAAAAAGGCTAGCCTTAACCCTCTGCCTAGCATGGGACACAAGATACCGAGCGCCCCGCCTCCATACAATGAAAAACTGACCATGACTGAGCTCCCAGCATATTGCACAAAAAAGGAGTAGAAAAACATGTAGGGATATATCCGCTGATTTCAGAGGGAGAAGAAACCACAGTGAAAATAGTGGCAGGAATGCTTAGATTAAAAAGCATAAATCAAACAGAAGATAATGACAGTATGACTGGCCAGAGAGAGTCAGAACAGGCCCAAATAAGGGAAGGCCGACAAGATATTAGAGGGAGAGGAAGACAAATTAGTAACTTTGAACCAAATGCAGAAAGCACCCCATTTGAAAAAACTGGAGCAGGGTTATTAGAAATAAGCGAACAAGCAACTGAACTGGTAGACGAATGAGCAGACAAACACGAGGAGCAAACCAAAAAATAAATGAAAGATTAATGGAGGAAAACCTCCTTAAAGAATTAAGAAAGATGGAACTCCAAAATATGAAAGAAAGACAAAAGGGTATCTGGGATGAGCAAACATATTCAGATGGGTGGAACCAGCCTAAATTAAAGTTAATATGGAAAAAGCCACAAATAAAGATGCGTTTAAAAAATATAGAGAAAGAGAGGCAGCAGAGACAACAGGTACCAGGTCAGGTAGGAAATATAAAGAGACATACAAGGAAGCAAAAATGATGCCACTATTAGTGCAAGGAACACAGCTGAAATATGTGCCATGGGGAGGTAGGGACGTAGAAACATTGAAATCGAAGCTACCGAGCCTGAGAGATGAGGCAAATAGATGGATAGCCGCTTTTGAGGATGAGACAGTGGGAGATATGATTGCGGTAGGGGATATTAAAGTTTTGCTGTCTAAGGTATTAACCAGGCAAGAGATGGAGGATATACTGGAGGACGCTGGCATGAAGGATGCTGTGGGCTGTGAGGATTACAATGGTCAATCCCTAAACACATACCGTGCTGAACTATGGGGGACATTGAGAGACAAGTTTCCCATTAAAATGTCCAAAAACAGGCAGCTGACGAAACAACTGACATCTGAGGATAATTTCGATCAATGGATAAATGAGCAGGTGCAACATTGGCAAAATATGACTAATGAAAATGTGACTTTTGATCAATCTTCCCTGTGTACATAGCTGTTTAGAAGTGCCGTAAAGGAGGTGTTGCCTATCACAGTACAGGGTAAACTGAGAGACATACCAGGACTGGATGAGATGGACCACGATCAATGGTCTGAAACTGTGAGACATTTCGTTAAAACTCACCATGGAAGCAGAAATAGCTCTGGAAAATCAGAGCAGAGAGGTCACTCGAAAGCTAGCACAAGCTAAACTGGAGCAGCTGAAAAAGGACAAGAAACTGAAAGGTACGTACGTAGTGAGGGGTGAGGCTGGAGGGTCTGAGGAGTCCACAGGGGGAAAAGGGCTGGGTCAGAAAGTAGAACCGACATCAAAGCCAGGGGACGGCCAAAGTCAGCAAAACCTAGTTGTAAATGTGCAGCTACCACAAGGGTACCATCCTCAGGCTCAGGGAAGCTGTAGAAGAGGATCAGGGCGAGGCAGGCCAATGACAAGAGGAAGAGGTGATGTAGGAAGAGAGAGAGAATAATTAAAGACAGGCAGTCAGTGGAATGCTATGGGTGTCATCAGCTAGGACACACAAGAGTCGAGTGTCAGATAAACCCATGACCAGATCAACAATAGGAGTTTTCGGAGAACCCTACTGTAGGCCAGCACGTGGTGTTATCAAAAAGCGAAAATGAGGAACCAATTATAGAGTGTAAAATTTATGGAAAAATATGGAATAGCCGAATGGATGGATGGACAGCTAGAAGAGCTAAGAAGAAAAAAAATATAAAATGGAATTATGTCAGCCCAAAGAGCAGAAATAATGGCACTAACAGAGGCGTGTAGGATACTAGAGGGTGAGAAGGGAACCATATTTACAGATTCAGCTTATGGGTATGGAAAACCAATTAAGCATGAAAAAGAGATCAGGGACCTGTTACAATCATGCTTGGGACCCACGGAACTGAGTATAGTGAAGTGCAATGCACATCAAAAGGGGGAAGATAAGATCACGTTAGGAAATAACTTTGCAGACCAAACAGCAAAAGCAGCAGCAAAAAGAGAAGCAGAACCAGGAAAAGGGATTTTAGTATTAACCAGGGTTCAGATAGCTAAAAAAAGCTAAAAACTGAATGCATACAAATAAGAGGACCAGAAGAGATAATCAAAGAACAACAAAAACAGGCTGGAGAGCAGGAGAAACTAGAATGGAAACTTAGAGGAGCAAACGAAGTAGGGGACATATGGAGGACACCACAAGGGCAGGTAGTGGTGACAGAACAATTGGAACAGATGGTCCTGTCACAAGCACATGGAGCAGGGCACAATAATAGGACGGAAATTATAGACACAATAATCAAACAAAACAACGTGTGGTTTCCTAGAGTGCAAGAGAAAGTTAATGAGTTTTTAACACGATGTAGCGAATGCATGACACGAAACACTTTTAAAAGCGCACCACACCCAATTAGACACTTCCCCAGGCCTCAGGGACCCTTCACACACTTGGTAATGGATTTCGTGGACATGATAACACCAATAAAAGGTAAAAGATACAGTGGGGCAAAAAAGTATTTAGTCAGCCACCAATTGTGCAAGTTCTCCCACTTAAAAAGATGAGAGAGGCCTGTAATTCATCATCAATTCATTCAAACATATGCCATTAATACAGATAACGAGTGGAGGACAGAGGAGCCTCTTAAAGAAGAAGTTACAGGTCTGTGAGAGCCAGCAATCTTGCTTGTTTGTAGGTGACCAAATACTTATTTTCCACCATAATTTGCAAATAAATTCTTTAAAAATCCTACAATGTGATTTTCTGGATTATTTTTTTCTCATTTTGTCTCTCATAGTTGAGGTATACCTATGATGAAAATTACAGGCCTCTCTCATCTTTTTAAGTGGGAGAACTTGCACAATTGGTGGCTGACTAAATACTTTTTTTGCCCCACTGTACATGTTAGTGGTAGTGGATAGATTTTCCAGCTGGGTAGAAGCATTCCCAGTTGGCAAGCAAAGTGGAGAAGCGGTGGCATAGGCACTTTCCAAATAAATAATACCACGGTTTGGGGTGCCAAGTATATTACAGTGTGATAATGGACCAGGGTTTGTGGCAAACGTAGTTAAGAAAATGTGTGAGAAACTACACATAACAATTAAGTATGGGTCAGTCTATCATTCTTAGTCTCAAGGTAAAGTCGAACGAATGAATCAAACACTAAACGGAAAGCTTTCCAAAATCTGTGCACAAACAGGCCTGAATTGGGTAACAGCGCTACCAATAGCCCTAATGGCGATAAGGGGAAGTACAAACCGCGGAACTAAATTGACACCTTCGTGAAATGGTTACGGGGAGGAGAATGTCAAGAGGAGACAGAGAAACGATAGAAATAGAAGACGTAGACAAATTGAAAAGTGAATTAGATAAATATGTGACAACTCTAACCCAAATTCATACAAGTATTTTTCAGACTGAATCCCGACCAAGAGAAACTCCAGACGAATCAAACAGAAGTGGACCGATAGCAGTGGGGGATCTGGTCTACATAAAAGTGTATCGAAGGAAGTGGGATGAACCCTGACACGAATGTGTATCACACTTACAGACTAGACCTTAAATAGTGTGTTGATTTTAAACGTTAGTTCATATGGGTTATTGCATGATGTAAAATTAGTAAGGTCTACCACCTTGTGTGTAGGAAACAAAAGAAAATTTGCATAAATAATCAGTCTGGTGACATGTTGTTTGTTCCAGCATAAAAAGAATATCTGAAGATACTGTCCTGAGAACAGTCGTTTATTTTGTTTATGGTTGGTTTCGTGTAGTTTTTATTTATGTGAAATATGCTACTGCAGATAATGTATTTTGATTTGTTCATACTATCATGTATGTCAGTGTGTGCCTAATTAATACATGCCCTGTATGGTTCTGTATTTTGACAACTTTTCATGTCTGAGGTTGTTTAAAGTAATGTGCTACTCAGTTGTGTATAGCTGAGGACAGCCTTTATCTACCTGGGGGGGATCTGTAATGGCTACTAGAATACTGTTCCTGCCACAGATGTCAATGTGCCTTTAAGAGAACATATGTTGTTGTATGTTGTTGTGGTACGTATGCACGCATGGTGTTGTGAGCATGCACGCATGGTGTTGTGAGCATGCACGTACAGAGGGAGTAAGCGGTGAAGAGGGATGGTTGCTCTATCGCTTTGTATTGCTTTAATGTGATCATTCTTTTCTTTGTGATGGAACCAGAGTGTTTTGTTTCTGTTTTATGCTCGCTCTTCTACATGTGTTAGAGACACTTGTACCAATGATGAAACTACTATAAAGGCTCAGGCACAAATAGCTAACTGCCTCGAGTTTTCATTCTCTTCCCTCAACCTTCTGTTTTCTCTGGGTAGACTCTAATTCTCTGACCCACGTTACACGTCGCCCAAAGTAACAAAATAAAATGACTAAAAATGTTTCACTAAAAATTTTCTCGAGTAAGAGTAAAAGTACCTATTTTTAAATATACTCTAAAAGTATTAGTTACCCAAAAAAGTTACTCAAGTAAATGTAACGAAGTATATGTAACTCGTTACAACCCACCTCTGTCGTCATGTGACACACAGCAACCACAACAGCACTTATGTTTTATTTATTTTTTCCTTCTTATTCGAAACATTCCAAAACTCTTTAACTATATCATGAAATATCTTTATTCTCACCTTTATAGATTATGTTGATAGTGGGCGATGGTCAAAGTAACCTAATAATGTAATCTAATAACTATGCATGAAAATCTGTCTGTTTATGGGTGTCATGTCATTTTTAATACTACTGAATTTATATTTAATGTGAATTTAACATTAAAAGTTAACGTGAATAAATAACATTGCAAATTAGGCTACTAATCATAACACTTTAATTGTACAGAAAGAGAGCAAAGAACATTTACATTATCAAAGAACATTTTCAGTGACAGTCTAGTTCAAAGAGCTAGTTAACTACAGACCGATCTGGAATCTCCCTTTTCTAGAATATCAAAATCAACTGCGGGCGGCAGATACTTTTTCTATTTAGCACCCAAACTCTGTAACAATCTACCCAACACTGTCCGGGAAGCAGACACACTCTGTCAGTTTAAATTTAGATTAAAGACCCATCTCTTCAACCTGACGTACACATAGCACACTAATACACTTCTAATATTCAAATCCGTTAAAGGATTGTTAGGCTGCATTAATTAGGTTAACCGGATTAATTTCCCATAAATTTCCCATAAAACACAATGTACTTGTTAGATCGTAAGAAAATTTACATCTATGCTCATATGAATCTGTTTCTTTCTTATTCAGAGGTCACCGTAGCCACCAGATCCAGTCCGTATCCAGATCAGATGATGGATCAGCACTTAGAGACAACCTCTGCAGCCCCTACAGCCCTGAACATCAGCGGAGTCTAGGACACCTAGATGAGCCTCAGAGAGAGAGATCGCCAGTGAGGACCCCGTCACCTAGACAGCCATTGGGAAAAGACCACTGGAACCAGTTGAGCCCTTACAATCTGACTTTGCTGCAGTTGGAACAAACTGCTGGTTCATCTGGCCAGAGGGGAACTGGCCCCCCGACTGAGCCTGGTTTCTCCTAAGGTTTTTTTCTCCATTCTGTCACCGATGGAGTTTTGGTTCCTTGCCGCTGTCGCTTCTGGCTTGCTTAGTTGGGGACACTTCATTTCCAGCAATATAATCGACGTGATTGCACAGATACTATTTAAACTAAACTGAGAAGAATGATGCCATCACAAAATTCAATAGTGAAAATTTTACTGAAAATTGAGTGTTAAATCTTATCGTTTTACATTATTGACACACTATTTTCCTGTTTTTATATGGTGCAGTTGCTTTGTTACAATTTGTATTGTCAAAAGCACTATATAAATAAAGGTGACTTGACTTGATGCACTCTCAAAAACTCCATTAAAAATCACTGAAGCCTTTACACTATGAAATTAATATCTTACAGATTCATACAGACATTTGCACTTTGTTGTTTCTGATGACAGAATTCACCAGAAAGAGGTATTCAGTCAGCGAGCGAGTGAAGAAAACTGGCATTTTAGCAATGACCCATCTGAACACCTATCATTGGTCATTACATTGATAAGCTCAACAGCATCGTTTGGTTGCTTATAATGGGCATAATGGTGCTGTAAAAAAGACATTTGTATCTGACTCAGCTCCAACCATCGTAGGCTGATTTTGAATTTAGCGGCTGATGATGTGATACACTGAACCTTCTAATCACGCTGGTGTGATTGTATAAAATATAAAAAATATCAATAGGCCTTCATGGTCTACGTTCGAAAACCAGAAGCTTTGAACAGTTGTGTAAAATAACTTCTGCTGTAGCCTGTATGAATGGCAGTGCCCATAGCACAGGGTTGTTGTGATTTATTACATTACGTCATTCAGCAGACACTTTTATCCGAAGCGACTTACAAATGAGGACAATAGAAGCAATCAAAACGAGTAAAAGAGCAACAACGTGCAAGTGCTATGACAAGTCTCGGTTAGCCTAACGCAGTAAACATAGCAAGTTTTTTTTTTTTTGGTTTATTCTTAGAAAATTAATAGATAGCATATAGAAAAAATAAACCTAGTTTTATTTTCTATTTTTTTTAAGAAACAAGTAGATAGAATAGAAAAAAGAAAGCTATTGTTATTTTTTCAATAACAATTAGCGAATAAATATGCAATACAAATAAAAAAAAGAAAACATTTTATTAGAATTAGAATAGAGAGTGCTAGAGTTAGAGGGTCAAATAAATATGGAAGAGATGTGTTTTTAATGATGTTGCCAAAACCTGGACTTCGATCTCAACCTCCACAGCCTGCTCTCTACTACCATCAGCCCACACCGCAGCAGCTGAGACCTTCTTGCTGTGGCACTCAACGGAGGCGGTCGCATTTTTCACTCCCCGTCCTCACCCTTATCTTCCCTGCTTTGCTCCCTTGTCTCGTCTCATATTGAGAGACTCTCTCTGCACGGCTCTCCAAACTGAAAGATTATGGATTTGATCAACTGGTCTCTCAACGCAATTGACACCATCTTCTCGACGAGAAGCCTGGGTTCTGGGGAACCTGTCTGCCCTGACGGAACATTCGCAGCGGGTTATACGATGGACGCTTGGGAGAGGTGGCGAATCGTATGTCTTGCGGCTCTTTCCGTGGAGGACATTGAAGATATCTACCTATTCGGAACCATGATAACAGGTATTTTGCTGATTGGATTAGGCTTTGCCCTGGGTTATCGAAGAATTCAGAAAACGGGAACAGCTGTCCAAAGCCTCACAAGGCTGCCCGTAATGATTGAAGCAGTGGGAAGGGCGGTCAGCATTGAGACTGAGACTATTAACCGCAATATGGATTCTATCATGGAGAAGCTCACGGCTTTGCAAAGGAAAATTGATGGAGACCAGAATGGACAGTAGAGTAGCCACGGAATTGGAATGCGGTTACTCGCCCCAAGACAAAACAATCGCAATCTTATCTTTTGGCTCCCCGGCTCAGTGGCCTTGGCAAAGACTGCTGATGGAATATTTACCCTGGGAAGAGCTCTGCAGTGAGACGCTCTTGCTTCCTCCCCCATCACTTCCCCTCCCACTCGCCTCCGTCGCTTTTGAACCGCCAGCCTGACAAGCGGGTCTGACCAGTGCCGGAATAGTGGCTGCAGGACCGGATGGCTGCTTGCTGGAGCTGGATTACTTCCCCTGTGGCTATGTCGTGTGTATATGGTGTAATGTGCTTTTGTGTTGCTGAGGTGTTTTTTCCTGTTCTCACACTGTACTCCCCAAGGAGCATAGTCTGGGGGTTATTTTTTTTCTCCTCACTTTTCCTCATGTTATGCTGTATTTTTCTTCAATTCTACTTGCATTTTACTAGTGATTATACCCTGTATGATTGTGTATGTGACGAATAATAAATAACCTTGAACCCTTGAACCCCAGCAGCAGCAGAACCCTGCAGCACAGGGCCCTCTCTCATGGAACCAACATCAGCACAACCACAAAAGACGGTTGGTGGTTGGCTTCCTTTGCGGTCCTCCGAGGGGTTGTCATAATCTCTTCTCAGGTGTTTGTCATCTTTGATCATTTAAGGGTTGGATCCAGACTGAAGCTTGTGTTATTCCTAGTTACCACGGGATGTTAATCCCGTTGCAGAAACAGAGAAACAAATAAAGACAATTAGCGTAGCAGTTGTTCCATCCAGGAACAACCCTGGATGAAATTATCTGTTCAACCCAAGCTAAAGCATAATAATTTGCGTTTGATCAGATATACCTGCAGTACAAGATTGAGAGATGCATTATATGAATGCTTGGCTAAAGAGATGTGTCTTTAATCTAGATTTAAATAGAGAGAGTGTGTCTGAACCCCGAACGTTATCAGGAAGGCCATTTTTAGTTGACTTTGCTATCCTAGGTACTACCAAGAGTCCAGAGTTTTGCGACCTTAGGGAGCGGGTTGGATTGTAGCGTGATAGAAGATTGGTTAGGTAAGCAGGAGCTAAATCATTTAGGGCCTTATAGGCAAGTAATATTTTGTAACGGTCACGTCCTCACCAGTCAACGGTTGGTAAGGCCGGTGGCAAGAATAAAATAAGAAAACCACGGCACTCCTCTCCTGTCCCAGCTCACAAAAATCACAACAGAGCTTGTCACAAGTTGACAATTTTATTGTTTTATAAAACAAGAAGCGCATTTATTCGGAAGGGGATCCAGGCCAAAATAACAAACCAAAGTACTAACTAGGGGTTAAAGACTTAAATGACCTAAAAAAATATATATATATATTATTGATTTTTTTTATCACTAAAGAAATACAGAAGTATTCCCTAACTCCCTAGCTAGGCAAAAAACAGGAGAAAACGAGGTTCACAAAAATAAAAGGCAATCCCAACCTCAGCAGTTCCGGTGGCGCTGCTGAGTTCAGACGCCTGTGAATTAGCTCCGCTCAGTACTGTGCTTTTTATGTTTTTTGTACCTATTTTTTACTTCTCTTTTTGATACGTGTATCGTCTGCAATGATTATGTACGACAGAAAAACACTTTTGGACTTTGGACAGCGCTACACTAACCTGATTCAGGACACTTTATCCATGGATCCAGCGTGGCCATTGGAGATACTCCGGAACAACGAGTTGAACAATGACCACCTGAATAACCGCAGGAGGCGAAAGAAACATCGCGGGAGACGCGCTGGAATATGCAACAGACTGAGGAAAAGGGCTCACAGTCCTCCTTTACCGAGTATTCTGCTCGCTAATGTCCAATCCTTGGAGAATAAGATGGACGATCTTAGAGCCAGGATTAGTTTCCAACGGGACATTAGGGACTGTAACATCATTTGTTTGACCGAAACATGGCTCACGCCGACGGTCCCGGACAACGCTGTAACGCCGTCTGATAACTTCTCTGTCTTACGGATGGACAGAACAGCCGAGGCCGGAAAAACCAAAGGTGGTGGAGTGTGTTTCATGATTAACAGGAAATGGTGTGACCCCAGGAATATCTCCATTCTGTCGCGTTCCTGTTCGCCTCATCTAGAACATCTCTCCATTATCTGCCGCCCATTCTATCTGCCCCGGGAATTTTCATCAATCGTCATTACTGCTGTCTACATTCCACCACAAGCTGACACTAGCTTGGCTTTGTCCAATCTTCACGATGTGCTCAGCGGATATAACAACAAACATCCTGACGCTGCCTTCATCATCGCCGGAGACTTTAACAAAGCCAATCTCAAGAAGGTCTTGCCAAACTTTCATCAGCATATATCCTGTCCAACCAGAGGACTGAATACACTCGATCACTGCTACAAATGTCTACAAAGCCCACTCACTGCCGGCTTTTGGCAAATCAGATCATGCCGCCATTTTCCTCACACCGGAATACAAACAAAGGATCGCTCATGAACCGCCGGTGGAGAGGGAAGTGACGCGCTGGTCCTCCCACTCTGAAGCTATGCTACAGGCGTCTCTTGATGACGTCGACTGGGACATGTTCCGGGCGAGTTCATCTGACGTCAGCGAATTCACGGATGTAGCATTAAGCTTCGTAAACACGCTAACCGAGCAAGCCACTGAAACGGTAACAATAAGGACTTTTTCTAATCAGAAACCGTGGGTGGACAGATCAATCCGTGATGCGGTTAACCATCGCACTGCCGCATACAACGCCAGTCTGTTGTCAGGAAACATGGGCGAGTACAAAACATTGTGTTATGCTCTCCGTCGTGCAATAAGAGCCGCTAAGCGCCGGTACAGGGAGAAAATTGAGTCACATTTCCAGCTCAGTGACTCTCAACGCATGTGGCAGGGACTGAAGACCATATGTTCCTCTGGAAAGAACTCCTCCGCAGAGGTGAGAGCAGATCCGTTGCTGGCCGAAGAGCTAAACACCTTCTACGGCCGCTTTGAATGTAATGGCGGCGCGACTCTGCCGATCAGCACGTCAGAAAGCAGCAGACAGAGCAGCGATGATTATGCTATCACCTTGTCAGAGGTCAATGTTCGGAGGGAACTAAAGAGAGTGAACGTCAGGAAAGCAGCAGGACCTGATGGGATTACTGGCCGCGTTCTGAGGTCCTGTGCTGATCAGCTTGCTGGTTTGTTTACTTCCATCTTTAATGAGTCCCTCGCTACCTCTGTTGTTCCCACCTCCTTTAAAAAATCTGTCATCATCCCTGTGCCTAAGAACAGTAAACCCTCTTGCCTGAATGACTATCGTCCAGTTGCCCTCACATCGACAGTCATGAAGGTTTTTGAGAGGCTTTTAAAGAAACACATTTGCTCCTCCATCCCTGCTACTTTGGACCCTCTTCAGTTTGCCTATCGGCCAAATAGGTCTACTGATGATGCCATCTCCCAGGTCCTGCACTCCTCCCTCACTCACATTGACAGCAAAAATGGCAACTATGTCAGGCTGCTATTCATTGACTATAGCTCAGCTTTCAACACTAACTCTCAGACCTCGGCCTAAACACTTCACTCTGTGACTGGATTCAAGATTTCCTCACCGCCAGACCACAAGTGGTGAAAGTCGGCCAGTTCACCTCCAACTCCATCACCCTGAACATAGGAGCCCCACAGGGCTGTGTCCTGAGCCCCCTGCTCTACCCACGACTGCGTGTCCTCTCACAGCTCCACTTCTATTGTCAAATTTGCGGATGATACTGTGGTTCTGGGCCTCATTAACAACGATGACGGGGCCGCATACTTGGATGAGGTAGAGAGACTCACATCATGGTGCCAGGACAACTGTCTCTCTCTGAACGTGAGCAAAACTAAAGAGCTGATTGTAGACTTCAGGAAGAGACAGCAGCGGCCCTACACCCCTCTTATGATCAGTGGGACCCCTGTGGAGAGGGTGAGTAGCTTCAAGTACCTCGGTGTAAACATCTCCGAGGACCTAACTTGGACCACACACATTCAGACTCAGGTTAAGAAAGCCAGGCAAAGACTGTACCATCTGCGACAGCTGAGGAAATTCAGGGTCTCACCAGCAATCCTGAAAACTTTCTATTCAGGGGCCATAGAAAGTGTACTGACTCAGTGCATCTCAGTGTGGTATGGTAATTCCTCAAGCCAGGACTGCAAAGCTCTGCAGAGAGTCGTTCGCTTAGCTGAGCGCATCTCAGGGTCTACTCTCCCCTCTCTGCAGGGCATCTACCTCAAACGCTGCAAAAGCAGAGCTGCTAAAATCCTCGAAGATTCAACTCACCCCGGCAACCATCATTTCTGTTTACTGCCATCTGGCAAGCGCTTCAGGGAGCTTGATGGCAAAAACTGAGAGACTGAGGAGGAGCTTCTTCCCTCAGGCCATCAGGCTCCTAAACACAAACCCAGTCTCATAAACACTTACAAGATTGTTACTGGAAAACATACATATTCTCATCACTCGTATTTTTGTGTACATACCCTGAACAACCCGTCTGCACATCCCTCCTATTGATATTACTATTTATTAAGTCCCAGTACACTGTTTTTTGCACAGCTTATTGTTTTGCACATCTTATTGTTTTGCACTTTTTAATTCTATTGCACATTTTACTCTTATTTCTCTTTTTTTACCATATATATGCTCTTGTGTTGTGTTACTTTTATATAATTCTTATTTTTTATTCTTTTGCACTGTCCACTGAGCGGACCTGATTTGATTACATTTCACTTTTGATTATACCCTGTATAATATATTATGTGACAAATAAAGAAAACCTTGACCTTGACCTTGACCAACCTCGTGCTTCAGAAATAACGGTTTACAGATAACAAAATAAGTGATACAGAGATTGAATAATTGTCTACTAACAAAATACCAATATAGCTTAGTCCTTCAAAAATGATTACTCACACTATGGCAAGTCAACAACACTGTCGTTTAACACACTACGCAATCAACGTTGTCTGGGGCAGCAGACAGAGGACGGACCGGCGCAACACCAGCAGCAGAGCTTCACAATGCTCTGCTTCCCAGCATTTAAACGTTCCCGCTCACGACGTAATCTCTTGCAGCTGGTCCCAATTAAGCGCTGCCAGAAAGAGAGAGGGAGAGAGAGAAAGAAACTGCACACAATATAGCATGCAATACACAACATTGATATCCATAACATACATGTGAATGCAAAAATAAATACAAATAATAACTTTACGTCCAGGGACGTAACACCCCCACCCTTAGTTACAAACCCAGGTTTGTAATTAATCAGATTACCACATCATTCATGTCACCACTATAGAGGCACTTAAGTTTCCATCAGCGTAAGCTCTGGCCAATGCATCAGCTACGATGTTCTATGCACCTTTCTTGTAGCGTATATCTAAATCAAACTCCTGCACAATCAGTGCCCATCTCATTAAAAGTTGGTTGGAGTTTGACATACGAGACAGAAATGTTATAGGGTTATGATCTGTATACACTACAATACGATTACCAGAGCTTAGGTATACTTCGAAGTGTTGGAGGGCTAGAAGTAATGCCAATGCCTCTTTTTCGATGACACTATAGTTCTGCTGACATTAGGTCAATTTCTTAGAGAAATAACTGACAGGATGTTCAATGCCAGCCTCATCAGATTGCATCAGCTCCGCACCGGCGCCACGAGCACTTGCGTCAACCTGCAGAGTGAAGGACAAAGCGAAATTTGGAGCAGACAAAATTGGAGCATTACACAGCAAATCTTCCACAGAGCAAAAGGCGGACTCACACATTTCATCTCATACGAACTTGCGTTCAGTGCTAAGGATATCGGTAAGGGGCGTAACCACAGTGGCAAAATTCTTATGATACGGAACTTAATCGGTAGCCAGTGCAGAGGCTGTAAAATTAGAGTAATATGATCATATTTTCTTTACCTGGTAAGGATTCTAGCCGCAGCATGTTGTACTATCTGTAGCTTGTTTATTGAAGATGCAGGACAACCACCTAGCAGTGCATTACAATAGTCCACTCTAGAGGTCATGAATGCATGAAATAACTTTTCTGCATCAGAAACAGTTAACATGTTCCTTAGCTTGGCAATGTTTCTAAGATGGAAGAATGCTGTTTTTGTAACATGGGAAATTTGATTTTCAAAAGATAGGTTTCTGTCTAATATAACACCCAGATTTTTGACTGTAGATGAAGAAACAGTAACGTCTATTTGCAAATTGTGATCCAAGATATTCTGTGTACTGTTTTTAGGTCCAATAAGTAATATCTCTGTCTTATCTGAATCTAATAGGAGAAAATTATTGGTCATCCAATCTTTTATATTTTTAACACACTCCGTTAGCTTAGATAGTTTAGAAGTTTCATCTGGTCTTGTTGACATATATAGTTGAGTGTCATCAGCATAACAATGGAAACTAATCCCGTATATTCTAATAATATTACCAAGGAGCAACATGTTAATGAAAATAGCAGAGGACCTAGGACAGATCCTTGTGGTACTCCATACTTTATAATTGAGATGTCTCCCCGTTTAAATAAACAAAGTGTTAGCGACCGGACAGGTAGAATCTAAACCATTTTAAAGCCTGCCCTTGAATACCTGTATAGTTTTGTAATCGATCTATGAGTATGTCATGATCTATAGTGTCGAACGCAGAACTAAGATCAAGTAAAACTAGCAATGAAATGCAACCTTGGTCTGACGCAAGAAGCAAGTAATTTATCATTTTAACAAGTGCAGTTTCTGTGCTATGGGCGGGCCTAAAACCTGACTGAAATTCTTCATAGATATATTTTTTTTAGCAAGAAGGAGCACAATTGAGCAGACACAACTTTTTCAAAAATTTTGGACATAAACGGAAGATTTGAAATGGGCCTGTAATTTGCCAGTTCACAAGGATCTAGTTTTGGTTTCTTTATAAGAGGCTTAATAACCGCCAGCTTGAATGAGGAGTAATAATATTGAGAAGCGGTTCTTCTGCTACAGGTAACAACTCTTTCAATAATTTAGTGGGTACAGGATCTAATAAACATGTTTTTGGTTTAGATGGAGTGATAAGTTTATTTAGCTCATCCTGTCCTATAGTTGTAAAGCAATGCAGTTTTTCTTTGGGTGCGATGAATGAAGCTGAAGTACTAGACGCTGTAGAATCTACATTTGTTATTGTATTTCTGATGTTATCTATTTTTTCAGTAAAGAAATTCATAAAGTCATTAGTGTTAAACTGTGAGGGAATATTTAGATCGGGTGACATCTGTTTATTTGTTAATCTAGCCATTGACTGTTTTGGTTATTATCTATGAGTTTGCGGATATGCTCGGTCCTGGCAACTTTTAGAGCCTGTCTATAGCTGGACATACTGCTTTTCTATGCAATTCTACAGACTTCCAAGTTAGTTTTTCTCCATTTACGCTCAATATTACAAGTTTCTTTCTTGAGAGAATAGGTATAATTGTTGTACCATGGCGCAGCACATTTTTCTCTAACCTTTTTAAATTTGATGGGGCAACAGTTTCTAACGTATTAGAGAAGATAGTTCCCATGTTGCTAGTAATTTTGTCTAGTTCATCTGTAGTTATGGGTATATAGAGCAGTTGAGATAAATCAGGCAGGTTATTGGTGAATCTGTCTTTAGTGGCTGGAACAATAGTTCTGCCTGGACGATAACGCAGAGCCATATAGTTAAAATATTTAATATGCAGCATGCACGATGCAAGGAAATGGTCAGTAACATCATCATTTTGAGGTACGATATCTATATCAGTAAGATCAGTTCCATGCGATATAATTAAATCTAGCGTATGAATGAAACGATGCGTGGGCCAACTGAAATTTAGCTTGACACCAAAAGAGTTTATTAGGTCAGTAAACGCAAGTCCTAACTCATCATTTGTATTATCAACGTGAATGTTAATATCTCCTACAATTAGTGCTGACGAGGCTCATGCTTATAACAGTAGCTTGGTGGAGTAGATTCATTTAGACCTAAATAATCGTTTGTTTTAAACCAGGTTTCAGTCAGACAGAGTACATCAAAACTATTATCTGTGATCATATAATTTACAATAACTGCTTTAGGTGTGAGTGACCGGATGTTTAGGAGCCCAAGCTTTAAAAATTGCTTTTGTTCATTTATTTTGCATTTTTCTGGTTTAATCGCTATCAGATTTTTTCTAGATCCTGCATTAAATTTATATTTTGACCTCACTATTTGGGGAACAGACACAGTCTGTATTTATTAGACACTGCACGTACCTCTATCATTTAATTGGGTTGAACAAAAGTCATCATTGCATTTATTTGAGAATTGGCTAACTAGTCAGATGGAGCGTAGCGTCCTGGAAATGTTTTCCGACAGGAGTTCCACTCTGACTCTGCTGGGGTGCAGGCCATCAGCACGGAAAAGCCTAGGACGCTCCCAGTAAAGATTCTTATTATTAACAAAGAGCAGTTTCTGATCTTTACACCATGACAACAACCATTCGTTTAAAGCAAACAGTCCATTGAACCTTTCGTGTCATCGTCGATACGTGGGAAGAGGTCCTGAAACGATGATTGTCGTCACAGGGGATGTGCTGCATACCATCTCGATCAGGCTCCTGAAGTCCCTCTTCAGTGTCTCCGTCTGCCGCAGTTTGGTATCGTTAACCCCCGCATGAATCACAACAGCTGCAATGGTCTTATCATTCTTACTGGATCGCGAGTATCTGCGTAGAAACATCAAGAACACGAGTACCAGGGAAACAGTGAGTGTGCAATTTACCTTCAGCTAACGAAGCACGGACGTGCTATGCATCTCGGCAGAGCAGCAGCTTGGTCCACATCCAAGCCTCAGAGGTATGCCACAGCCCTAAAGGGGCCAAACCACACCAACCAAGTAGAAATGAAGGCCCTGCTCAGACTTATATGCACACGTCTGGAACAATAGTAGTGAGTAAAAGACATACACACAATATACTGTATCTCACAGATGTGAATATACCCCTCACATTTTTGTAAATATTTTATTATATCTTTTCATGTGACAACGCTGAAGAAATGACACTTTGCTGCAATGTAAAGTAGTGAGTGTACAGCTTGTACAACAGTGTAAATTTGCTGTCCCCTCAAAATAACTCAACACAGGCATTAATGTCTAAACCGCTGGCCACAAAAGTTAGTAAACTCCTAAGTGAAAATGTCCAAATTTGGCCCAAAGTTTCTGTATTTTGTGTGGCCACCATTATTTTCCAGCACTGCCTCAACCCTCTTGGGCATGGAGTTCACCAGAGCTTCACAGGTTGCCACTGGAGTCCTCTTCCACTCCTTTATGACGACATTACGGAGCTGGTGGATGCTAGAGACCTTGCGCTTCTCCACCTTCTGTTTGAGGATGCCCCACAGATTACCTTTACCCTCTGCTTATTTAGCAAGGCAGTGGCTGTCTTGGAGGTGTGTTTGGGGTCGTTATCATGTTGGAATACTGCCCTGCGCCCCAGTCTCCGAAGGGATGGGATCATGCTCTGCTTCAGTATGTCACAGTACATGTTGGCATTCATGGTTCCCTCAATGAACTCTAGCTCCCCAGTGCCGACAGCGCTCTTGCGGCCCTAGACCATGACACTCCTACCACCATGCTTGAATGTATGCAAGACACACTTGTCTTTGTACTCCTCACCTGGTTGCCGCCACACAAGCTTTACACCATCTGAACTAAATAAGTTTATCTTGGTCTCATCAGACCACGGGACATGGTTCCAGTAATCCATGTCCATAGTCTGCTTGTCTTCAGCAAACTGTTTGTGGGATTTCTTGTGGATACTCTTTAGAAGAGGCTTCCTTCTGGGATGACAGCCATGCAGACCAATTTGATGCAGTGTGTGGCGTATTGTCTGAGCACTGACAGGCTGTACATCTTTATGTAGAGTAACAATTCTTTTTTTTCAGATCCTCAGAGAGTTATTTGCCATGAGGTGTCATGTTGAACTTCCAGTGACCAGTATGAGAAAAGTGCTCCAAATGATAATGTAATCCAAAACGATAACACCAAATTTAACACACCTGCTCCCCATTCACACCTGAGATTTTCGAATACTAACGAGTAACATTACACCGGGGAGAGAAAATGGCTAATTGGGCCTAATTTCAACATCTTCACATAGGGGTGTACTCACATTTGTGGCCAGCGGATTAGACATTGTTAGAACCTGAGTGGACAGACCCATATTACCATAGAATCTCACAAACCTAAGGAACCCCCCCCCCCCCACACACACACACACACACACACACACACACCCACACACCATCTGCAAGTCGTAAAAAGTTAATACATGATCGATCTGCATTTATTCCTAAATCCCCTTTTCTAATGAGACCTATACAAACAAGGAGAGTTGAGGTAAACATCTGGATGTATTCCAGAACAGGACATAGTGCATTCATAACACTCAAGCATGTCATAACCCTTTACCAGAGCAATCTTAAACTGCTAGAGTTTCTCCACATGGAAGATCACAGATTAGATTACATTTTTGTCCAAAAGAAACAGTATGGATGGTGCTCCGCCCTACAGAGACAATTTGATTGGATCAAACAGCGAATGGGATGGACTGAAATCAGCCCGATATAAACAGACACCCGGATTCTGCTCCTTTGCGCGCTGCTTGCAAAACTTTGGCGTCATCACTGATCGCGCTCGAAAGCGCTCAACGCCTTACCATCAGGCTGACCATCTACAGAACTCAAACACTTCGAAAAACTTCTCACTGAAGAGACTGTTAGAGCCTGAAGCCACTCAAAACTCAAAGAAGAACTTCAAGGGAACGAGTCACTCTCACGTCACCAGGAACAGCAACCTGAAACATGTCTTTCCTAGAAACACGTCACGCAAGGACCACATCAGAAGCCAATCAGCAGCCTCGGTGTTCCCTCAACGAGGAAAACAACAGATCAGCGATCAGAGCAACTGAAATCAAGTAAACCAAAAAAATCTCTATTGTTGCTGGAAACTGGTGAATTGATCTGTATGCAATAAAGGTAGCAAAGTCTCTGCGTGTAAACTACCTCTGGTAAAGTTACGACATAGCAAAAGTGTGCTAGACTTAAACTTTCTTCAAACCGCAAACTCCTGAGCTGTGTGTGTGTGTGTGCGCAATTGTGTGTACATATGTGTATGTATGTATATGTGTTTTAATAAGTTTAGTCCATGTATTGTAGAATAACAGTTAGCAAATAAACCTAATTTCATTTATAAAGAAAGGCGTTACCTAGCTCAAAATTTGATAAAGTATTATTTTGTTTGTTTTATCGTTGGCCACGAAGTAAGATAAAATAATTTTTTCAAGATATACTGAATTTAATGGTCGCTGGACGAATCGTTAATAAGGTATAAATCATAAGTTTTGGATTAATATAAATTAAATCAAATCAATATCGGACCTTTAATAAATGATTCCCCAAAGCTGAAATAATAGCTCAAATAATATTACATAATGGTGGTGATAAGAACCTGGCAAAGTTTAATTTGAAAATTCATAACACCGAGTCAATTTGTGTATTCTATTTTGTCCGGAAAAATTGACTTGATACAGAGAAACAGCGTTTGTTTGTGATACTGCATTCTTATTTGAACGTGGTGTGTTGCAGTGTGTCTCGAAGTGTTGTTGTGACTTAAACCTTTACAGCTGAACTCTAACTCACACTAAGATTTTCATACTGTTTCTTTCTCTCGTTTGCATTTATTTATTCTATCTCTCCTCCCATTTAAAAGGAATGTAACAAATGCCATTTTAATAAACCTCACTGTATAATTAAACTAATCGTCAGAGTGGCTAGCGATCTCACAGGTGGTTTTAATAAACATTTGTTAAATTTTTTTTTAGAGGGTATTAGTTTAATTGCTGTTGGTTTTGATTTGACATTAATTCAGTACCACCTCATTACCTTAATAATACAGTGATTAATTCAATTACAACTGCTCTCCTGATTTTAAGGACATCAGTGGATAAGGTGCTGTTGTTAGAAATTAGAAATTGTCAATTTAATGTCATAATTAATTACAAATTTGAAATTAATTTAATTTCATGAAATAATTTCAGTTCCTGCTTCCACCTAGCAACAATAGCCACTGATTAATCATAAGCGCTCTTATAATTTTGACAACAACATTAATTTCTTAATCATTATCAAGAGGGATCTTGATAATGATCTTGATAATAATCCGAAATATTTAATTTAATTCACAAGTAATTAGGGTAGCACAGATTAATTCGGTCTGATGATTTTAATGACACAAGGAGGAATGATTCATTTGTTATGCTAGGGATCCGAAATTAGGGATTTGGAATCTGTAATTTAATTTAATAATTAATTACGAATTTGAAAATTCTAAATACATTTGATAATTTAGTACAGTTCCTGTTTACATATTGCAACAATATTGGCTGATCAACTCGATTGTAAATTGCTCTTGTAATTCTAATCGTAATTGATCCTATCAATTTTAATGATAACATCATTAAACTGTAATTAGAAACCACAATTTCTAATTTGAAATTCTAATTTCAGTCGCAACACAAGTCTGGCTCTACCTGTTAGGCCTTACTTCCTCTCCTTAGGTCATCTGATTAACTGAGCTACATTTTTATAGGGTTCCCTTTACTTAGGTCTGAGAGTAGATAGCGCTCCCCTAGTGCTGGGTTGGTGAAGTGACATTTTCTCCATTGTGGGTTTATCCTGTAAAACAGCAAAAACAACCCCCTAAGTGTATCAACTCAACAGCGCCACCACGCTGCCACCTTTGTTATTAGTCCTAATCTTGGGAGCAAACCCTCACTTTTCCTTTCTTCTCTTTTCTCCCTGCTGCTATCTTCTAATTTGACTACTTCTACTGTTTTCTGGGATCTTGCCTGTGGGAAGATCATGAGTAGAGAACTTTCGCAATTGAACAGGTATTTGTGAAACTTGAGAAAAACTTTCAAAACTGTTTTCTATTTACCTTGCTCTCTTGTGAAATCCTTCCCCGCCAGGCTTAAGCAGGTCAGTGAGAAGATAGGTGTCGTCAAAATTTTAAGACTGACCTCCTTCCTTAAAAAAAGGAGACTTGTCTCGCACAACAGAACCTGTTGGTCACTGCGAGGATCTGGAAACATGGCTAAGTGTTACGACAGACAGCCTGCACCCTAAAGCTGCTGAAACACTCAAACATCAGATACAGGACAAGTTGGATAACAACATAACAAGCCTCATGGGACAAGACTCAAGTCAAAGCTACAGTCACAAAGAATTAGCCAAGATCACTGGCTCCTTAAGTCATACACTCATCTCCACCCTCGAGTTAAGCGACAAGCACGCTACACAACTCTGGCAGGAGCTTAAACGCGTACAATAACGCATCATGCAGCTAGAACTGGAAGCTCAGGAGCAACAGGAAGGGCCTGATGAGGTGGAACAAGGCGCTGAGGAGGAGATCAACGGGCGAAAAGAGACTCTACTACTATCTGAAAAATGGAACAAATCAAAGAAGACTACGCTGATTGTTCTGACAAGCTACAGTATGCAGAGCAGCTACTGGAGAAGGGAAAACAGCAGAATCAAAGCCCTTGAAGCTCACCTGGATGAATCAAGAAACGAGGTCAGCCGCCTAACACGACAGCTCGACTACATCAAAGAGGATAGTGAAAGTTTCCAAGAGGAACTCAAGCATGCTTATGAATTACACGTGAGCCGTCAAGGACACGGCATGCACCAACCTCACCCCTGCCAAGCAGGACCGGGCCACCTGTTCCTGGATTGACACGTGAGTAAAAGGTGGAGGGGGTGGTGTTGAAACATTCACCAGCTCTCTCTGAAGAACTTTACCTCACGACAATGCCAAAAGAACCTGCTGCAGCCAGCCACAGATCATCGCATGGCTTGGACTTAAAAGATCTCGACAAGCTTGCCAGGAACATTAACAAATTCACCCCCAGCGTGCGAAATAGCCCAAAATGTCCAAGCATCTCCAAGATATCTATTTCCATCTTGAAATGTGACCTCACGTTACGGACAAAGATAAACTATATTTGCTCCGAACAACGTCCAGCTCTGAAGTTCGCAGCTTCCTGGACCGGCAGCCTGCTAACACAAAGACTTATTATCAACTGCTTAAAAAGCCCTCATTAAAGAGTTTGCAGATCCTGAGTCTGAACAAGGCTTAGTGGCTGCCCTGGAGACAAGACAAGAACGTCACGAACTTCCTCAAGCCTTCTACAGTCGACTCAGATGAGCATACATCGGAACCGGCAATGAACCTGACATGGAGGACGAACTGAACTTTAAAACTCTCTTCCTAAGGAACCTTCATCCCAGCATAAGCCACCATCTTGGCATTCTCGCATGTCCATGAACAATGAAAAATCAACAGTTTCGAGACTTGGCTCAGAAAGCCTACGGCAAACAAAAGATAACCTCAGAAAAGACCGTCAAAACCCCAGCAGTTCTTGACTTCAACACTCAAAGTCAAGGGTTGGCTCTAGATGGCGCCCAAAGCCAAAACAGGGCCAAGCCGCCACACCGAGAGTAGAATGCCCCCCCGTCCAACAATGAACGGGACTGTGGGAGCTGGCACCTGACCTAAACCAAGGTATGACTGACTGGGATAGACTGTGTGGATGACAACGCTCACCAGGACTTCACTGGGAGAAGTCATGGGACCAATCAGACATGGCACCACACACAAGCTCTCCACCTGTACTCCAGCCATCGCATCATCCAAGTGGATACTGCACACTGTTGGGGGTTGAGGAACCCCCCCCCATGATTGTAAAGCGCTTTGGGTGTACACTATAAAGCGCTATATAAATATATCATTCATTCATTCAATCAAGGCCTCATGAGAGTCAATGGGAGAGATCGTGGAAACAGCCAAGCTCGTTTGGAATCTCAAGAGGGAAAATATCATGGGAATTCAATGGAAACTACAAGGGAAAAACGACAAACTCACCCTGGAGCAACCAGCCCAAGGAATCAATGAAAAATTTCACAAAGATTCCAAGCCGACCAAGCTCAAACTGAATCCACACAAAAGACACCACAATATTTTGACTCACAAGAGGTGATGGAAATGATGAAAAAATTATTCCAACTGAAAGAGGAGGATAGGGGGAAAAGAAACTTAACCAAGATGGCGTGCGTTCAGGCGCAGCGGCTACTCCGGGTCCCAAAAACTGAGTTTTTATGTCTGTTAGTCTCGTCTCCTCGTCTTCAAACGGTCTCGCTTTACCTCAAAATCATCAGATAAACACATCTATGATCGCCAGAGCCTTCTGAAAATTGACAGTGTGTACAAACATCAGCTTTCTAGTGACTACTGAGAAGCTACAAGGCCTCTGTCTGCTGCTGAAGCCGAACCCCAGGACTGCGACTTCGCCTTCTGACGCTACCCGCACAAAGCAGTGACGCCGATGGTGTGAGAGGGGACAGAAGCGCGGCAAGCATGGAGGTATACTAGCTAGGCTAAAGGGCTAACCCCACTAGACCAGCGATTCCATCACTCTCAAACGTTCGCTCACTGCAAAACAAACTGGACTTAATTCAAATCAGTCAGTCCACACAGCATGAGACAAGGGATTGTTGTGTGTTTTTTTTCACTGAAACATGGCTAAACGAAAACATCCTGGACTCCGCCATTCAGCTCCACGGACTAACCTGCTGCCAAGCTGACAGAGATTCATCACTGTCTGGTAAGACTTGCAGGGGCAGCTTGTGTGTGTGTATATCAACAAAGAATGGTGTAACAATGCTGCGGTTTTATCCAAACACTGTTCATCGCTGGTGGTGTTTATGGTTGTGAAGTGTCAACCGTTCTATCTGCCGTGGGAGTTCACAGCCAATGTTATTGTCGCTGTGTACACTCCCCCATGTGCAAACGCTAAGGACAAGCTTCGTGAACTGTACAGCGCTATCAGCGAACAACAAACCAATAACCCCGATGGCTTTTTCATCATTGCCGGCGACTTCAACAACACTAACTTAAAGACAGTTTTGCCAAAGTTCTACCAACATGTGAACTTTGCAACAAGGGGAAACAACACATTGGGGTTTATACAAGAGTGATACACGCAAACAAAGCTGAACCCGCCCCCACCTCGGGTACTCAGACCACATGCTAATGCTAATCCCAGCATACAGATCCCTTCTCAAACTTGCCGAACTGGTTCAAAAGCAGATCACGGTATGGCCGGAAAATGCCACCTCAGCTCTGCAGGACTGCTTCCAGAACACAGACTGGAACATGTTCAAAGAGGCAGCCACCTACAACAACCACACAGACCTGCAGGAGTACACTGGAACTATGACTGCTTGCATCAAGAAGTGCATTGATGATGTGACAGTCACCAAGACCATGTACACACATGCAAACCAGAAGCCATGGATGACAACAGAGGTTCGTGGGTCCTGACCACGTACCTGACCATGTACAGACAGACTGTGCTGATCAGCTGACAGATGTCCTTACAGATATCTTCAACACCTTGCTTAGCCAGGCAGTCATACCCACATGTCTCAAATCCACGACAATCATACCAGTACCAAAGAAATCACCTGTGCCCTGTCTAAACGACTACCGTCCCATAGCACTGACTCCAATCATAATGAAGTGCTTTGAGAGGCTAGTCATGCACAGCATCAAAACCAGCCTCCCCAACACACTCGATCCGCTCCAGTTTGCATACCGCCCAAACCGCTCTACAGATGATGCAATTTCCTCCACCCTCCACCTGGCTCTTACTCACCTAGAAAATAAAGACTCCTATGTTAGAATGCTGTTCATCAGCTTAAGCTCAGCATTCAACACAATAATCCCACAACAGCTCATTAATAAATTAAACCTGCTGGGCCTCAACAATTCCCTCTGTAATTGGATCCTGGACATTCTAAACAAAAGACCTCAGTCAGTCCGTGTCGGACGCAACACCTCTAGCACTACCAAACTGAGCACAGGTGCCCCAAAAGGCTGTGTGGTCAGCCCGCTGCTTTTCAATGCTGCTGACCCACGACTGCACTGCCAAGTTCAGCTCCAACCACGTCAAGTTTGCCGAAAGACACATCAGTGGTAGGTCTCATCAGCAACAACGATGAAACACACTACAGAGAGGAAGTGGCACAGCTGGCTGAATGGTGTGGTGCAAACAGCCTATCCCTCAGTGTAAGACAAAGGAGGTTGTGATGGACTTCAGACGAAACTCTGGTGACCACTCCTCACTGACCATAGACAGCTCGACAGTGGAGAGAGTAAGCAGCACCAAATTCCTGGGGGTACACATCACAGAGGACCTCACCTGGACCACCAACACTACATCACTCTCCAAGAAGGCGCAACAGTGCCTACACTTCAACTCTTTTTCAACTCTGCCGGCTGAAAAGAGCAAGTCTCCCTCCACCCATCCTCACCACTTATTACAGGGGAACCATTGAGAGCGTGCTGACCAGCTGCATCACTGTCTGGTACGGGAACTGTAGTGCAGCAGACCGAAAGACCCTCCAGCGGACAGTGAACACAAATTCTCATTGGCAGCAATTCACTTGATGTGTTGTATGCTAATTGTACTCAAGGGGAAACATATGCCTGAAAGTCCCTTTTATATGGCTATCAAGCCGTCATAAACATACTGGAGAAGAGGAGCCGGCAAGCTTCCTTTGGAACTGCGGAATGTGTGAAGTTAAAAAGAAACCAACCAGAAGTAATCCCAGCAGGATGTACTGTAGTCCTGGATGGACTTATGCAAGTGAAAGGTCCCCTGTTTGAGAAATGGGTGTCAGTGGAGTCTCATCTCATCTTCCTTACCTGGTGGTATTCTAGTGGCAAGCAGTCAGCACAGTTTACATGCAAGACGACGTATTGCACAGTTGCCAGTTGTGATGAAAAATGAAACCCACATTGACTTGATACAGGGTTCGTACACATTTTTACCAACAAATTTCCATGACTTTTGAGACAATATTCATGACCTAATTTTACATTATTTTACAATAAGAATAAAAATCTGTTCAAATTATCATAGCATGTTAACTAAAATGAATGACTATTAATACTATTGTTTGCTTTTTTGTTTTAGTACAAGCTGAAACTGCGCCAGATGTGAAGGTCCTTGCAATCCGAGATTTTCGTACGCAAAAACGCATACAAAAATTTCTGACTCAGTTAATTATTTAACTCAGTTAAACGCAGGGCCAGAATTTCGTTTTGGAAACATTTCTCTTTCGCAAGTGTTTACATTAAGAAAAAATTACAATGCTTACAAGGATACTCGCCAGCAGTGTTCGAATTATACCGTGGACTTTGGGGAGCCCATTTCTTTCTTTTTTTTATAACGGGGGGATTTTGTGCGCTTGCGATGGGCTTACAAAGATACATAAAAGCTATGGGGGGGGGGGGGGGGGTGCAATTATATATATATATATATGTAGGGCCCTATGAAATCCGTTGTATTTTTTCCCAAATTCCATTTTAGTTTTTTCTAAATTCATTTTTTTCCGTTTCAATTTTTCTAGATTCCGTTTTTTTCGGTTTTCATTTTATGGACTCCTTTTTAATGATCAAATTAAATTGTATTTATCAAAAAGCATGTCTAATTAATTAAAATCATGAAACTTATACAATTTAACACAAATTTATTAAAAGTGTAACAAAATGACATGTTTAGAGCCGTATGAAATGTTATATTTTTTTCTCACCTTATGTTTTATTGTTGCCAAATTCTGTTTTAGCTCATCTGATTATTTTAATGCATACAAACATTTTTTTTTTACTCTTACAGTAGCCTTATGAATTGTTTTTTTTTCCTCAGAAATTCTGTGTTGTGTATTTAAATTTGACTGGTTATCAGATTAAGGCATGAAACATCGATTTAATTTAAATTTTAATGAATGAAAATTAAACATTTACATGTTGGAAAATAAAGGGGATTTAGCCTACTATTAAAAATAAAATATTTTGTGATTATGTCTTAATAAAATAAAGTTTTATTATTTTTCAACACTAGTAGTAGACGTGTTTTTGAAGTAGAACTAAATTCACAGTTTCATTGTTTGTAGGGACAAACAGATGCAGATAATTAAAACATTTACATTTCATCTCTTTCTCTGTCACTATGAAAATGGGCATATTTGAGAAAAAAGTCGAGTAGTTTGCTTCACTGAATATAATTGTCGGTCATTTAACATTTCTTTCGTAAAACAGTTGACTAAACATCTTACCTCGCTCTCTTTTATTAATCTGACGCTTCGTCGCGCACTCAGCATCTGTGAACGCTAAACTCCGCCTACATTGATTTTATTTGAAATTCAATTACTTTGACATTGACGAGCGCTGTTTGCCCGCTGAGGCAGAGCAGACTTTTAAAGCTTTATTTGTCATCCTAACAAGAGCGCTGCGTAATCGAGGACAGCAGATGCTCATGTAGGCCTGTAATTATCTTTATTGAAGTGAGTTAGGTTTAAATCACCGTCAAGCATTAATTAACGATTTTTGTTGTTGCAATTTTACACATAATAATCCACGATGATCACAGCACACAAAACTGAAATTACACGTCAAAATAACAGTCAATATTTTTTGAGACCCCCCCCCCCAAAAAAAATAAAATAAATTACTTTTCACAAATCTCGTTTTCAGGGGAGCCCATGTATTATTAAGGGGAGCCCCTAGCTCCCCCATAGTTCGCACCCTGCTCACCAGGATGGCCATTTTAACGTTATTTTGTGTATAATTTTGCCGCTTAAACGCAACAAGCTGCCCTTTTAGAGCCCCATATTTCAGCCTCGACTTTTAGTTTATGGCTTCGGGACAATTTTCACATCAGACGCGGGCTGGGCATCGGGCTTGTTTTAGGATTCCTCCTTATTTTTGTATTTTATAAATCCATAAATTATTACGGTGATGAAAAGGATTAGCCGCTCGTGGAAACAATAGTCTACTGACAAGAGCAGCTCGACCTGTCTAATAGCACACATTTGTCTAGGTTAAACGTTTAAACTAACATTGTGATATGCTTTTTTAAGTGTTTTAAATATATTTTATTTTAGTCAAGTGGTGATTTAAGAAGGCTGAATTGCTCAAACATAATAGGCAAACTCACTGTCTGCAGCTGGCCGATTGCTCAAAAGCTAGGCCTACTTTAAAAACAAAAACTTAAATTTAATAAACAAATAAATTTTCCAAACATATTTCTAAATTAACTTAATAAAGAAACGAAATACGCTTTGCCATTAAAAACGAAACTGAACTATTTTAATGGCTAGAACAGCAGCTGTGTAATGGGGAAGAGAGAAAGAAAGACATGGGCTCCAGTCGGACTCGGGAAGGTAATTTTGATAATCTGCTGAACAAGGATTGGACTGGGGCGTATGTTTGAGGCCCGTGCAGGATTCTACTGAGCTTGTTTGGTACCAAAGTCAATTTGGTACTCGCAAGGCTGCTTTAAACGGACAACATTTGGACATGACTGAGTGCAGCGAAGCGGAAACCGCCTCTGGAGCGCGCGAGTACAGAACGGCTTAAAAAGACGTGCAAACAAATAATAGGCTAGGCTACATTTTAGTGACAATGCAACAATGACCTGATTAGGCAGGTGACAATTCTGTCAACTGTACCAAAATGCCAGAGAAAGACTTGTATCGCACCGTGCAGCTCTTTAGTGCAGACGAGATGCGCTGATTACGTGTTTTAAGAGAAAGTCAAAGAGAGGAAACACAGCTGATGAATCCGTTTTCAAATGACCGATTTGATATTCTGTGTGGATCTATTTACTCATCAGCCTACAAGCTATAGGCTGTTGAATAAATGTGTGAATATCCATCATTTTAAAGTCGAAAGCTGCGGGAAAGAGTAGAAATATGCGATATAGCCCATGCGCAATCCCGAACCGAAATTCAGGACCTGAATAAACATAATTGTATTATACAGAGATTTGTAAAATAGATTTCCATGACTTTTCCAAAACTTTCTGGGTTTATTTATTTTTCCAAAACTTTTCCAGGCCTGGAAATTGCGGTTTTAAAATTCCATGACTTTTCCAGGTTTTTCATGACCGTACGAATCCTGTTGATAATTCCTCCGAAGGCTATAGTTGCTGAAGCGCATGCTGTAAAAAGAATAATGGGGAAAGAGATTTCCAAGAATGGTACTGAAAGTGAGAAGATGGAGTTAAATCAATCCAATATCCCAATTAATTTGGGAAATTCCCCACTATCACCTGAGTGGAAGAAGAGAATAACTTCCTTGTTAAACTCCATGCCTGATGTCTTTAAATGGTTTGGACTATGGACAAACTGATAAAGTGATGCACAGGATAAAGCTTAATGATGATACACCATTCAAGCATCGAGCTCGTCCTATTCATCCCCAAGATGTGGACGCAGTCAGGAAGCATCTTCAGGAGCTTTTGGAAGCAGGGATTATCAGGGAGTCAGAATCTCCATTTTCGTCCCCAGTCGTTGTGTGGAAGAATAACAACTCTATTAGCCTGTGCATTGACTTCTGGTAATTAAACTCCCAGACCATAAAAGATGCATACGTCCCCCCTAATCTGGAAGAAGCTTTTTCAGTCTTGACCGGATCAAAATGGTTCTCAGTCCTTGACTTGAAGTCAGGCTATTGTCAAATTGAGATGGAGAAGTCTGATAAGCAGAAAATTGCATTCGTATGCCCACTAGGTTTCTGGGAATTTAACCGGATGCCACAAGGAATCACGAACGCACCAAGCACGTTTCAACGGCTAATGCAACGTTGTATGGGATATTTAAAGGAACTCCTTGTGTTTATTGACGACCTCATAGTTTTTTTCAAAAACTTTGGAGGAACATGAGACAAGATTAACGCAAGTGCTCAAAAGACTCAGAGAGTTTGGATTAAAGCTTTCACCAGAAAAGTCTAAGTTTTATTAAACATCTGTCAAATATTTGGGCCACATCGTATCTCAAAATGGGGTGGAAACTGATCCCTCAAAAGTAGAGGCCCTTAAAACCTGGCCGAGTTCAAAAGTTTAAAACGGTTCAACCGGACCCTTCTGCAAATGCTGGGAACTTTGAGTACTAAGGAGAAGTTAAACTGGAAGGAATTTGTCAAACCTCTAGTCCATTCATACAATTGCACGAGGCATGATATGACCAGATTCTCGCCCTACGAAGGTGAGCCAAGATAAGGTAAGGAGAGAGTGCAGAGTGTGATGGAGAAAAAATAGGTAGAGCAATTAGATTGAATTTATTGATTATCCCTAAAAAGACGGTTTAGATCATTCAAACGATCTAAAATTGGATAATTTGAGCAAAATAAATCTTTAGAAGCATGTATTTTAAGGAAATCGAAGCTGACAAAGAGACTAGTTGCAAAGTTAGAAGCGCACGAGAAAGACAACGAAAATTAATTGGATTAAGGTCAAATCAAGACATTCTCCGCTTTATTCTCCTCTTTCATCTTATTTTTTTTCCCTTGGCCGGGTTTTTTTTCCCCTTTTCTTTCTTCCATGTATTATGCTTTTGTTGTTTATACTCTGGAGTCCTGATCTGTCCCTGCCGTGGATGCTCTTTCTGTGGTTTTGACATGGTGAGCCACCCATCTAATTGATCGTACCTGGAAGTAAAAAGAACAATAATTTTGCTGGACTGGTAGGACAAAACATGCTCACCTTAAACTGTGGTATTATTTTTCCTCTTTGGATTTTTCTCTGGACTAAGCTTTACATTTTTCACATTGAACTGAACAAATTGGAATTTGGACACTGAGCTTTGAAATTTAAAATTGTTTTTTTTTTCTCTCTGTGGATACAAATTGTGAATTGTGAACTTGAATTTGACATTCCAGGTCTGAAATATGTAATACTGATTCTGAAATCTATATTTCTAATTTGAATTTCAGTATCTTTTGTGAACTGAACTATTGTTTGACATTGTGCATTTGGGTTTAATTTATTTTCATCATTTTAATTTACTTAAGAACAATATATTCAATTACCTCTTTTCATTTACCCTTGTGTTTGAATTCATTATTTCATTAATTTCTATTATCAATCCAATACACTCCAGTGAGTCGACCTAATCTTCTGATATCGGGTCCAATGCGCGCTCTCTCTCTCTCATTCTTGTGCAGACAGGGAACGAGCAAACTGTTGTGGACTTTATGCTAAAAGACAGTTAATGGTTCCTGCTACTATTAAAAGCAATATACTCAAGAGACATATATATATATTAATGTAGTACTTTGTCTTGTATAAGCTTGCTGTGTAGTATGGTATTTTTTTAACCTATGACGTATTACTGTTCCCTGTAAAGTTATAACCAGTTTAGTTTCATACGGATGGTCATGATAAATACGAATCAGTGGTGCAACAGATTTGGTGATATTGTAAATGGGTAAGCATGTGATAACAATTTACATAAGTATTAAACTCTTAGAATTCTCCACATGGACGATCACAGAGTAGATTAGATATGTCCAACGGGAACAGTGCGCAAGAACAATCTGATTGGGACAGCCGCCCGTGAGTGGACCCAAATCGAGCTGTTTAAAATGGACACAAAAACTTTGTTCATTAGCTTAGCTTTTTGCTCTCACTTGCTGCTGGAACTTGCTGAAAGCTTCGGCTTCGTCTTCACTGGTCGCGCTGGAAGCGCTCGATCACCGCCTTACCATCAGGCTGACCATGTAAAGAACTCAAAGACTTCATCAAAACCATAAGAATTTAAACAAACTTTCCAACAGCGTCATCGCATCACAAAGGAACTAGATAACTGCCAATCACAAGAGGGTTTCCCCAGTGACACCACGCAACGAAGTCAGCAGCCGGAAGTTTCCAGGAAACACACGGAAACGCCAGATCAGCTGACAACTCAACTGAAAGCAAGTAGACCGAACAAATCTCTATTACTACTGAATTGATCTGTATGCAGTAAAGATAGCAAAGTCTCTGCTGTGATCTTCCTCTGGTAAAAGTTACAAGATAGCAAAAGAGGGTTAGACTTAAATCTCTCTCTTCAAACCGCAAAACTCCTTATGTGTGTGCGTATGTGTGTGCTTATGTTTATGTGTGTATATGTGTTTTATTACGTTTAGTCCATCATGTCTTGTAGAATAACAGTTAGCAAATAAACCTTGTTTCATTTATAAAGAATGATGTCTTGGGCTGTGTGATTTTCAAGTTTTAAGTTATTTGCCAAAGATCATGTTACCTAGCTCGAATTTGATAAAGTACTAATTTTGTTTGTTTTATCGTTGGCCACGAAGCAAGATTAACGAAATTGTTGAAAAGATATACTGATGTTAATAGTCGCTGGACAAGTTGTTCATAAAGTATAAATCATAAGATAAAGATTAATATCACTTCAATCAAAGCAATATTGAATCTTTAATAAATGATTCCCCAAAGCTGAAATAATAGCTTCATAAATGTATTACAGTCCCATCTCATAAAAAATACCCTGACAAGGCATATGTGCTCGATTCCTTTCAAGCAACAAGTATTTGGCAAGGTAATCCCAGTTCAATGAAAAGGGTAAAGAAAAAAGTCCTAAACGCCACAAATAGATTTTTTTTGCTATGAGAGAACTGGTGAAATGAAATGTTGTTACAATATTCCATTTCATCTCTAGATGAATCCAGGGGCATATGATGTTCTTATTGCGTCTGTTAATGAGAACAATCACTGGACACTCCCGTTCTGTTTCTGTCCATTCTTGTCCTTCACTGTAAATAAAAAAATAAAACATTTACAGCAAGATTCATTCATAATTATTTTTACAGGTGATATATCCCAACAAATGGAGAATGCTGTACCTAAATTATCTTGTTGAAAACCAAAGTAAACTAGCTAGCTAACTGTAAAAAGGCTGTAAGGTCAGGACAAATATATGCCATATTACATTAACATTTTAAGATGCCATTATAAACATTTTAATTGTTAGTCTGATTATTAACATGTATTAACATTTTAAATATTTCTAATTCAAACAAAGCAAATTTATGGCCACAAAAGGACATTTTGGGAAAAACTGGGAATTCGGTAATTATTTATGGTAATTTTGGTGATTGTAGCTCCGTGTAGCTTCACTTTTCTGTTGAATCTCTATGTAACTTCCACTCTCTGTTGTTTAAAGTGATAAAATATAACGTAATTCCCTCCATATTTCTGATATTATCTATCAAACTAATCTGACTAATTTGATCGTTCGCTTTTAATCTAAAACCGCGAGTGCAGCGTGTTAGCATTCGTTAAGGCCCGTACACACCGGGACGAATATCGGCGCACGTTATTCGTCAGCGTTTTTCAACGCGTTTGTTGTGTTCACACCCAAGCGATTATCGCTGACGATGAGCCGAGTGAACATGCAAATTCATTCCCTGACATTAGATGGCGCTTAATGTAAAACAGAAATACCCCGGTACACAAGGTGGTGCTGAGCAACCTTACGCTTCTGACACTCGCTTGTCTCTCAGAAGAAGAGAGCAAGTGTTTACCCGCTTGTCAAAATCATACAAATTTGTCATAAAGTTATTTGTGTTCAGACACCAACGAGACCAGCAGCTCTACATTCATCTTGCCTTGCATCTTCTTTGTCTTCTCATTTCTTCCCTGCAGTGTAGATCTCACCGTCGTTTAGATTTTTTTTATAGTAATAAAAATAATTTAGTTCAGTTAGAGGACACTGCAATTAAAACTGAACGCTGCTGCTCAATGCAGTGCACCGAACGAACGAGAGCTATGCATCACAGTATTGATTTTTACCTGTATTTTAAATCAAACATTGTGTTTGGGGTTATAATTGATAACCAGATTTCGCCGCGGGATTAATTTCCTGAATATAACGTGGTAACTCAATTGCAATTTGAACGGGAGCGGGCGGTCTAACATTATCCCGTTCCCGACCTCCTTTCAGAACAGCATATCTGCGCTTTATTCTTATCGAGCTCCGGTACAGCCTGCACTCGGACCGTTATGCGCGCGCTGCAGCACGAACCAGTGCTTCGTTTTATTTGCGGGGTCTGAGCAAAGCATGTGCAAAGATGCAGATATAATATACAGCTCTCAGACAGAACTGGCAGGTTGTGATGAGTGACAGATCAGAATAAAGATGGAGTGTGAATGCGATGTCATTGAAGGACGTTCAACTATCTGTCCTTTTTTCTTTTTTTTTATTATGCTTATTCTATCATTTTAAATGACAGACTGTCAAATTTATTTATTTTTCTCTGCTGCACTTTTCACTGTGTTAACAGCAAGATGTTAAATTAATTTAGTATTTTGACAGGACTTATAAAATATATATTAGGCTAAACCTACATTTTTTTCTATTGTGTTGTAGGCTGAATGTTAGCATAAACGAATTATATCCTGACAAAACGAATAAAAATAAGGATTACAATTTTTATATAATTTTTTTCTCTCTGTGACACTTTATTCCGTGTTGGCAGCAAAATGTTATTGACATTTTTCTGTCAATAAATACAAGACGAATAAAATAAATAAAATTGTATGCAGACTACACTTTTATTTGTTAGCCTAACTATCTGTTCAAGCAGAAATATGAGTGAACCGAGAGCGCGCACGGTTCGTTTGCGCATCATAACGGACATAACGCGCTCCTAATGCACGATCCTGTCACTGTAATCATCTCTTCCTTGATTACAATAGTCGTCCATCAAAACTTGTGTGTACTATTGTGACACTGGCTTCTTTTATCCAACTGAGAGATGTAGTTTGCGTATCATATGATATATATACAGTGTTTTTGAGCAACCGTTCAGTCTGTATTACACACGATGATAAATATGTGCTGCTCCGAAACACAGAATATGTAGAGAGGTGGTACTGTTATTTATGAATAGGCTATATATTTTTTTACATGACTTAACATACGAGTCATAATATTAGTGAATATATTATATTGTAGTTTTATCTTTCCCCCTGGTTGAGAAACACTGACCTAAAAAGTGATCTTCCAGCATTGTCTTCGTGATCGATCTATTAGGCATCCCTGCTCTAAGTGATGTTTAAAAAAAACATTAGTTTCTCATTTATTTCAGAATTTATTTGCTGATTTTTATTTTATTCAAACAGTCCTTGACGCAGAATTGCCGCTGATATTAAAGTCAAAGTAAAACACGCACGGCGCTTACAGGCTATTGTAATGAGAATTTATTTGCTGATTTTTATTTTATTCAAACAGTCCTTGACGCAGAATTGCTGCTGATATTAAAGTCAAAGTAAAACACGCACAGGGCGCTTACAGGCTATTGTAATGAGAATTTATTTGCTGATTTTTATTTTATTCAAACAGTCCTTGACGCAGAATTGCTGCTGATATTAAAGTCAAAGTAAAACACGCACGGCGCTTACAGGGTATTGTAATGTAATGTAACTCCCCATCGTGTGTAATAATGGGAACATTTCCTCACCGTCACAACCCTAGTGCTCAGCAAGACTGTTTTGTGTTTGAGCGCCCCCAGGTTGTGTTTTACTGTAACTTCAGCAGCTCCAGACACGTGAGCAAAAGCGCCAATCTCATTGGTCGGATAGTTTTTGACGCGGCGCGTCAAACCAAAAAAACGAACCCGAGGCGTTTAAAAAAAAATGACGGTTTTACGCGTGGCGTTTTTCGTGTCGGTGTGCACACTCACATTGGCGCCCTTTGTTTAGTCATGAGGCGTTAAACGTCGGCGAATAACGCGCACGAAATTCGTCCCGGTGTGTACGGGCCTTTAGCGTGTCATTCACGTTTCCATTCGTGTTTCTATTCGCGTCTATTACTATTTTCTCGCTCATTTTCATTTCTCTCTCGCTCCGTTTTTCACAAGTTCATCAAACAATAGTGGTAAGTGAGTCATTCATCAATCACGGTGAGTAATGGCTTCTGCTCTTGCTGTTTGCTCCGCTTGCCACATGCATAGTTTATCTCTCTCTCTCAGCGACGAGGGATTCACATGTGATAAATGTAGGGAAATAGTTAGGCTGACAGAAAATATTTTATAACTAGAGATATGCATCCAAACTTTAATTGAGGATAATAAGAATGTGAGGGCTGTAGATATGGCTTTGGATGCGACTTGCTCAGGGAGTCCTGTACATTGTTCGGTTCCTATGACAGAGCCTCCGCAGCAGGGGACCTGGGTCTCGGGTCAAAACACCACTCTTCCATTCCAATCAAAACATCAAACAGGTTCTCCCAACGCAGTGACGCACCAACTGAGAAACCTGATGAAAGTGCTCTAGTTATTGATTCTATTGTATGGAACGTGAAAATAGAGACACCAGCCCCCATAGTCAAATGTTTACGAGGAGAAAGAGCGCCTGACATCTTGGCAAATTTAAAAGTGCTGGCTAATGCTAAACACAAATTCAGTAAGATCCAAGTTGGCGCTAATGATGTTCAACTTCGCCAGTCGGAGATCACTAAAAATAATGTTAAAGAGGTGTGTGAACTTGCAAATATGATGTCAGACACTGTAATATGCTCTGGTCCCCTCGCTGCTTACCGGGGTGATGAGATTCATAGAAGACTGTCGTCACTCAATGGCTGGATGTCTAAGTGGTGCCAGCAAAATAACAGGTTTTGTAGACAATTGGATGAGTTTTTGGGGCAGACCTGACCTGTTGAATATAGATGATCTTCATCCCTCCTGGGGTGGTGATATTCCACCCCCTCATATTTCTTCTCTCTAAAATATGGCACATAGTCTTATAGTTCGTACTTGACTAACTGGGGACCAGGTCAGGAAGCAAACAGACTGGCTAAACCGACCATCTGCTAGCCTCCTCACGTCACAGAAGTCAGTTAATTCCCAGCACATAGAGACCCTTTAACCTAGATATCACACAATAGAGACTATGTCTGTTCCCCGAACTAGAAAATACAAAAAACGTCCAAAACTATTTATGAGTAACAATTTAATTGATGTTCAACAAATAACAAATGTATATAATACAGAGAAACAAATGATAAAGCTTGGTTTACTGAATATCAGGCCTCTTTCTACGGAAGTGCTTTTTTTAAATGATATGGTCACTGATCATAAACTAGATGTGCTCTGTTTGACAGAAACCTGGCTAAAACCAGATGAATACATTATTTTAAACGAGTCTACCCTCCAAAAATACGGTTTTAAAATGAGCCGCATCTATAAGGCAAAGGGGGATGTGTTGCTACAATTTATAGCAAAATTCTCAGAAAACCGGCTTTAAGTATAACTCCATTGAAGTAATTGTGCTTCATATAACATTATCTAGAAAAACAAGTGTTAATGATAAATCCCCTGTGATTTTTGTACTGGCTACTCTAACAGGCCATAAAGACTTTATTAAAGAATTTGCTGATTTTCTATCAGAGTTAGTGCTGGCTGCAGATAAAATATTAATTGTTGGTGATTTTAATATCCACTTTGATAATAAAAAATATTCATTAGGATCATAGACATTCTGAACTCTATTGGGGTTAAACAACACGTGTCAGGACCTACTCATTTTCGAAATCATACTCTAGATTTAATACTGTTGCATAGAATTAATGTTAATGGTGTTGAAATTCTGCAGCAAAGCGATGATATCTCAGATCATTATCTAGTCTTGTGTAAACTCCATATAACGAAAACTGTAAATTCTACTCCTTGTTACAAGTATGGTAGAACCATCACTTCTACCACAAAAGTTATCTCAATTACTCAGCATATCCAACAGCGCAGAAAATCTTGATGATATAACTGACTAAGCTTTTGGTATGTTGTATAATGTTACAAAAGCTTTTTATTTCAGATAACTGCTGATCTTTGGATCCTTCTATTCAATAAATAATCCTGAAAAAAATGTACTCAACTGTTTTAAATATTGACAATAATAATAGTTAAAAAATGGTTTCTTGAGCAGAATAAAAAATAAATTAAAATGGTTTCTGAAGGATCAAGTGACACTGAAGACTGGAGTAATGATGCTGAAAATACCACTTTGATCACGGCAATAAATTACATTTTAGAATATGTTCACATAGAATGCAGTTGTTTTTAGTAAAATATATTTCACAATATTACTGCTTTTGCTGTATTTTTGATCAAATAAATCCAGGCTTGGTGAACAGAAGAGACTTTTTACCATCTTTGTTCATTTACCCAGAGGAGAGCTGAGCTGACTGCTCCTGGTTTCTCCTAAGGTGTTTTTTTTCTTCGTTTCAGTCGCCTGCTGGAGTTTGGATTACACTGTCACCTCTGGATTGCTTAGCTGGGGTTTAAAAGACTCTGAATATTCAGGAATAATATTGATTGTACAGACACTACTGCACAGTGACAAAACTTGAACTGAATTGAGTTGGATTATGATATCACTGTTTTCTCCAGTGCTGCTATATTGCCAAATCAACTTTGTTTCATAAAGTGAATAATGAAACTCTGCCGTTTCCGCCGAGGAGCCCGAAGCCCTCCCTTCTTCACAACCATCGCACCCAAAACCGGACAGTGAGCTGATCCGTGTTCTCTCCAAGGCGGTGGAGGATCTGGGTCTCGAGTGGTCAGCTACGGATGAGTCCGCCCATGGTCTTTTAGATGCCGGGACACCGTCAACCACCTCCCCGCAACGGGCCGCCTCATACTTGCCTGCAGTTCACAAGGAACTGACCAAGACCTGGCGTGCCCCATATTGGGCCCGAGTTAGCCCCTCCTCTTCACCAGCTCTCACCACCGCTGAGGAAAATTTTTATAGTTAGTTCCCCCCTCTGGAGGAAGCGGTAGCTGCTCACTTGTAGCACGGTACTCACTTGTAGCTCACGGTAGCACACCGCCTTGGAGATGGTGGATCAGCACCTAGAGACAACCTCTACAGCCCTGAATGTCAGCGGAGACCAGGACACCTAGATGAGCCCCAGAGACAGATCCCCAGTGAGGACCTCGTCACCTAGACAGCCATCGGCAAAAGACCACTGGAACCAGTTGAGCCCTTACAATCTGCCTTTGCTGCAGCTGGAACAAACTACTGGTTCGTCTGGCCAGAGGGGAACTGGCCCCCTGACAGAGCCTGGTTTCTCCTAAGGTTTTTTCTCCATTCTGTCCACCGATGGGAGTTTTGGTTCCTTGCCGTAGTTGCCATTTCATTTCACATTTTCACTTCACTTCATTTCCAGCAATATCACCGATTTGATTGCACAGATACTATTTAAACTGAACTGAGCTGGACGATGCCATCACTGAATTCAATAATGAAATGCCTTTAACTGAAAAATGCTATATAAATAAAGGTGACTTGTCTTGACTTGTGTGTGCCATCCGCCCTGGGATTAAAGGGCCATGCAGCACATCCCTCGAAGCTCTGCAGGACCACTTTGGCTCTGGCCATGGTATGCAGCGGCCAGTCAGGTCCTACAAGTTGTTTAGGCCAAACTTCTCCATGATGTAAACGAGTCTGGCCAACATCAGGATGCTTTCAAAGAGCTATGCACAGCGACTGGATCTGGCTATCGGCAAGACCATGGCCAGCCTGATGGTGTTGGAGCACCACCTTTGGCTGAAATGCACTGAAATAAGGGACACTGAGAAAATGGCTCGGTGTCAAAAAGTGTCAAGTGTCAGAAAGTGTCAAGCTGGGTTCTAAAAATCTATTCAACGAGGCTACTCACTTCAGTTTGCTCTCAGGCCACCTCGTTTCAGAGTTATTATTCACACTTCAGTTCAGGACAACGAACACGTTCTCCGACACGGAAGTGCAAACACTGCTTGCAAAAGGTGCTATAGAAATAGTGCCTCCAGCAAACAGCTAATCGGGCTTTTACAGCCGCTACTTCCTCTTCCCAAAAAAAGATGGCAGGCTGAGACCAATTCTAGATCTTAGATATCTGAGCTCGCTTATGTGCCGGCCATTCAAGATATCAACTATCAAACAGATCCTCGCGCACATTTGCCCTAAGGACTGGTTTTTACATTCACAAAGCCCCCCATCACAGGCTGTTCTTGAGATTCGCGTTCAAGGGAGTGGCTTACCAATATACAGTCCTACCATTTGAACTGTCTCTGGCCCCTCGCACTATTACGAAATGCATAGACGCAGCTCTTTCCCAACTGAAGCAGATGGGAATCCGCATCCTCAAATACCTCGACGACTGGCTGATCCTAGCCAGATCAGAATGGGAATCTCAGCTCCTAACAGTTTTTCTGGCCCTGAAAACCTTCTTGCCGGCCATACATGGGCACCATGTCTTGGTCCGTTCAGACAACATGACAGTGGTAGATTACATCAATCGCCAAGGTCTCAGGTCTCACTCCCTTTACAGGTTGGCTCGACGCCTCCTATTCTGGGCACAGAACAAACTCCTTTAACTAAAAGCGATTCACGTGCCAGGCAGTCTGAACTATGGCACAGATGTGCTGTCCAGAGGCAATGTGGCTCTGGTACAATTGACAATACATCCTCATATGGTTAAAGCTCTCACTGCCAAACTTATTTCTCAATACAGCGAGATCCTCTGGCCCGCGATTGGCGCAGTGCTTGCCTGTATGCCTTCCCCCGATAGCCCTGCTTCCTCGGGTCATCAAACGGTTCAGGGAGAGGAAATGCTCAGTTCTCTTGGTGGCCCCACTCTGGAGGAAACAGGCTTGGTTCCCCGAGTTAGTGCAGCTCTCAGTAGCAGCCCAGTGACCGATAGCACTGAGACGAGATCTTCTCTCGCTGGTGAAAATGAATGATACCATTTTAGAGGCTAGAGCACCGTCTAAAAGACGCCTTTATGCCCTTAAGTGGTCAGTCATTTGTGACTGTTGTACTGCACGAAGCCTGGACCCAGTATCTTTTGAGGTGTCCCTGTCGACAGGATGACCCGAGCAATGGGTTAGTAAGTGACACATAAGAAATTGTAGGTATGATGAAGAGGGTTTTATTTTTTTCTCCTCTTTTCAAATATGAAAAAGCCAGCAAAGTATGCCTCAACAGCAAAGTATCAAAATAACAAAATAAATAATATATATAATATACAGCCTCATTCAGCTAAACCACCAAGGTCTGAACAGCATCTGTTTGCACATATCCAGTCTTCTTTCAACACTCTAAACCAACCAACCTTACTCTTTGTTCTGAGCCGGTTCCAACCTGACCTCATGGTGACTTGGGAGCCATTTTATATCCTAGGCTCCACCTCCGGATCATACCATGTTGGAGGTAAAACCCATAAGTAATAATACACATAGTTAACCAAGAAATGAAACAAACATGCATATTACTAAAATAAATAACATACCTCAACAATATCTTACCATTCAACATATAAACTTTAAAACAAACAATTTAATATTGGCAGGTATAATGGTTGTGACCCTGCTGATGTCGCACCTAAGATGGCTGCCAGTGTTTGTATAAAAGTCCAGGTTGAACACTAAACAGGTTTGGCTCTGCCTAAACAAACTGGTAAGTGTATAAAATCTATGTTATTGTATTTACAATAAATGATGCTTGATGAAAACATGTGTCTGTGGTTATTTCCATGTAGCAAACAATATTAACAAGACTTATTCACAACAACACTGTATGGGTGTATGTGTATGTCTCAGTGCTGCACTGTGACAGTCCCACATTCTATCCTTCCTACAAGAGTTGCTGGACAACGGGCGCATCCCTTCCAAACTCAAAGTTTATGTGGCAGCTATCGCAGCAAATTATTCCCTCGAAGCTGGCCATTCTATCGCAAAAACGATCTGATCGTTAAGTTCTTGAAGGGCGCCCGGAGATTAAATCCTCCTCGTCCTTAGACTGTACCGATCTGGGACTTGTCAATAGTCCTTAGGGCCCTACAGGGGTCCCCCCTTCGACCCTCTACATCCAGCCGAACTACGCCTTTTGTTGCTGAAAACCGCTCTGCTACTGACACTAGCATCATTCAAGCGAGTGGGTGACTCACAAGTACTGTCAATCAGTGCTTCCTGTCTGGAGATTGGGCCTAGCGACTGTAAAGTTGTCCTCAAGCCTAGACATGGATACGTTCCAAAGGTGCTCTCTACTCTGTTCAGAGCCCAGGTTATTACCCTTCTGGTTCTCCCCGGTGCAGATAGTGAACAGGGTCTTAATGTTCTCTGCCCTATCAGGGCCCTGAGAATATACCTTGGACTCTCCAGCCTGTTCAGGCAGTCGGAGCAGCTTTTCGTTTCCTTTGGAGTCCGCTCTAAGAGACTGCAGGTTACCACGCAAAGACTGTCCCGCTGGATAATTGATGCTATAGCCTTGGCTTATGCCTCATAAGGTTTGAAATAACCTGTTGGTGTGAGGGCCCACTCCACTCGAGGAATGGCCTCCTCCTGGGCTTGGTCCAGTGGAATCTCTATTGGTGAGATATGTACGGCTGCCGGCTGGTCGTCGCCATCCACGTTTGCCAGATTCTACAGCCTAGATGTCCTTGCTCTCCAGGCATGGATTTTATTGACTTAAACTGCTTATTTCTCCCTATGGTGGAAATATGTTCAAAAGTCCTCCGCTATACTCAGGATTCATGACAACTTAACTTAAGTCCTCCAGAACTGGGCTCGCAGAGCAGCTTAGTCTGCTTCTGCTCATAGCACGGCCTGATTGGATTCATTCCCCATACACAATGTGAAGTGGATGTTCGAAAGAGAATGCTCCGGTTACTGACGTAACCTTGGTTCCCTGAGATAAGGGAACGAGCATTGTGTCACTTGCCGTGCTATAAGCTGCAGGCGAATCGATGACTGTCACTTCAGTCGAATGATTGTGATGAAATGGCGCTGCAAGCAGACTTATATACATGTCGGCTCCGCCCTTTCTGGCAGGCTAAAGCGCCATTGGTTTGTGCAGCTACACAAATGTGAACAAATCAAGCTTCAGTAACAGAGTAAACAGGAATTTACCCATACACAACGCTCTTTCCCTTATGTCAGGGAACCGAGGTTACGTTAGTAACCGGAGTGTTTTTGTACAATTTGTGGTTACATTTTGTTTTTATTTTTTCTTCATGTAGTTACCTACTTTTTATAGAGTGTTTCATTGTTATTGGCCAAGGAAAGTTTAGATTATTTCAAGTTTTAAATGATTTTATGGTTTATTTTTTTGTTGAGAGGGAGACATATTGAATATTTAAGCTTTTGTAGAGCAATATAGTCTATATAATGTTATATATATATAATGCCAGCTCTATTTTAGGTATTTCCATAGCTAGTTTTGGCTAGATTACCCATTTTATATAAGGTATAGACCCACTTAATGAAGGGGTCCAGATCGGATTCGCTTTATTAGCAGATACGGGTTGGGTCTGGACTGGATCCGGTCCGGATCCGTAATCCTTATCTGTTCCGGATCCATTGTGCTGTGCCAGTGGACTCTGTTACGGACCAGTTTTGCGGATCCTTTCCGGAGCTTGTAGTACTTCCGGGGCGGATCCGCTCCGGAGTCATATTGCTATCTGGGTATAGTGCATAATTTCAATTTCAATTAAATTTAAGATTCATTGATATATAAAAAATTAAAAAGAACAGATTTATTCAAAATAGAGATGTTTTCGTACAATATCGATTTTTAATATCACTGTTTCTATCAATTTAACAAATCCTTGTTGAATAAAAAATAATTTATTCAAAAATAATAATAATACTAACCGCAAGCTTTTGAACGGTAGTGTATATTGTTACAAAATTTATATTTTAAATAAATGCTGATCTTATTGATCTTTTTTATTCATCAAAGAATCATGAAAAAAGTATGACAGGTTTCCAACAATGCTCATAAATCAGCATTTCATAAAATGTATTTTAAATAATATTAAAATTGTGATCAAATAAATGCAGGCTTGATGACCATAAGTGACTTATTGCAAAATTATTCCAAACTGTTGACCTATGTATATATATATTTTTTGATGTTGTTGTGTTTTTTTTTTATATATATATATTGTCCCTTTTTTTGTTTACATACATCCTGAATAATTTTCTGCACGTCCCTATTCAGGTGCCACGGAACACGCCCTAGTTTAAGGATTAAAAATAAAAGAGTAATAAAATATAAGGTAAGGTAGTAAATAAGTGTAGAATAGCACTGTCTGTTTACTTGTGTGCATCAATCCGAGTGTAAACGGTGAGAGATGTTCAGGCAGGTGAAAAGTGTTTGGTTAATGGTGAATATAGACCTATCATGCGTCCTGTTTCCGAACCCTGAATTGATGTAATGACGTGCTCGTCTCGGAATGCATTTTCAAATTCACAATGACTTAAACTATATTCACCGTGAGGTATTTAATGAAAATGCAATTTGCAATTGCAATATGTAAGTGTTAATGCATTTAAGAAAAATAAAAGATATTTAAATCACCATTTTGCTACCCTTTTGCTGCACCTTTGGCTCAGAATGCGTTTTGAAACTCTCACTGCATTTTACTACAATTATCGCGCGGTATAACGATGAAAAGGCAATCCCAAGTGTCTTACCCCAAAGTCTAAATGTATTTAGGAAAAACAGCATTTAAATTATAATTTTGCTAAAGTTTTTGCTTAGACATGATAAACATATCTAATCAATTTGGGTAACACATTTGAATATTAATGTTGCAACTTATAAAGCTTTCATATATGTTTTTAATATGCATATAAAAACTAGTTTATAAAATGTTACATTTTAATGATATAATTTAATTTTAATTTTGTACTAGATGTTGCATTTATGTATGGGACAATGTAAATTTAAATACAGAAATAAAATGCCATTTTAAATATTGCATTGCCATTTTGCATATTACATTGCAAATTGAATTTTGCTACATATATGCTTCCATACCTGACAGATAAGATGTAGGGCAGGGATAGGCAACTTCGGTCCTGGAGGGTCGGTCTCCTGCAGAGATTAGCTCCAACCCTAATCACACACACACCTGAAGAAGCTAATCAATGTCTTCAAGATGACTAGAAAGTTACAGGCAGGTGTGTTTGATAAGGGTTGGAGCTAAACTCTGCAGGACACTGGCCCTCCAGGACCGATGTTGCTTATCCCTGATGCAGGGAATGCTAATGCTGGGATGCCATGGTTTAAATCTCACTCTCATATGTGTGTAAGTAAGTTTTTAAAGAGAGAATCTCCTCATAGGACCTGCTGGTGCTGCGATAAAAGTCCAGTCCTGTAAGTAACTCCACGTCTCGTATACGTGCTGTGTGTGTCTTCATCAGTTCCTCGACCCACTTTGTCTCGTCCTCTGAACTCTGGATGGGAAGAAAAAACTCAAAAGCAGTTCTTGCCTGTTATTGTACAGTAAACCTGCTGTAAAAAAAGAAGAGAAGGGAAGGGAAGGGACGGGACGAGACGAGACGAGAAGAACTTACATTACATATTTCTTCATTATCTGATCGGTGTGGAAGGATGTAAGAGAACACACTGAGAGGACCAGCACAGGAGTCAACAGTCTGTGTGTAATCAAGACAACTAGTAACCACAATGTAGTAATGACTTGGGATTTGCACAAAGCCACTGACATACCTGTAAACAAAGAAAGAGTTACATACTCGGATTAAAGGATTATAAAAATTCAAGGACATTTTAGGACCACTTTTTAGGTCTGTGTCAACTAGTCATGGATCAGATAACTCAGAGATATGCATGCATTGATCACACACACCATCTTAGGTGCACAGACATTCTCTCTACTCAAAATACTGTTTGTGAATACAGCATTGCCAGAAACAACAAAGACTGCTGATACTGCATGTTGAGTCATTCACATTAATATAAACACTGAACCAAAGACCTGTCAACTGCTGGTGTACTTAAAGGACTAATTTATAAGCGAGAAGTCTAAGACTGGGAAGATAACTTACTGTTTTATTATCTCTGCTGAATCTCTAAGACCATTGTAGTCATAGTCGAAGATGGGTCCAACGACTACATTCACTCCATTCCTCTCACTAGCATAACGTCTCACAAGTGATTTCTGAAAATAACCCCACATACCTGAAACAACCAAAAAATAAAATAAGAGAGCGATGGAGACAGATATATGAATTGTTGAAAGAAAAATTGGATTGTTAGAAGACGTGGCCTCGGTTTTGTGCTCTAACTTCCTTTGGGATGTTTCAATATTAAACGGGGTCTCAGACTAGTTTCTGCATCGGGAAACATCTTGGGTTGACCATGGTTGCCCAAGAAGGAATGAGACGCTGTGTCCTCTAGCAGACACTTTGGAGAATGCTGCAAGCTTGATTGGTGTCTGAAGCATGTGTTAAAAACTCCAATCCTACTGTTCCACGTAGCCCGACGTGATGTCTTAGGCGGGTGCCTGGAAGTATAAAAGGGCACCTGCTGAATATGTTACCAACTTAGTTGTCTGAAGGAGACAAGAAACAGGCAGGCCAAAGGCATGGCGAAGGGGACGCAGCTTCTCGATCCCTCTTGGGTAACCATGGTTACATGCGTAACCCAAGATATTCCCCCTCTAAGAAACTCATGCTGCATTCTCTAGTGGACACTTTGGGGAACAAAATGCCAACTATGCCATCCCGAGGCGCATGCCTGTTCACCAAGTGAGATAGCACCAAGAAAGTGACTGACATATTCCTAACCTTTCCTCAGAAAGGGGCCAAGTCACTGACGGCCCTTTTTGCCTGGGATGGCACTGTCTAGGCAAGGGCTCAAGGAGACCTCAACTTAAAAACCCTAAGCAGGGGAGCAATCACTAAGCTAGCACATAACCATCCACAGATAGCTATATACCTAGGAAGGGGCTACCAGAAAGGGGACCAACTGAAGCCTGCCAGGACCACCAGTGGTGGGATGTCTACTTGCAACCCTAAGAGGGGAGACAGCACTGTCTAGACAAGGGCTCAAGGAGACTGCTACTTAAAAACCCTAACAGGGGAGCAACCTCTGAGCTAGCACATAGCTATCCTCAGATAGCTGTGTCTTCAGGAAAGGGCTCACTGCAACTCACTGCAAAGGGCTCACTCACTGCAAGCTAAAACACAGCTAGCCTCAGATAGCTTTATTTAACTAAGGGCGTCCTGCCATAGTCATGGCTGTAATACAACCCTCCTCAGATGGCTATATCATGCAGGTCCCCAAACTGGGTCAGTCCCACAGAGGCTAGCAAACCATCGTGTTATTGTCCAGAAGCTCACATGAGGGAGATTTGGACCACCAGTAAATGATTCACTAAAGAGCGAACACTTAAAATATCCTTAATCGGGAATCAGAGCCTGATGTAAGCATTGGCCAGAACACTAGAGCGGGGAGAAACGAGAGGTTGGGAAAATAATGATCAAGAAGTGTCAGCCTTGGGATGCTGGCGATCACTGCGTCTCTTATCTAGCATGTCCCTGAGGTCCTTTTTTCCCTCTCTTAGTGTTAGCCTTCCATTGCCAACTCCTAGAGGGAAGAGGGGTGGAGTTAGCAATGCTATATCTTGTCTATGAGCCTCAACGATAGACAGACTATCCTCCCTAGAGGAAGATTTCTTCCTGATGGCCACTAGGTTGATCCATAGATGTAGCCACCATCGCCACCATTGAACACCAATGGCAGCAGCAGCAGTTTGCTTGGTGGCACAGAGAGCTAGATCTGTAGTGCAGCACAGCTCCTCAACCACCTCAGGAGACAAACCTCTGCCCTTATCCAAATCTCTTAGCAAGTAATTTCCTGTGAGACTTGTAACACCTCCATGGTGTGCAACACTCCACCAGCCTGACCCACTGCTACATACACCCTTCAATTCAAGCATGATGATTCACCATGCGCAAACGTCTCTTCAACAGGGGGCATCCTAGTGTATCCACACTCTGCCACACCCTCAACGTTACCATAGTTAGCATGTTGAAAGAGATGTAACTGGAATGAATACAGTTTCTCCCTGGATTTCTCTGAGTGGAGATCTGGGAGAAACGGAAGATTTATGGGGTGGGACAATCAAGGCCTGCCAGAAAACACTCATCTAGTCGGCCGCGGGCAGGCTTAGGCCTTTCATGCAACCAAGCGAAATTGACTAAGTGATACGATCCATGACCTCCAGCATAGCCCTTATGCGTGGCTGGGAGTGGCCAGTGACAACTCAGTGCTCACATTTTCATTGTCATCACCAAACACATCTATCTCTGTTATCGGGATCAGATTATTCTGATAGAGTGATCGAGCTTGCGGCCAAAGTTCAACCTGTGATCCCAACAAGCTGAGTTTCCACCATGCCTCAGCAGCAGTGGGACCTGACCCACAAGGTGCAGACACGTGCACCTCTTCCCTCAACAAAAGAGATAAATGTGATCGGAGCTTCTGCATAATGAATTTCTCACAATGCACGCATTCAGAGCCCTCAAGCACTGAACGTGCATGCTCCTCACCCAGGGATATAACGCACAAGTTGAATACTTGAAACGATTCTTGAAACGCTCGTCCAGTTTCGCTAAAATAGTACACACTGCTTGCAAACAAACAGCTTCTGAAGACAACAAAATTAGTGATGTGTTCAGCAGGTGCCCTTTTATAGTTCCGAGCACCCGCATAAGATGTCACGGACTACATGGACCAATAAAGATTGGAGTTTTTTTCACACATGCTGGCATCATTCCCCAAAATGTTCTCTAGAGGACGCAATGCGAGTTCCCTCTCGGGGAACTAATGTATCACCTCTCTTAGGATCAACATGCTCACTAATTATAAACTTAAAGTGTGCTGTTGCAATCCTACTGTAATTCTTACAATAAAAAGAAAACAAATCTTAAAAAAATGAACTAGTTTAATTTTTATTGTTGTTGTTATTATTTTCTCAAAAATATGAATCTAAACCTGCAGTGAACCTAAATAGGTTCATTTATACCCAAAAATTGTTTTTACGTGTTAAATCATACATAAAAAGTTATTTAAGGTAACAACTGGTACCCTAACCAAAATGGCGGTGCGTTCGGACACAACGGCTACTCTGTGTTTTTATGTCTGTTAGTCTCGTCTTCTCGTCTTAAAACTGTCTCACTTTATCGCAAAATCATCGGATTAACACTCGGAAACACATCTATGATCGCCAGAGCCTTCTGGAAATCGGCAGTGTGTACAAACATCAGCTTTCGCCGATGACTACGGAGAAGCTACAAGGCCTCTGTCTGCTGCTGAAGCCGAACCCCGAGACCGCGGCCTCGCCTACTGATGCCACCTGCACAAAGAGACAACGCCGACGGTGTGAGAGGGGACAGAAGCGCCGCAAGCGTGGAGGCATACGAGCTAGGCTAAGGGCTAACCCCACTAGGCCAGGGATTCCATCACTCATGCTCTCAAACATTCGCTCTCTGTAAAACAAACTGGACTTAATTAAACTCAGTCTGTCTACACAGCATGAGACAAGCGATTGTTGTGTGTTTGTTTTCATTGAAACATGGCTAAACGACAACATCCTGGACTCCGCCATTCAGCTGCACAGACTAACCTGCGGCCGTGTGGACAGAGATTCGTCTTTTAAGACTCGCGGGGGCGGCTTGTGTGTGTATATCAACAAAGAATGGTGTAACAATGCATGTATTATCAAAACACTGTTCATTGCTGGTGGAGTTTATGGTTGTGAAGTGTCGACCGTTCTATCTGCCGCGGCAGTTCACGGCCATTGTTATTGTCGCGGTGTACATTCCCCTGTGTGCAAACGCCAAAGACACGCTTCGTGAATTTTATAGTGGCATCTGCGAACAACAAACCAATAACCCAGACAGCTTTTTCATCATAGCCGGCGACTTCAACCACGCTAACAATTTTTGCCAAAGTTCTACCAACATGTGAACTTTGCAACAAGGGGAAACAACACACTGGACTTTGTTTACACAACAGTGAAAAACGCATACAAAGCTGAACCCCACCCCCACCTTGGTTACTCGGACCACATCTCTGTTATGCTAATCCCAGCATACAGACCACTTCTCAAACTTGCCACACCAATTCAAAAGTAGATCACGGTATGGCCAGACAATGCAACCTCAGCACTGCAGGACTGCTTCCAGGACACAGACTGGAACATGGTTAAAGAGGCGACCACCTATAACAACCACACAGACCTCCAGGAGTACACTGAAACTGTGACTGCTTACATCAAAAAGTGCATTGATGATGTGACAGTCACCAAGACCATCACCACACGTGCTAACCAGAAGCCATGGATGACAGCAGAGGTTTGTGGGCTGCTAAAGACCAGAGATGAAGCTTTCAGATCAAGAGATAAAGCAGCCCTCAAAACATGGCATCAAAAATGCGAAACAGTCGCATTATTAAAAATCAATGAACACTTCACAGACAGCAAAGACACAAGGAGCCTGTGGCAAGCCATTCAGACCACAGGCCTGTGATGACCACACATCCCTCCCAGATGCACTCAACCACTTTTACTCACGGTTTGAAATGTAGAATGACACACCAGCATAAAAACTGCCCACACATCCCAACGACCAGGCGCTCTGTCTGTCTCCAGCCAACATAAGGAAGACCCTATCTAGGATTAACCCACGCAAGGATGTGGGTCCTGACAACATACCTGGCCATTTACTGAAAAACTGTGCTGAACAGCTGATAGATGTCCTAACGGATATCTTCAACACCTCGCTGAGCCAGGCCTGTCATCCCCACATGTCTCAAATCCACAACAATCATTCCGGTACCAAAGAAAATCACTTGTGTCCTGTCTAAACGACTACCGTCCCACTGATTGCAATCATAATGAAGTGCTTTGAGAGGCTAGTCATGCACAACATCAAAACCAGCCTCCCCAACATGCTCGATCCGCTCCAGTGTAGTATATCAAGGACCAAATCAGACAAATCAAGATTCGATCAAAGCATGGTTGAAACATGAGGAGCCGAATTCCACAAGACAACAGCAGGAAGTCATAAATCAGTCCCCTAGCCCCGACCACATGGAACCACATGGAACAAGACAAAGGGAGCCGGCTGAAATTCTTTGGGTCACAACTGTAAAATCATCTTAAAAGACTTTCATTCTCATTGTTAATGAAACTAATAATTTCTATGCATAACTGCATATTATGTATGTGACCCACAAATTTGACTATCCTTGTTTGAATCATTGTGTTTGTCGTGCTTTTAATTAGTATTGAATAGTTTAAGCCTTAAGGGTTAATGTCATGTTTGGTATGTATGAGCGTGATAATTCTAGCTTTAAACATTTATTTTGATTGATTTCCTGTCAAATGTATCATATTCTGGTTACAGAAATCACATCCGAAAGGATACTTCTCAAGAATATGTAAAATTCGGTCAGTGTGACTGACCATGACATTATGATTAATTGATTGGGTGGAGCAACAAAGCAGCAGCCGCTCCAGCATAGGACCTAATTGGTCAAGGCAACCACTGGGGAGGTGCCTTGAAAGCCGAGGTTAAATACCCAGGACACACTTCTCCTCTCTCTCCTAAAAAATGCTCTCTTGAATTCCTCTCTCCTGAAAATACTCTCTCTTGGAAAATGCCATCTACAATCTCTCTGAGCACCATGTGCTCGGGCCTTCAAGCCACCACGATGAGAAGAAAAGCCACCTAGTCTCTTTACATCCTTTTATTCTTTTACTTTAGTTTATTTTCTTTCCGTTGAGTTTGTGTGCTAAGTTACGTTTGCCAACGACAACAAGCCCAAAACTCTGCAAAACCAGCCAAGAACCAACGCCCACTTCAACGACTCCTGAACTCTAAGCCAATCAGCGACTTCGGAGAAACCCTTTTCTGCAAAGGACGACAAAAGGGAATCTTTTAAACACAAAAGCAACGCAAGTACAAACCCCCAGATTCTTGCTGAGCTGGTGTAATTTTAATATAGATTTTAGCCTCATTGAAAACTCAATGCGAGTGTTAAATAAGTGATTGATGGTTGTTCAGGTTTATGCAATTGCACATATTGCTGTAAACGTGGGATATCAAATTCTCAGTCTCTTAATATATTTCAAGTGTTTATTTCTTTTAATTTTGATGATTATAACTGACAACTAATGAAAACCCCAAATTCAGTATCTCAGAAAATTAGAATATTGTGAAAAGGTTCAATATTGAAGACACCTGGTGCCACACTCTAACACCTGCAAAGGCCTTTAAATTGTCTCTCAGTCTAGTTCTGTAGGCTACACAATCGTGGGGAAGACTGCTGACTTGACAGTTTTTATGTCTGTTAGTCTCGTCTCCTCGTCTTCAAACTGTCTGACTTTATTGAAAAATCAAAAGACAAACACCCGGAAACACATCTATGATCGCCAGAGCCTCCTGGATATCGACAATGTGTACAAACATCAGCTTTCGCCGGTGACTACTGAGAAGCTACAAGGCCTCTGTCTGCTGCTGAAGCCAGACCCCGAGACCGCGGCATCGCCTACTGATGCTACCCGCACAAAGCGGCGACGCCGGCGGTGTGAGAGGGGACAGAAGCGCGTCAAGCGTGGAGGTATTCGAGCTAGGCTAAGGGCTAACCCAACTAGTCCAGCAATTCCATCACTAATGCTCTCAAACGTTCGCTCTCTGGAAAACAAACTGGACTTAATTCAACTCAGCCGGTCTACACAGCATGATACAAGGGATTGTTGTGTGTTTGTTTTCACTGAAACATGGCTAAACGACAACATCCCGGACTCCGCCATTCAGCTTCACGGACTTTCCTGCTGCCGAGCGGACAGAGATTCATCACTGTCTGGTAAGACTCGCGGGGGTGGCTTGTGTGTGTATATCAACAAAGAATGGTGTAACAATGCTGCGGTTTTATCAAAACACTGTTCATCGCTGGTGGAGTTTATGGTTGTGAAATGTCGACCGTTCTATCTGCCGCGGGAGTTCACGGCCATTGTTATTGTCGCGGTGTACATTCCCCCGTGTGCAAATGCTAAGGACGCGCTTCATGAACTGTACAGCGCCATCAGCGAACAACAAACAAATAACCCCGACGGCTTTTTCATCATAGCCGGCGACTTCAACCACACTAACTTAAAGACAGTTTTACCAAAGTTCTACCAACATGTGAACTTTGCAACAAGGGGAAATAACACCCTGGACCTTGTTTACACAACAGTGAAAAACGCATACAAAGCCGAACCCCGCCCCCACCTCGGATACTCGGACCACATCTCTGTTATGCTAACCCCAGCATACAGACCACTTCTCAAACTTGCCAAACCGGTTCAAAAGCAGATCACGGTATGGCCAGACAATGCTACCTCAGCACTGCAGGACTGCTTCCAGGACACAGACTGGAACATGTTTAAAGAGGCGGCCACCTATAATAACCATACAGACCTGCAGGAGTACACTGAAACTGTGACTGCTTACATAAAAAACTGCATTGATGATGTGACAGTCACCAAGACCATCACCACACGTGCAAACCGGAAGCCATGGATGACAGCAGAGGTTCGTGGGCTGCTAAAAAACAGAGATGAAGCGTTCAGATCAGGAGATAAAGCAGCCCTTAAAAAAGCAAGAGCCAATCTGTCCCGTGGCATCAAAAATGCAAAACGGTCATATGGCAATAAAATCAATAATCATTTCACAAACAGCAGAGATACACGGAGCCTGTGGCAAGCCATTCAGACCATCACTGACTACAAGCCCCCGCCACAGGCCTGTGACGACGACACATCCCTCCCAGATGCACTCAACCACTTTTATTCACGGTTTGAAATGCAGAACGACACATCTGCACAAAAACTGCCCACACCTCCCAACGACCAGGCACTCTGTCTGTCTCCAGCCGACGTAAGGAAGACCCTATCTAGGATTAACCCACGCAAGGCTGCGGGTCCTGACAATATACCTGGCCGCGTACTGAAAGACTGTGCTGAACAGCTGACAGATGTCCTAACAGATATCTTCAACACCTCGCTGAGCCAGGCAGTCATCCCCACATGTCTCAAATCCACAACGATCATACCGGTACCAAAAAAATCACCTGTGTCCTGTCTAAATGACTACCGTCCCATAGCACTGACTCCAATCATAATGAAGTGCTTTGAGAGGCTAGTCATGCACAACATCAAAACCAGCCTCCCCAACACACTCGATCCACTCCAGTTTGCATACAGCCCAAACCACTCTACGGATGATGCAATTTCCTCCACCCTCCACCTGGCTCTTACTCACCTAGAAAATAAAGACTCATATGTTAGAATGCTGTTCATCGACTTCAGCTCAGCATTCAACACAATAATCCCACAACAGCTCATCAATAAATTAAGCCTGCTGGGCCTCAACAATTCCCTCTGCAATTGGATCCTGGACTTTTTAACCGGAAGACCTCAGTCAGTTCGGGTCGGCCACAACACCTCGAGCACTACCACACTGAGCACAGGTGCCCCACAGGGGTGTGTGCTCAGCCCGCTGCTCTTCACGCTGCTGACCCACGACTGCACTGCCAAGTTCAGCTCCAACCACATCATCAAGTTTGCAGATGACACATCAGTGGTAGGTCTCATCAGCAACAACGATGAAACGCACTACAGAGAGGAAGTGGCACAGCTGGCTGAATGGTGTGGCGCAAACAACCTGTCCCTCAATGTGGAGAAGACAAAGGAGGTTGTGATGGACTTCAGGAGAAACCCCGTTGACCACCCCCCACTGACCATCGACAGCTCGACTGTGGATAGAGTCAGCAGCACTAAATTCCTGGGGGTGCACATCACAGAGGACCTCACCTGGATCACCAACACCAAGTCTGTCTCCAAGAAGGCACAACAGCGCCTACACTTTCTCCGCCGGCTGAAAAGAGCAAGCCTCCCTCTACCCATCCTCACCATCTTCTACAGGGGTACCATTGAGAGCGTGCTGACCAGCTGCATCACTGTCTGGTACGGGAACTGTTGTGCAGCAGACCGCAAGACCCTCCAGCGGACAGTGAACACAGCTGCAAAAATCATTGGTGCCCCTCTCCCCTCCATCCTGGATATTTTCCTTACACGATGCTCCAGCAAAGCAAAAAGTATCGTGAAGGACCCCACCCATCCCTCCCACAGTCTCTTCCAGCTCCTACCCTCAGGTAGACGGTACCGGAGTATCAGAGCTCGCTCCGCCAGACTGCTCAACAGCTTTTTCCCCCAGGCTGTGAGAGCCCTGAACTCACATCACACCGCCCCTCTCTGAAACCCCCCCCCCCCCACACCTTACCACATCTCAGGAAAAAACTGTTAAACTTTTATGGAGCGGGCCTGCACAGGGCACCTGGAGCAACACACTCTCCTCTGCATGCACTAGACACTTTCACACACCATTGTGTGTCCATAATCCCACAAAAGACTGATTGTAATACACGACTGTAATGTATGTATGTTTACTGGCTCATGCACCACAAATCACCTTACACTGTTCCCCAGCCAGCTGCTTGAATGTCTCTCTTTTTGCACATGTACAGTATTTGAAGTCATCTGCACAGTTGTACAGTTTGTATTTTTTATTTTGTTTATGTATAGGTAACCACTTTTATATATAGCATATGTATAGTCAAAGCTGACAGTAGGTTAGTTGTGTATAGGTTTATACTGTTTTACTTCGTGTTGTATATTTGTATTTATGTAGCACCGTGGTCCTGTGAGGCACGACATCTCGTCCCACTATATGTCCACACATGTAGCGGAATGACAATAAAGCTCAACTTGACTTGACTTGACTTGAGTTGTCTTCTCAAAATAACTCAACACACAGCCATTAATGTCTAAACCGCTGGCCACAAGAGTGAGTACACCCCTAAGTGAAAATGTCCAAATTGGTCCCAATTAGCCATTTTCACTCCCTGTGTGTCATGTGACTTGTTAGTGTTACAAGGTCTCGTGTGAATGGGGAGCAGGTGTGTTAAATTTGGTGTTATTGCTCTCACTCGCGAATACTGGTCACTGGAAGTTCAACATGGCACCTCATGTCAAAGAACTCTCTGAGGATCTGAAAAAAATAATTGTTGCTCTACATAAAGGTGGCTTAGGCTATAAGAAGATTGCCAAGACCCTGAAACTGAAACTGAGTCTTCTGGCCAAGACCATACAGCGGTTTAACAGGACAGGTTCCACTCAGAACAGGCCTCGCCATGGTCAACCAAAGAAGTGAGCGCACGTGCTCAGTGTCATATCCAGAGGTTGTGTTTGGGAAATAGATGTATGAGTGCTCCCAGCATTGCTGCAGAAGTTGAAAGGGTGGGGGGTCAGCCTGTCGCATGCACACTGCACACTCAAATTGGTCTGCATGGCTGTTGTCCCAGAAGGAAGCCTCTTCTAAATACGATGCACAAGAAAGCCCACAAACATTTTGCTGAAGACAAGCAGACTAAGGACATTGATTACTGGAACCATGTCCTGTGGTCTGATGAGACCAAGTTATACAAGCTGTACACTCACTACTTTACATTGTAGCAAATTGTAATTTCTTAAATTATGTTGTCACATGAAAATATTTACACATGTTAGGAGTATACTCACTTCTGTCAGATACTGTATATATATATATATATATATATATATATTTACACACACACACACACACACACACACTCACTCACACTCACAGGTGCATCTAATAAACTGAAATATCATGAAAAAGGTATTTTTTCTTGTTACTTTTTTCAAAAAGTGAAAATTTCATATACTCTAGATTCATTGGATGTAAAGTAAAATATGTTTTATTTTTATTTTGATGATTAGAGCTTACAGCTCATGAAAATCAAAAATCCAGTATCTCAGAATATTTTAATATTTGAAGAGTTTATTTGCAAAAAACAGAGAACTCTTTTTTTAACAATTCTCAAAAAATCTAATTTTTCATTGTGCATTCAAATTATCCTCAATGAAACTGCAGTTGTTTGCTGTTGTTGTTTTTTGACTAGGTTAACAAATAACAAAAAACAACTAACCACAATGAAACACAATAAAAACATGATAACATCATAAAAAACATGATTATCTGTTTTTGCAAAAAAACTCTTCATTAACATTTGAGTTTCAATAATTGGCCATCCCTACCGTATACATTCCGGTTATCTCTTGCTCTTTAAAACCACAAAAATGGGGAAGACTGCTGACTTGGCAATGGTGCAGAAGACAATCATTGACACCCTGCACAAAGAGGGTAACTCACAGAGGGTCATTACTGAATGGTGTGGCTGTTCACATAGTGCTGTATCAGAGCATATTAAATGCTAAGTTGACTGGAAGGAAGCAATTGGGTAAGAAAAAGTGCACAAGAAACAAGGATGACCGCAAGCTTGAGAATACTGTCAAGCAAAGCTAAATAAATTATTTGGGAGAGCTTCACATGGAGTGGACTGAAGCTGGAATGAAATTGCATCAAGAGTCACCACACTCCGATGTCTTCAGGAAAAGGACTACCAAGCCACTTCTGAAACAGAAGCAATGTCATAAGCATCTTATCTGGGCTAAGGAGAAAAAGAACTGGACTGTTGCTCGGTGGTCCAAAGTCCTCTTTCTCAGATAAAAGTAAATTTTGCATTTCATTTGGAAATCAAGGTCTGGAGTAAGACTGAAGAGGCACAGAATCCAATATGCTTCAAGTCCAGTGTGAAGTTTCCAAAGTCAGTGATGATTTGGGGTGCCGTGACGTCTGCAAAAGTCAATGCAGCCGTCTACCGGGAGATTTTGGAGCACTTTATGCTTACATCTGCTGACAAGCTTTATGGAGATGCTGATTTCCTTTTCCAGCAGGACTTTAGCACCTGCCCACAGTGCCAAAACCACTTCCAAGTGGTATGCGGACCATCATATCACAGTGCTTGATTGGCCAGCCAACATGCCTGACCTGAACCCCATATGGAATCTACGGAATATTTTCAAGAGAAAGATGAGAAACAGTCAATCCAACAATACAGATGAGCTGAAGGCTCAATAGTGCCTCAACAGTGTCACAGGCTGAATGCTTCCATGCTACACCTCACTGATGCTGACATTTGTGCTAAAGGAGCCCTGACCAAGTATTGAGTGCATAAATGAACATACTTTTGAAGAACTTTAACTTTTCTGTTTTGGAAATCCTTTTTTTTGATTGATCTTAGGAAATATTCTAATATTTTGAGATATTTAGATTTTTTACTTTCATGAGCTGTAAGCACTAATAATCAAAATTAAAACAAAAACACTTTTGAAATGTTTTACTATATATGTAATGAATCTAGAATATGAAAGTTTCACTTTTTGAAATGTTAGTTTTTTTTTTATATCACGATTAACGATTTTATCACAATTCTTTATCATGTTAGTTTTTCTATTTTGCGAGTTGTTTGAGCATTACAGCCAAACTAATTCCCCTCTTATAAAGACAGCCTTTTAAGTTAATAAAAAAAAAAAGGATGGGCAATATTTAGGCCAAAGTGGGTGAAGATAAAAATATTTGTCACTTTTATCTTTTTTATAAAAAAATTAGAACAAAGATACACATTACAAATACACACAACATACAAATAAAATAAACCGTGTTAGGCTACAATAGGTGTATTTAGCAGGAGTATTCAAGAAATGGAATTAACAAATATAAAAATAAAACACTATATAGACTGATTCCGATTAAAGCAACTGTATTCAAGTTTTTCAGTCAAGAGTAGTGAGTGATTTTTCTCGTTGTGTTTGCTGTTTTATTAACATTAAGGGAATAATTCACCCACAAATAAAAATAGAGTTAATTTTATACCATCATTTACTCACTCAAAAGTTGTTTTAAACCTCAATGAGATTCATTCTTCTGCTAAACATAAATGCTCTTTTGAAGAATGTGGAAAACCAAACCGTTGCTGGTCCACAGTGACTTCCATAGTATATTTTTACAATCAAATTCAATGTGGACCAGCAACTGTTTGGTTTCGCAGTTTCTCCAAAATATCTTCTTTTCTGTTCAGCACAAGAAATAAATTAGTACAGGTTTGGGACAACATGTGAGTAAATAATGACAGAAATAATATTTTAGTGTGAACTATCCCTTTAATTACAGCCGGCAGCATGTTTAGTTCTGTCCTTTTAAGACCTGCTCCCATCAAATATACAGACATGCAGCCGTTTCCCCTTCATGGGAACTTCAAACTGCATCCCCTAGGGGTCGCTATGGGGAACGCCGTCAGCGTCACTCGTGTCTGAAGCATACATATAAAAACACAACCCATTGGCCGGCGACAGCCTATGACATCACTACCGGCGCGACTACAGTAGTTGAGACTAAACCCTCTTAATCCTCCTGCCCTGCGTACGAAGAGCTGTTGGCGTTAATGGAATGCGCCACGGCGAGGCTTGACTTGCCGTGGAAGCGGACCAAGATGGCGGCGCCGCGGGGACGTCTCGATGAGCGCTACCTTTCTGGCCATAACTCCCCAGCTCAAGTGAGCCTTCCATTTCTTCCTGATCTCCATACGGAGGTTGAGAAGGAATGGAAAAAGCAATTTTCCTCTCGCATCCATAGATTCCAGCATACCAGTTATGCTAACTTTGTAGGGATGCGTGAAAGCGGCTATGAGAGGATGCCCCCTATAGAAGAGACGCTAGCTAGCTATCTCTCTATGTGTGATACCTCTTCTCTAAAGGTTCCCTCCTTCCCATCTAAGCCCCTGCAGGATACATCACGCTTAAATGGCAAGGCGTACGCAGCAGCAGGTCAGACGGTCGCTTCGTTGTACACCATGGCAGTGCTTCAAGCGTACCAGGCGGATCTGTTGAAAGACCTGGATAAGGGTCAGGGCTTGTCACCTGACGAGGTAGCTGAACTGCGCCGCACCACAGATTTGGCCCTCCGTGCCACTAAGCAGGCTTCCACTGCTATGGGCAGGTCTATGGCAGCCATGGTGGTAACGGAAAGGCATCTGTGGGTGAATCTGGCAGATATCGGGAAAAAAGAGAAGGGCTTTCTTCTCGATGCTCTAGTCTCGCCTTCTGAGCTTTTCGGTACCTCCGTTGAGGCGGTGGTCGAGAAGTTTAGGGAGGCGAGGGCGCACTCAGCAGCCTTTAAAACCTTCATTCCAAGAAGGTCCAGGTCTGAGCCCGACCAAAGCAGGGGTCCTGGCCCATCCTGGTCTGAGGATCAGAGACAGGCACAGAAGGCTAGTGTCGCGACTCATGCCCCTCCCCCACATGCAGGTAGGTCTAGAGGGAGGCACGGGTCAAAGAGAGCTAGGCAAGACCTGAGGGAGGTGATCCAGACGAAACGTTCCCAACAACGCTCTCATCTGGACCAGAGTAAGACCTAACATCTACTCCCTTCCCTCGGGGGCTTTTAACATCTGCCCTTAGCTTCCCCTCTCTAATTCATCGGAACTGCCTTACTGATGGTCCGGACTTAAAGCCTCTTCTGAGGTTTCTGTGGGAACCTCCTTGATCTTCAGGTTATTCTGGTCAGCACTGCAATCCCCGGACCCACGGGTCCTTCTTATCAGAACCCCTTAACAGTCTCCTGCCCCGAGGGGCCTCCTGTGGAGGGTTTCACTAGTCGTGTGGGACCAGCTATGGATAACGCGGTGATTTCTCCCCTTCTTAGAGTTCTTAAGTAGTGGTTCCCCTTGAGCTTTACCTAGACAGTGCCGTCTCCCCTTCTAAGGGTTGTAAGTAGACAGCCCACTCGTTATGGTCTGGGTATTTTCAGCTGGGTCCACCTTTGGTAACCCTGTATACACGCATAGCTATCTGAGCATACCTATATGTTAGCCCAGGGACTGCTCCCCTTCTCAAGGATTTTTAAGTAGCAGTCTCCCTGAGCCATTGCCTAACACCTACGAATGTGCCGTTCCCCTAACAAGCTGAGTGCCTGATAGAGCTAGCATTGCTCCCCTCGCCTTAGAGGGTCGCCTATGAGCATGCTGCTCCCTTCTGAGCGTCTGAGTTCTCTCTCATTCTGAGGAATGAGTTCTCCGCTCTCCAGAGCTGTCATTCAGCAGCCACAGGTTGCTAGGCCTCTTCATGCCTCCCTGTGAGATTGCTCTCCTTGTTAGTAGAGCTAGCATTGCTCCCCTCACCTTAGAGGGTCACCTATGAGCATGCCGCTCCCTTCTGGGCATCTGAGTTCCCTCTCATTCTGAGGAATGAGTAGTTCTCCGCTCTCCAGAGCTGTCATAGAACGTTGCCAAATCCATGTTATTGTAAGTGCACACGCTAAGGCTCTGTGCACTTTCTAAAATCCACCCGGTGGTAAGATCGTACATCAAGTGTTCTGCGTTCTTTCTAAAAACCTGTACGGTAGGGTTAAGCGCTGTAGCTTCGTGCCCTTTCTTTGAGTTGGTCAGGCCCCGGTTTGTGCCTTGGGCCCCACTCTACCTTTTTGTCCCAATATTTTTGATTTGAACAGTGTGTTGCTACCAAAGGGTCTGTTGAGACCCCTCGCGAGCTCGTGCAGAGCAAGCGGTAGCCCCTGGGTGACCGGCCAGGACCTAGTTACTACCACTAGGCACTTGGCCATATCCCCTTAAAGGAATCTTTCTCTGATTCCTAGCATTTGAGCTCTACCCTGGGCAGGGTATGCAGCTCGGGTCTTTGGCCGAAGGGGATAATGTCACTGACAGCCGTCAACTATCCCAGGGACAACTCCCCGTAGCCTGGTAGAGTTGGCTTAATGCTTCAGACATGAGTCACGCTGACGGCGTTCCCCATAGCGACCCCTAGGGGACGCAGTGTCTCGTTCTCCACTCGGGGAACCATGGTTACATACGTAACCTGAGATGTTCTCTCTGTTTGAAGCTGCTTACTTTCATTTTAGACATAACCAACTCAGTCTATGCATGAACCTTGTTAGCATAAAAGATAACATTTCTGTAATCAGGCGCTGTTTGACAGGCTTTTTCATGCACGCGCTTTCAAGTCAAGTCAAGTTGAGCTTTGTTGCCATTCCACTACATGTGTGGACATACAGTGGAACAAAATGCCGTGCCTCACAGGACCACGGTGCTACATGAATACAGACATACAACAATGAAGGAAAACCTTATAAACCTATACACAACTAACCTACTGTCAGATTTGACTATACATATGCTATATATAAAAGTGGTTACATACATAAACTAAAAAATACAAACTGTACAACTGTGCAAATGCCTCGCAAATACCTTACATGTGCAAAAATAGAAACATTCAAGCAGCTGGTTTGGGAACATTGTAAAGTGATTTGTAGTGCATGAGCATGTAAACATACATATATTACTGAGTCTTTTGTGGGGTTTATGTACACACAGTAGTGTGTGAAAGTGTCTAGTGCAAATAGAGGAGAGTGTTACTACAGGTGGTTTGTACAGGCCCACTCACCTGTGTGTAGCACACTTTGAATTGCACAAAAAAGTTTGACAGCAACGTGGGTCAGCAACGTGAAGAGCAGCGGGCTGAGCACACAGCCCTGTGTGTCAGGGTTTGTAAGGAAGAGGAATAAATTGCAGGGATAACAGATATTTATTAAGTTTCAAACAAAACAGGAACTCAGGAACTAGCCACTGTCTGAGAGAGTAACCAGGAGAGATTCGCCAGGTCTGTGGAAGAGAATGTCAGCTCAGCAGGATGCCTCTAGGAAAAGCATTTCAGAGTGAATGGCAGAGAGCAACAGTCCAAGAGCAATGGGACAGACGAGCTCTCCAATGAACTCCAGGGCACAGGGGATGGAGACAGTGAGAGAGAGAGTGTGAGCGGTTCCAGGAGGATGAAGGCAGTAGCCTGACTGACTTAACTGAACTCTCCTGAGCCTGGTGGATGAGGCTGATATCAGCTGAGCAGCCGGATGGATAGAACTGTAAGGGCAGGGATGCAGGTAGAGCTGGGCAGCAAGGGATGGGAGGGAGGAGGCAGGCAGTAGGGATTCCAGCAGCCAGAGCCAAAGGGGGAGCAAATGGGGGAAAAGGGAAAAAAACTAAACAAGAAAAACTAAACTAAAAGGCAGGAGCTCAAAAAAACAAGGAACTAGATAGCACAGAACTAAATCCAAAAGAAAAACCCTAATATCAAAAGGTATAAAATAAATGCAAATACAACTAAGCAAGACTAGGCTTAACAACAGTAGTAACAGGATAACATTCAACAAAGAAAAGAGCCAGGTTAACTCCGCATATCAGAGATTCGATCTGGCACAGGACAGAAAACAAGAGGGGAATATAAAGGGTGACTAATGATCTAAAGCAGGTGTTAACCCTAACAAGATAATAAGGTAACAAGAGGGGCATGGTAACAATAGACAATAGAGCACATGGCAAACACAATACCAACTCACAGCCTTGTGCTCCAGACAGACCAGGACACAACATAAACAAACCCAGATCAGACCAGCGCCTTGACACTGTGGGGCACCTGTGCTCAGTGTGGTAGTGCTCGAGGTGTTGTGGCTGACACTGACTGACTGAGGTCTTCCAGTTAGAAAGTCCAGGATCCAATTATAAAGGGGATTGTTGAGGCCCAGCAGGTTTAATTTATTGATGAGCTGTTGTGGGATTATTGTGTTTAATGCTGAGCTGAAGTCGATGAACAGCATTCTAACATAGGAGTCTTTATTTTCTAGGTGAGTAAGAGCCAGGTGGAGGGTGGAGGAAATTGCATCATCTGTAGAGCAATCTGGGCAGTATGCAACCTGGAGCGGATCGAGTGTGTTGGGGAGGCTGGTTTTGATGTTGTGCATGACTAGCCTCTCAAAGCACTTCATTATGATTGGAATCAGTGCTAAGGGATGGTAGTCATTTAGACAGGGTGTATGTGCTCAGAAAAAAACGCATGTCTGACCAGCGGTGAATTAAACGATTAACAGGCAAGGCTTTAAAGCAGATGCAAATAATGTACTTTTTGTGATTGTGAATAAGTGAAGTGTCCCGTGAGAGTAGCTCTACCGCTGAGTTATCACTGATGTGAATGTATGTGGCGTTATACAGTACATAGAGACGGCGGTGCCAGAACTGCAGCTGATAGAATGTGCCCTGTAGCATAATAATATGATATGTATTAAAAAAAGCAGATCTTTTTATCGTCCACGAGCAAAAATTGTCATATCGCACACCCCTACCCTCGGCAGAAATCGCAGACCGAGGGCGCCTGACCGCAAGGGCACTTTACCGTCGGACCTCAAAGGGGCAGGGGTTCGAGCCCCCCGGCCATCCCCTTGTGCATGCCACTGTATATATATATATATATATATATAGCACGATCTGCTACTACTGTGTTGGAAACGAGGAGCGCGTAGATGAAGGAGATTCAAAAACCATCTTTATTAATCCACCCTCTTGCCCTCTTGCCTGAATGAATGTCTTCCAGTTGGCCTCACATCAATAGTCATGAAGGTTTTTGAGAGACTTTTAAAGAACCACATTTGCTCCTCCATCCCTGTTACTTTGGACCCTCTTCCGTTTTCCTACCGCCCAAATAAGTCTACTGACGATGCCATCTCTCAGGTCCTGCACTCTTCCCTCACACACATTGACAGCAAAAATGGCAACAATGTAAGGCTGCTATTCATTGACTATAGCTCAGCTTTCAATACAATAGTCCCCATCAAGCTAGCTGTTAAACTCACAGACCTCAACCTATACTGGATTCAAGATTTCCTCACCGGCAGACCTCATATGGTGACAATGGGCCAGTTCACCTCCAGCTCCATCACCCTGAATGTAGAAGCCCCACAGGGTTGTGTCCTGAGTCCCCTGCTCTACTCTCTCTACACACATGACTGCGTGTCCTCTCACAGCTCCACTTCTATTGTCAAATTTGCTGATGATACTGTGGTTCTGGGCCTCATTTCCAACAATGATGAGACCACATACTTGGATGAGGTAGAGAGACTTACATCATGGTGCAGGACAACTGTCTCTCTCTAAATGTGAGCAAAACTAAAGAGCTGATCATTGACTTCAGGAAGAGACAGCAGCGACCCTACACTCCTCTTATGATCAGTGGGACCCCTGTGGAGAGGGTGAGCAGCTTCAAGTACCTTGGTGTAAACATCTCCGAGGACCTAACTTGGACTGCACACATTCAAACACAGGGCAAGAAAGCCAGGTATAGACTGTACCATCTGCAACAGCAGAGACAATTCAGGGTCTCATCAGTGTGGTATGGCAACGGCTCCAATCAGGACTGCAAAGCTCTGCAGAGAGTTGTGCGCTTAGCTGAGCGCATCTCAGGGTCTGCTCTCCTCTCTCTGCAGGACATCTACCTCAAACGCTGCAAAAACAGATCTGCCAAAATCATCAAGGACTCAAATCATCCTTGTAACCATCTTTTCATTCTACTGCCATCTGGCAAGCGGTTCCGGAGCATGACGGCAAAAACTGAGAGACTTAGGAGGATCTTCTTCCCCCAGGCCATCAGGCTCCTACACTCAAACTCAGTCAAATAACATCAACATGACTCAATTGAAGAAACAGTAAGATATTCACTACTCTCCATCATCCATATCGCTGCTATGTATATACCCTGTACAACCTGTTTGCACATTCCTCTTGCACATCCCTGCTTATATTATTATTTAATAAGTCCACAGTATACTGTCCTGCACATTTTATTCTTCTTATTTTTCTACCTATATTTATGTATATTTTCTTGTGTTGTGTTACATATTTTGCACTGTCCATTGAGCAGACCTGACCTGACTTAAATTTCACTACTGATTATATTCTATATAATTGAGTATGTGACGAATAAAACCTTGAATCCTGGGAAGTGCTTCACATTGCATGAGAACAATGACCCAAAAACACCCTGCCAGTTCAGTCAAGGAGTTTATAAGGGAAAATAAATGGAAAGTCTTAGATTGCCCAAGTCAATCTACAGATTTAAATTCGATTAAACATGAATTTCACCAGCCGAAGAGGAGAATAAATGCATAAATTTCCCAAAACAAGCAACAATTAGAATTGGCTGCATTAAAGGCTGGGAAAAGCATTTCAAAGGATGGGACCTAGAGTCTGGTGATGTCTATGGGTCACAAACTCACTACTGTGATTGCGCACAAGGGATCTGCTACATAAATAACTAAATAATAGCTTTTAATCTTTTATATCTACCTTATGTTCAACAGTCTCAATACTTATGCTCACATCAAATAGTGGGATGAACTGAAAGTGCTGTTCTTTTTATTTGGTAAAACATGTATGTGTTGAAACAGCTATTAATAAAATGTGACATTCAGTAGTTTTGTCTCATATTCATCTTTTAATCATATTTAAAAATGTCTTGACTCCACAGCCAACAGCGCAATTCTGTCTTTACTATTCCAATACTTATGGAGGGCACTGTATGTGTGAGTGTTTGTGTGTGTGTATAATGTATTTTCACATGTAGCTAGCTACTATATATTAACACTTATATGGGAACATGTATGTTACATATATATGTAATCTGACAAATATATTTTGTAATACATATCCATATATTTATACATATATATATATATATATATATATATAACCAAATCTGACAAATATATTTTGTAATTTCTATCCTAGTAAATTTAGTACATTTATGTGAAAATATATTTTTGTACTCTGTGTATATATATATATATATATATATATATATATATTAGAGGTGGGCATAGATTAATTTTTTTAATCTAGATTAATTTTGGAATTAATCTAGATTAAAATGGCTCATTTGAATTCTGCCGAAGGCATTCAGAATATGTGTGCTACCCAAATAATGACTAAAAGTAAGTCTTTGAGAACGGGTTTCTCAAGCCAGGTGGTGCATTAGACCAGGGGCTCATCTCCTGTTTCCAAAATGCATCACAAACTATAATCTCTTCCCGTCCCAATCCCACGAAAAAACTGGAGGAAAATCCCGTTCCACTCCCGGAAGAATGACTCCCATTCCCTCCCACTCCCGTGTTGTTGTTTTTTTTATTTATTTTTTTATAACTGTCAATTACAGTACAAATATAGTACAGATCACAGCGTGCCCACCTTATTAGTTGAATAAAAACCCAAAATGTCGTTTTTGTTATTATATTGAACTGAAAGCCATCTTATGCACAGTGTTGCACAGATTAAATTTCACGTAAATCATCCATGCTAACACACACGTCTTCTATTTTTATTTTTTAGACATTTCACTCTCTATAGATATATTTTTCAAAGACGGATTTTCTCGCTCAAGTTCACATGAGACCTAAAGCGCATCCTGTTTGCTTAAAAGCGCAACGTTTCGTTGTTATTCTGAGTGCACACAAATAAACGTAGAGTCTTTACAGATTCGAAAGATGTATTAGGCTACTTTTATCTGTATGACCAAGAATGACGGAGATTTTAAGAGCAAGTGAGCGCGCTGGAGCCTGTCCTGCAGCAAACGCGCTTCCACACAAACACTTCAATAGCGCACGTTTCTCTAGGTTAACATCATATTGAGCGGCCATGTAAAGTTGCTACTACATACATCTTTCAGATGAAAAGCCATATTTGAGGTTGATGAATGATAGCTGAGCGTTTGGATGTCCTGCCCGATTGTATTACCACATAGACCAGCCGTTAACAATCTGTCCATCACGGACTGCGAGCCTCTAGTTCGAAGACTCGTTCTCGCCCCCTACAGTGCAATTCGGCTAGGTATACATCCGCGCTAAAATATCAGGGTGAAAGTCATCATAGCTTGCGTAGTATAGACCCAGCTCCCAACCCAACTTTGAGAATAGATTAACGGCGATATTTTTTTTATCGCCGATAAGAGTCTCGCGTTAACGCAGCACGTTAACGCCGATAACGGCCCACCACTAATATATATATATATATATAACTTGCTACGTGTACTGCATTAGGCTAACTGAGACTTGTCACAGCACTTACATATTATTATTGGGTTTATTGCTATTGTCCTCATTTAAGTAACTTTTTGGATAAAAGTGTCTGCTGAATGATTAAATGTGGACGTTATTTTGCCTGAGTCAGTATAGAATTGGGGACCTTTTTTAGGCATTTTGGGAATGTATTTTTTAAGACATTTAGTTTATATGCAAACCCATGTGTTAATAAAAAGGAAAAATGTTTCAATAAAGATTTGGAGTACTGTATTGTTTCTGTCTTATTACTAAATATATATTTTATATGTGTCAATATATGGCAATACATGGTTCATGCATATATTGCAGAATATTGAAAAATATAAGCACTAGAGACCCATTTATCAAAATATATTATTACATATATCACATTATATCATCCAATAAATTCACATATATTTTTGTTCCGTAAGGGTAGGGGCAAGTCCATTTAAACATTTAAACACAAACTTTAAATAATGAAAAAAGACAAAGTGAGCAAAGCTCAAAATCTTTTATTTACTTAGAAAGCAAATAAGATACGATCATTGTCAGATCCTATTTAAAATTTTCAAAGCTTTCATTATGTATTGATTTGTCTGAGACAAAATAGCTAATCCATATACAATACCAAGATATTTTTCTTCTGATACTTCTACAATCTCATCTTTAATTCTAATGTTTAATGATTCTGTTGCTGGTAATTTTCCTATTGAAAAGCATGTGGACTTTGTCTTTTTAGAATTTAAAGTAAAAAAAAGAGGCATCAAGCTAAGCTGACACTTTCTCTAAGTTTCTTGTTAACTTTTCTTCAATTTCCAGACAATTCCTACCAGATATGTAGATAACCGTGTCATCAGCATACATTTGAAGACTTGCATCAGGACACACTTCTGGAAGACCATTAATGTAAATGCTAAAAAGAATCAGACCCTAAATTGTTCCTTGAGGAATTCCTATAACAATATTATGAGGAACTGACTTAACATTATTAATGACAACACACAACTTTTTAAATACGGATCAAACCATAACAGAGATTGTTTTGACATATTATACTTTGTTCTGTAAAGGGAATCATTGTTAAAAGCCGGGGGTTACCCGGACATAGGTGTAGGCTGAACAGACCGGACGTAAAGTTTGCTATAATGCCAGTCCCTGTGTCCCGTCTCATGTTTACAGTTAACATAACATGGTGTTCGAAGTTTAAGGGAACCAGTTAGTTACGGGGCCACAATAAATACTCGGGAGAGTGAGGGTGAGCACTTTGCTGTTAAGTGGACTGATAAGAAGAGATCAGAAAAGTCGCGAGTGACTGAGACGGAGAAAAGAGGACAATTGAGCTGGTGAGAAACAGCGGGAAAATAAAAGGCGGTGACAATGGATGATAAAGCAGCAAGTGTGCCACATCTGATGCCGTCGCTGATGCATCCAGGTAAGTTTGATTTCAGTGATATGACTGAATGGCCCAAATGGATGCGACGCTTTGAGCGTTATAGAATTGCGTCCGGCAAGCAGACAAGCAGTCGCAAGAATATCAAGTTAATACATTTATGTATACCATCGGTGAGGAAGCTGAGGATATACTGAATGTTCTTCCCCTGAATGAGGAAAAAAGTAATATGAGACAGTGAAAACGGCATTCACACGGCATTGTGTAAGCAAACGTAATGTGATTTTTGAACGTGCACGTTTTAGCAGATGTAATCAAGAAGCAGGAGAGAGTATAGGAGCGTTCATCACTGCTGTACATGCACTGGCAGCACTGGCAGTTTCACAGTTCCGGTGCTGTGAAACAAAAGGAAGGAGAAAACAGCAGCAGTAATACAACAGGCGTCACAGGGCCCGACCCCTCCCAGTTTTGTAGCCAGGACAAAATGTGTGGTTGCCGTTGGAGAAAATTCAGGGATCTGTGGTGTCTCAGTCGTCAGCCCCGAGATCTTATCTGATTGTCACAGACGTGCCTGTGTCCCATCTCACTTTACAGTTAACATAATATACAAACCCGATTCCAAAAAAGTTGGGACACTGTACAAATTGTGAATAAAAAAGGAATGCAATAATTTGCAAATCTCATAAACTTATATTTTATTCAAAATAGAATACAGATAACATATCAAATGTTGAAAGTGAGACATTTTGAAATGTCATGCCAAATATTGGCTCATTTTGGATTTCATGAGAGCTACACATTCCAAAAAAGTTGGGACAGGTAGCAATAAGAGGCCGGAAAAGTTAAATGTGCATATAAGGAACAGCTGGAGGACCAATTTGCAACTTATTAGGTCAATTGGCAACATGATTGGGTATAAAAAGAGCCTTTTAGAGTGGCAGTGTCTCTCAGAAGTCAAGATGGGAAGAGGATCACCAATTCCCCCAATGCTGCGGCGAAAAATAGTGGAGCAATATCAGAAAGGAGTTTCTCAGAGAAAAATTGCAAAGAGTTTGAAGTTATCATCATCTACAGTGCATAATATCATCCAAAGATTCAGAGAATCTGGAACAATCTCTGTGCGTATGGGTCAAGGCCGGAAAACCATACTGGATGCCCGTGATCTTCGGGCCCTTAGACGGCACTGCATCACATACAGGAATGCTACTGTAATGGAAATCACAACATGGGCTCAGGAATACTTCCAGAAAACATTGTCGGTGAACACAATCCATCGTGCCATTCGCCGTTGCCGGCTAAAACTCTATAGGTCAAAAAAGAAGCCATATCTAAACATGATCCAGAAGCGCAGGCGTTTTCTCTGGGCCAAGGCTCATTTAAAATGGACTGTGGCAAAGTGGAAAACTGTTCTGTGGTCAGACGAATCAAAATTTGAAGTTCTTTTTAGAAAACTGGGACGCCATGTTATTCGGACTAAAGAGGACAAGGACAACCCAAGTTGTTATCAGCGCTCAGTTCAGAAGCCTGCATCTCTGATGGTATGGGGTTGCATGAGTGCGTGTGGCATGGGCAGCTTACACATCTGGAAAGGCACCATCAATGCTGAAAGGTATATCCAAGTTCTAGAACAACATATGCTCCCATCCAGACGTCGTCTCTTTCAGGGAAGACCTTGCATTTTCCAACATGACAATGCCAGACCCCATACTGCATCAATTACAACATCATGGCTGCGTAGAAGAAGGATCCGGGTACTGAAATGGCCAGCCTGCAGTCCAGATCTTTCACCCATGGAAAACATTTGGCGCATTATAAAGAGGAAGATGCGACAAAGAAGACCTAAGACAGTTGAGCAACTAGAAGCCTGTATTAGACAAGAATGGGACAACATTCCTATTCCTAAACTTGAGCAACTTGTCTCCTCAGTCCCCAGACGTTTGCAGACTGTTATAAAAAGAAGAGGGGATGCCACATAGTGGTAAACATGGCCTTGTCCCAACTTTTTTGAGATGTGTTGGTGCCATGAAATTTTAAATCAACTTATTTTTCCCTTAAAATTATACATTTTCTCAGTTTAAACATTTGATATGTCATCTATGTTGTATTCTGAATAAAATATTGAAATTTGAAACTTCCACATCATTGCATTCTGTTTTTATTCACAATTTGTACAGTGTCCCAACTTTTTTGGAATCGGGTTTGTACTTTGTTACTTTTGACATTATTTTATGATTTAGTTTTCAAATGCCTTTTTTCAGATCCAGTAATACTGCACCAACTTTGAATCCTTTATCAAGTGACCGCTTAATATTTTCTAATAATAAACAAGTAGCTGTTTCTGTAGAATGGTTATGTCTAAAACCAAATTGTAAAGGGTGTTAAAGATCATTAGTCTCTAAGTGATGCAAAAATTGTTCTGACACAACTTTAAAAAAGGCAGTGTCAAGATTATATACACTCACTGGCCACTTTATTAGGTACACCTTGCCAGTACTGGGTTAGACCCCCTTTTGCCTTCAGAACTGCCTTAATTCTTCGTGGCATAGATTCAACAAGGTGTTGGAAACAATCCTCTGAGATTTTGGTCCATATTGACCTTAGCATCGTGCAGTTGCTGCAGATTTGTCGGCTGCACATCCATGATGAGAATCTCTCGTTCCACCACATCCCAAACGGGCTCTATTTGATTGAGATCTGGTTACTGTGGAGGCCATTTGAGTAAAGTGAACTCATTGTCATGTACAAGAAACCCGTCTGAGATGATTTGAGCTTTGTGACATGATGCATTATCCTGCTGGAAGTAGCCATCAGAAGATGGGTACACTGTAGTCATAAAAGGATGGACATGGTCAGCAACACAGTACTCAGATAGGCTGTGGCATTTAAGTGATGCTCAATTGGTACTAAGTGGCTCAAAGTGTGCCAAGAAAATATCACCCACACCATTACACCACCACTACCAGCCTGAACCGTTGAGACAAGGCAGGATGGATCCATGCTTTTGAACGGGTTTGAACTTCAGCAAGTCTTCTTCACCACATGTAGATGCCTAAATGCATTGAGTTGCTGCCATGTGATTGGCTGATTATCAATTTGTGTTACCAAGCAATTGAACAGGTGTACCTAATAAAGTGGCCGATGAGTGTATATCTTTAGAATATGTATTTAATTCATTCATAATTCTTATACAGGGTTCGTACACATTTTTACCAACAAATTTCCATGACTTTTCCATGACTTTTGAGACAATATTCATGACCTAATTTTACATTATTTTACAATAAGAATAAAAATCTGTTCAAATTATCATAGCATGTTAACTAAAATGAATGACTGTTAATACTATTGTTTGCTTTTTTGTTTTAGTACAAGCTGAAACTGCGGCAGATGTGAAGGTCCATGCAATCCGAGATTTTCGCACTTTTCTCTTTCGCAAGTGTTTACATTAAGAAAAAATTACAATGCTTACAAGGATACTCGCCAGCAGTGTTCGAATTATACCGTGGACTTTGGGGAGCCCATTTCTTTCTTTTTTTTATAACGGGGGGATTTTGTGCGCTTGCGATGGGCTTACAAAGCATATGGGGATGTTTAGGAGGCCATGATGATGGATAGAGGCCAATGGGCGAATTTGGCCAGGACACCTGGGTTACACCCCTACTCTTTTTCAAAGGACATCATGGGATTTATAATGACCACAGAGAGTCAGGACCTCAGTTTAATGTATCATCCAAAAAACGGTGCTTTTTGACAGAATAGTGTCCCCATCCCTATACTGGGGAATTAGGACCCACATAGACCACAGGGTGAGCACCCCCTGCTGGTCTCACTAACAGCTCTTCCAGCAGCACCTGGTTTTCCCCAGAGGTCTACCATCCAGGTACTAACCAGGCTTAACCCTGCTTAGCTTCAGTGAGCAACCAGTCTTGAGCTGCAGGGTGATATGGCTGCTGGATAGTTGATTACTGCTGCTGGTTTGAACAATAAGAAATTAAGAATATATTTACATACAAACGCATTGAGATACTGTATTTCCTGTTAACAAAATATTGTGATTTCTGATGCAACAAGGACAAGGCAGGCTAGAACTCTCATTCTGCTTTTTAATTACTAACATTTAGAGTTGTTTGGACTTGGATTCTTCCCAGAGACCCCGGAATTAGGATGATGTCCTCAGTGTTGGACATGTAAGAGCTCAGGAACTCTGTGCGGTCACAATAAGCTTCCTCCATGCCTGAAGAAAAAAATGTATAAAAAATATTTAGAATTTAGAATAAAATAGTATCATCCCTAGAAACCCCAAACCAGGTCTAAATGTGGTACCATGGTCTCCAACCAAGATGATATTGACACAACGGTGCAGTTTCATCTGTTTCAAGCCATTGATTAGCTGTCCAATCCCCTTATCGATGTCCTTCAGTGCACTGTCAATCTGTAGAAGGAAACAACATCTGTGTAATGCTCAATATCAAAGCAACACCTGCAACATCAACAGTCTTCAGATTTCAAATTAGCTTGAAGCTAATTTTAATTCACACACTATGGAAAGTGAATGTAATACGTTTATGCAATGAGACTGTATTTGGGCTGCCTTTGTTTGCATTAATGTTACATTTGCAGCATGATCATATGCTTATGTGAATAAGTGTGTGACAATGCCAGTCAACTGGTCTTCTAAGCAATTCAAATGTTTCCTGTACACTCTGCTTACCTCAGTGCTGTGGGGTCCTAGTTTGTGGCCGTAGGAATCCAGCTGTTCAGAATGCATTGCATAAACATATGGCCTGCAAATCACAGACACCTGTTACCTTTAAACCCAAAAAAGAAAAGAAAAAGAAAGAAAATCTAAAAAAAACAAGCAGTGACAGTACTGCTGTGAAGTTCAACGTTACTATAAGGCAAAGTCTAACCTTAAAGCAAATAAAATAATAATGTGACTGTTGAGGTAACCCCACGAACCAAAAAAGCAATACATTGAGAAATATCTTTCTGTAGGCAAAGGTGCATGTCACATTTACTAAAAAAAAACAGAGTACTGAATTTTGTGTAGTAAATTTATTGTAATTCTGAACTTTTTAAGTTAATTGTTCAACCAAATAAGGAATGTTCATAAAGCATTTTGGGGGTGTTATTACCAGAGGTGGAAAGTAACGAATTACATTTACATTTAGTAATTGAGTAGCTTTTTGTGTACTTCTACTTTTTAAAGTTATTTTTAAAATCTGTAATTTTACTTTTACTTAAGTATATTTAGTTTGAAGTATTGTACTTTGCTACATTTTAAAACACATTAATTACTAAGTAAAAAAATTAAATTGCTCCCTGGAAACTACTGCAGTAAATAATAGGCAGAAGAACAAACTGGCGCTAAAATCACAAGAAAGATGCAGACGGACAAGACAGGCGTTAGTGGTGCAGACCCAGCTGAAAACGAAAACAGAGATGAACTCGAATGAAATGAAGTGAACCCCTAGCCATATTTATGCTCTATTATGCAGTGTAAACTTTGTTTGCCTAGGGAGACCAAACTAGCAGCTTATAAAATCTCAACATCTCCCTTCGCAAGCATGCAGAGGTAAGGCAAATACTTGCATCGTTGCATTGGTGGTTAAAATGAAGCTTTGACAGTTTAGCAAAAGGTTTTTCACAAATTATACAAAAAGACAGTGAAGCAGGGTGTGCGACATATAGCCTATCGTCTACGATTAATATCGTAATTGTTGTTTTAACGATGTGCGATTTGACATTATCAGTATTTTGACAAAAACTAAACAAAACTCTCCTTTAGAGTGCCATGAAGTCTAGATTAGACTAGCGCACGCAAGCATAGAGTGCGTTCTTTCACTGCGTGATTCAGTCTGTTAAAATGCAGTTAGAATTATCACAAAATTGAAGATATAGGGACAGAAAATGTATATTTTTATATCATTTTATATAGTAAAGTTTTTATTTCTCCAAAAATCAGCATGATTACATTTAGATTTTTTTACAACACAAAACAAGAAGTTAATTAAAACACTTGCATTTAGACACAATAATGCCTGTTTTTGCTCTATTAACACAGCCACCTAAGCACAGTTTTAAGTCTCTGAGCAATTCCGGTGTTTAGTTTCTGAATTAATCAACTTTTTAAATGATTCGGATCAATCAAAATGACTCACTTATTAACAGTGACTTGCTGACACCTACTGGCTGTTTTAATTTCACATTTAAAGTATCTTTTTCTTTTTTTTCTTTTTTTTAAACGAGTATTCAGCATTTTATGTCTTATATGTCAAAACATTGTGTCTACATTTGTAACTGTAGGCTAAATGCATTCATGTCCTGCATTAAACAGTGTGTACATACATCTATGCCACTTCGGATGAAGCATGTTTCCTCTGCATTGCAAAGATGCATTTTGTACTGATTTAATTTGCCTGGTAACAGCCCAAATGTCTTATTATTGTAAATAACTGATTCCTTTAATTAAAAACAACTAGTTTGAGATTTGTAGGCCTATCCCAGGAGTGTCAAACTCAGTTCCTGGAGGGCCACAGCCCTGCCGATTTCAGTTCCAACCCTGCTCCAACACACATAACATGTAGTTTTCAAATAAGCCTAAATGATTAGATTAGCTAGATCAGATGTGTTTAATTTGGGTTATATCTATACCGGGTAGGGCTGTGGCCCTCCGGGAACTGAGTTTGACACCCTTGGTCTATCCCATTTTTTCGTCCCTCCCACTGTAAAAATGTAAAAGTAAAAGTCATTTTACTCCGAGTAAATTTTAAATTAGCTACATTTTACTTTTACTTGAGTAGATTTTTAGACTGGTACTTTTACTTGTACTTAAGTAAAATGTCATTAATGTAATGGTACTTTTTTCATACTCTTTCCACCTCTGGTTATTACATACTGACCTCTCCGCATCCGGAAGATGAAGCCACTGCAACATGGTCAGAACTCTCCTTTCCAATGGAATACCACTGTTAATGCACAAATTACAATTGGTAGATACCCATACATACTTTGTATATAGCTGAAATACATAGCTATTTAAAGTTTATATAGCTGAAATTTTCTGAAAGTGTCAGCAGGGCAGTACAATTAGGCAAACCTTCAAGTTTAAGGCTTGCAGATATGCACGTATGTGGTTAAGAGTCTTAGAGAGTTTATGTCGAATATCAAGGAAGCAGGAAAGATTAGAAACATTATCTCAATCAATCTCTACAGGAAATTGTTTTTACTCTACCATCTCCACTCATCCTGACCTCCTGTCCAGTTGTAGCAACATTGGGTAAATGTATGCCTCCTCAATCTATGGCTCAGATAAGATTGACAAATTTAATTTCCTCATGGTTTGAAGCCAAAGGCTCTGAAAACACTTTGTCCTTCCACTGTGCTGAATTTGGTATGCAGTTGACAAGTGCCTTGCATGTATTTAGAGCCTTTTCTCATAAACTACTAGCAAAACAGTTCAAGCTGTCTCTGTCTCAGTCCAAGTGAAAAAATGCAGTCTGAAGGCCCTCTGTGAATGAATGCAGATGAGGGAACCTTTGTGTTTCAATCCTAGGCAAGTCCAGGGCTTGCCAGAGAGCACATCAGAACAAAAACATTCACATGATTCCCTCCATTTTATGAAATCTTGCAATTAACTTGTGATTTTGACTCGAAGTACATTTTCCAGCTGGACTTGTAACCCGAGGTAACACATTTCACTGCTGGTTATACTCTGTATAATTGTGTACGTGAAAAATAAAAAAATCTTCTTCTATTCTTCTTCTTTTAAGAAAATATGAGTGGTCCTTGCTTGTGCAAAACTTCAGATGTCAATGCTTTGTATTTTCTAGGATGTTGTGGGTGTTTGTTTTACTAGCCCTCATACCCACCTCCAAGTCTACATGACATAATGATCCATAGATTTGATAAGTCCTCATTCATTATAAGTGTATGGGATTTTTTCATACATTTAAACATCCACCAGGGTAAAATTGTGAAATGGCACACCTCTCCTCAATGGGCCACATGATTTGAGGTAGGCTACTGCTCATGTCCATAACATAAACAGTACGGACAAGTTATTTGATTAACCATGTTACAGAATTAAATTAATTAAAAAATTACCTTCAAAAGATATTGTTTGCATTTGAGTTTGGATCATGTTGACTTACACTGGCCAGAAAAACGTACCACTCTTTACTCCCTGTTTCACTGCTGTTATCCAGATCTAGAAATGGAAGAAAAAAAGAGTTATCAAACAAAACGTGTTGTTCTGAGTCTTCTGTGTAAAAAAAAATGTTTTTCTTTCATATGCCAAAGCAAAAACTCTTAATTCATATATGAACTAACAAATTCTAGGGATCACAATTCACAAATGAGAGACAATTGTTCTATGTGTTGGTTAATTTTCACAAGTGTTTTGGCAAAACTGCAGCGACGAGACTGGATAAGTTCCATCCATGATGGTCTCATTTACCGTCACAGCTCAGTCAGTGGGTTATAGAATCAGCCAGAAGAAATAAAGTTCAGTGAAAACTGAAAATTGGCTCCAGATGGTGGGTTAATAGCTGACAGATGTGTTGGAGATACCCCCTTTGTTTTCATGTAGCTTGCACAAGATCTAAAAAAAACATTATGCACATGATCCAATGCTTACAGTTTCAGAACACTGTGCCACTGAGGTACTAGTTATAATTGTCTTGTATCTCTTGCCATGACCAAAATGGTGACATCAATATGGCTCAAAGTAGTCTACATATATGTACACGAGTGTCACTCGACTGACCTTTGACAGTTGAAGTTTAAGTATATTTTAAATTCAAAGCCATATATGATGCCAAAAAATCTTTCATTTAAGCCATTAGTCAACTAATTATATGTTTATGGTATTAATTTAATTAGTTTTAAGTATATACAAGGAGAAAATGGTTTGGGACAAAACAGCAAAGAGAACTATATGCACATGCATATATTATGTTTTTCTTTCTTTATAAACTGTATGCAGATATGTTTTAGTTTTTTTATATATCTTTAAAACTGTCAAGTAATCTGTCAATACCATTAAGATAAATATCAGTGCAAACTGCAAACATAATAAGTCCGACAGACGAGTCTTCGAATGAAACATCAAATAAAAACTGATTTTCAGTCAGAGGTTCACAAACTAAATAAATATAGTCAACACATTACACAAATATGAATAATTACAATGTATAGAGGCAAACTGAAACACTACAACATGTGCAATTAGACTATAACTATTTAACTATTTTTATTTTTATCTGAATTCCAATCTCAGTTTTCTCATATTATTTCAGTATGATTTAACCTTCACACTCCGCATGCAAACTTGGATAAGCGCCTTGTAAAACAATGTATATTTATCTAAGTTAACCTTAATGTTAAAACGAGACAACATGGCTAACATTAGGCTACTACTTGCATGTTTTAAATGATAAGACATGTTTGTTGATGATGAACAATAGACCAGCGTTTACCTGCAGAGTTTAGCAACCTTTTGAGGGTCATCCTTTACCTCCACTTTCGATTTTCTTCCTGACATGATTATTAGCACATGGTATTAGCACATCAGCCAGACCAGAGGTGTTAACACATTTCCGGTTACTGGCTGCGCCAATTCATCAAATCCTGTGTTTTTGTTTTTTATGCAACTAACAACCTAATGAAAATATAGTCGACCAAGCCTCTTCTAGCCGACTAACATTTAGTCAACTATTAAGAGACAGCCCTATGGAACAACTTGAGTACATGATAACACAATTTCATTTTTGGATGAACTAGCCTTAAAAAAAAAAAAGTATGGAAGGGCAACTCACAGGTTGTCCTCCCCACCATCGATGGTTAAGCTTTTCTTTCCCACGGATGTTAAAGTTGGCATTAAAGCCAGGGTCATGCATGGAGTTACCCACAATTCCATGTGACTCAGGATAAAGCCCCTAAAGCAAAGAAAAAAACTAAATAAATATGTTCAAAGCAAATGGTTTAAGAGGCAACAGAAATAATATCATCATCTACAGTAGTGCTTTTAAGTTCTAATATGAACATCACCTTTGTAGAATTTGAATTCTATCAAGGAAATTGCAAAGAAAAATTTATTTTTCCCTCTTTTTTTAAAGATAAACTTCTTTAAAAGGGGTATTTAAACTTTAAGCAAAATGTAACACAAAGAGCACAATCTTAATACATACTGTTGTAATGGTATACAAATTTGGGTAGGTTTTGGTGGGGTACACAGGTCTCATGTGTGTTCCACATGATCCTACAAGAGAAATTAGAAATTAAGTAATTATTAGAATCAATCAAAGGCATCAGTTTAGTACGATAAATTAGGTTATTTAGCACAGATGGATTACATGAACATGTTCTCTGAACAAGAATGTGCCCTAAGTTTACTTTGTCTGAGATCCTAAGTTTACCAGGGGGGGGGGAGGGGGGGGGGGGTCTCGAATCAGCATTTTATTACTTTCAAGATTTTGAATTGCACCACACAAATTCAGAATGCATTCTGAGTTTAATTTTAAACCTCTGCTGCATGAAGACTACTTGCTGTAAAGAGTAAACATCAAAACGTCCACAACTGCTTGACTGTTTACACTGTTGATAAATAAACTATATGATCACACAGCTCTCTAGATAAAGTTGGAAAGTAACTTTATCCCCATACATACCGTCTCAGCAAATGCTAATATATGCAATTAATTGGGCTTTATTTTTGATTAGTTAATCTATTCATTGTGTAATATATTTTAATTGTTTTAACTGATTGACAGCTTAGTCAATATTAATTTATATTCACTTTGTTAATTTTATGACAAGACATAAGGCTTACTGAGTTTCTCAATATTGGGGATCACCATGCTTCCTCTTTTCATGTAAGATGCACGAAAGCCATCAACAGACAACATGATGATAGGCGGCTAAACAAACCTAGATACATAGAAAGAAACATTAATACACCAATTACAAACACAACTAAATTAATATTTGTCCTAATTAATAGTGGACAGCTAAGTCTTCAATTTGATTTGAATACTCTATATAACAACCTTTGATTCTTATTCATATGATTAGGCTCAAAAAGTCACACTTAATGTGCATGCATTAACATTAATTGATATGCCATTCACCCAGTCCTCCCAGATAGGTGTTTGGTCACACAGAAGCCCAATATCCATCTTTTAACTCTTCTTTTTAACAGTGTTTGCCATCATTCAGCACTTCACAGCATTAAATAGATAAACAATTCCCTATCTTCTAGAATGTAAAGTACAGTTTTGTACCAAGATATAAGTGTTGTGGACTTAGTATTGAATATAAAAGGTGGGATGGATAGGGAGCCCATTCAATGATGTTTGTCACTGAAATCACAATTGTCTCTCACCCGGCTGGACACTCATGGTTTTTCATCTCTTCACACTCTTCCTGCAACCAGGGAACATCACCTAATACAGGGAGTCAATAAAGTATGTAACAATAAAACACGTCTCATTTCCAGAAAATATAGAGCTCTTGCTCTACATTTACACACAAACATGCCAAACCCCAGCTTTTTATAATTGTAGTGGTCTGGCAAAAAGGTCTTAAGAACTTGATGGGAAATGATTAACCTTCATATTTCCTTAGGGTCATTTTGACCAGGATTTTTTTTTTTTTTTTTTTTTTTTTTAATCGAGTGTTCATTTGAGCGGTACAAGACTTTGTGACTTTTGTTCAACTTTAATTTGGAACACACACAAAAACACAGTGGATTCTAGAGGATTTATGTAGCTGTAATTATGTTTTTTTTTACAAATCCTTCCATCGCAGATCATTTTGACCCGACCATATTCTTTTTTTTATTTTTTTTATTTTGTCACATTTGAACATGGATCACACACAAAAAAAAATTTAGTGGATTCTAGGACTTTATGTGGGTGTAAAATAAGTAACAAATCCTTCCCTTGGGGGTCAATTTGACCCCCCCCATAGGAATGAATGGAATGTCGAAAAAACTTTTTTATTTCATTTTTTTTATACAACATCTGGAACAATCCAGACAAAATTAATATCCAAACAAAGAGCTGAGAATACAGAATATTCCCAAGGCAAAAAACACTCACATGCACACAAACACATACACGGTACACGCACACATATTATAACAGTAATAACATATTATAAATATACACGGAAAATCATGAAAAAACTACATTATTATTAAGAAAATAAATATATAAATAGATCATATATATGGTGTTGGCTCAGTGGTAGAGCATTGCGTTAGCAGCGCAAAAGGTCGTGGGTTCAATTCCCAGGGAACACACATACAGACATACTGATAAAAAAAATTTTATAGCCTGAATGCACTGTAAGTCACTTTGGATAAAAGCGTCTGCTAAATGCATGAATTAATGTTAATGGATCAATATAAGCTTTCTGGAGAGAAAAAAAACGCAAGGGAAAGATTTGTTACAAAACACGAGAGAAGGATGAAGGTTAAAATATGTATAATACACACTCTGGATCAAAAATCCCGAAAAGTCCACTGCTCCAGAGGTGTGTGTTCACGGTGCGTGTGTGTATTCACTGCTGTGTGTGTGTGCACTTTGGATGGGTTAAATGCAGAGCAAATATAGAGTATGGGTAACTATACTTGGCTGCATGTCACGTCACTTTCACTTTCAAATAACAGCAATGGGTGATTGTCACTTATAAATCAAAACAAATTCTAAATCCTCCACATTAAACCATTTCTGCTAAACATTCTGCTAATTACATTCAAATGAAATGCGTGTAATTTTTGTGTTTCCAGTTTGCAGAAACACTCTGAAAGCATCCTACCTTTGCAGAGAGACCTGTAGTTTGTGCAGCAATCTCCTTTAGCCATGCAGTCCTCTAAGCAGTGACAGGCATGCTGTTCATTGCGAGTTTCACCACAGCGGTCTTTACTGCACTCAAAGCCCCCGGCTAAGGGCACAAAAAAAATCAAACAACATTTCTTGTAGATAAAACCCAAGCAACGCGAAATTAAAGGAAACTATTACAGCAGCCTGGCATAAGCGCTTTGAAGGATGTCTTTCTTTTGACAGACAAAAAGTACAGTAAGGTCCAAAAGAAAAAATGCTTCATTAATTTGAGAACCATGAATTTGATAAATCATGAATTTTAAAATGTCTTAATATTTGGTAGGCCCCAAATTTGTGGAAACCTAATACAGGTTATCAGCATGATTTTAGAATGTTCAAACATGAGTCATGACCATCTGTTCAAATGAGACATCAATGTCACCCATTTTCTTATTCAATTAGTGGTCTAACAATGCAAAATCTTAAATACTTCTAATTCGTTTTCCAACATAAAACCTCAGACTTTGTGTTTATCCCAAATAAAAGGAAAAACAAATGTTGATAGGTCTTACCTGTTTTCAGGCAGTGCTCATCAAAGTCTGAGCAGCAAGTATTGTATGTTTTACACAGGTTGTCACAGCGACAGTTTGGGGGTTCACTTTCCACTAGTTCAAAGCACCTGTTTTTGCAGGAACCTGACAGGCTGTTAAAAGGGTGGTCAGAAAGAACTTCGAGGACCGGATAAAGTTTAAGGAAGAGAGAAGAGACATAGAACATAAAGATTAACGATGTATTTTAACTCTAAAAACACACATCACCAAAAGACAAAATTTGCTTTGCTTGTGCAAACATTTGTAAGTGCTCTGCCCTGAAGCTGAAGACACATGTATGCAGTTCAATCTTACTTACCTGTAAAATCTCAAAGATGGTTAAAGGAGCTAATATGTTCTTTGCGTATCTCAATATTGACTTAGGTTAAGAGCAAAGCAAATATTTGTTTTATTTCGATCACAGCTGAGAGCAACAGAAAGTGGTTGTTTCATTAAATTCCTTGCACATTTACTACTACCACTTATGTGAACTGACATGATCATTTGATACAAAAAATTGTCAATGCATTTATACTGGAACATTTCAATGAACAAATTATATTATTAAGTTAAATTGTAGCATGAAAAATGAATCATTGAATGATGGATCAAGCTAAGTCAAATGATCTTCTTTTGTGCAAGCTTGACTAAATTATATAAACTAGGCGGCAGATACAGCCTTGAAATGTTTAGAATGGCATTAGTTGAATTTGGGCTTATGTACATAAACGGACCAAATACAGCTGTACAAATGTACAGACATGCTGTAGTCCAAGATACACAGAAAAACAACTCAAATCAAACCAATGTGAAACCTCTTTAATTTCACAAAGTCTGGAGTTAAGTAAAATATTAGATGTACCCATTTAACACATCATCATTAATGTACATTTCATACATTTTCAGACCTTTCAAACTAAATGTATTATATTTTTTATTGTCTGAATGCATATTAACTAGTAAACATTTAATCATTAAACTTTGTAACAAAATGTGCATATACCAAATTTTAAAAGTGTTAAATCTAGGAAAAAGGAAGGTTTTAAGCAGTTATGCTTAACATTTTTCAGGAAATTCATCCAACAGATTGTGCAAGATGAAATGTATGTAATCAATAGAGATGCTTTGACATTATGTTAGTCTATAGGTCTACTCTGACCAAGGCTAATTTGGAGTTCTTCAATAATTTCTCGAGCTTACAAAATAGTGGTTTTATAATTGTGATTAACATGAGGTCATAACAGCACTAGAAAAGACTTATACATATACTGTATATATATATATATATATATATATATATATATATATATATTCTACAACATAATTTACACAGTTGTCCATCAAACAAGAGTTCTGGGTTTTCTGGGCCTTTTTTTAGGATTTAAGGATTTATTTCTTAATTTTAAACATTTTACAAACAAGAAATCACATGAAACATATTGTATGTTTTACACATACTTGTGTATGTGTATTACATACAATGTTTTATCCACATTGACAGAGGGTTACAAAACAGATACCAAAACAAAACAGGAGAAAAATAAATAAATAAAAGGGGGGGGGAGTATATTTTACAATGAGAATGAGATGCAAATAAATGTACACATGCAAGCACACATAAAAGAAAGAGATACACATATATCTACCTATATATATATATATATATATATATATACATCCCAAATCAAATCTCAAAGGTTACAGAGGGTTACACACTAATCAACCAGAGAGTATGTATATTATCAAGGGGATGGTTATTCAGACCGATTCCAGCTGTAGAGCAGTGGCGGCTGGCCAATATAGGGCACCGCCCTCCCTGAATCACACACACAAAATAATAATTATATCAATTATTTAAATGTATATTTGTATGATGTGATATATTAGAAAATATTCTGTGAAAAATATATGTTTTCACCATCACAATATGACCTCTCTGCCTGACAGCACGTCTCAATTTCAGCTGAGGGGAATCGCCCACAGGAGGCGGGTCTTTGTAGAACTTTGTAGAACAGTCAAATCCTGATTCAAGATATAAATATATTCAAGATTTTACATAAAATTTAGTCAATCAGCGTCCTCAAATCTTAACTGAAATGGGCGACTTTTTCTGTCACCCCAAGCTGCTAAAATCAAGGCTGGTCTCATGGTCTGTAGCGGCGCATTTTTCAATTACGTGACAATGGCAGACTCAGGTGTTATTAAGTCCGGACACGAACCTAACTCTGTACAATCTCTACTCCAATGTCCGTTTGAGAGGAGAACTTTGGCAGAAAAACGGAAGGTAAAGGAGCTGGGTCCAGATCAGCCTGACGGTTTGAATTATTGTGAAGAATTGTTTGTGGAATTGTGTCCAGCCCCACCTCAAATTTTTTTCACCAGCCGCGACTGCTGTAGAGTTTTAATATGTGCAAGGAAACGCTTCCAAATTTAGCTAAAAGTACTGTTAGCCCCCTGTAAAAAGTGTCTAATCTTCTCTAGTTTCAGTTTCCATTTTAATAAGACTACACGTATAGCAAGCAGTGTAAGAAAAGTAACAAAGTTACAAAAGTAAGTGGGCAATGGATAACCACTAGGCAACACCCAGGGGCGTTGCAGCCATTTTAAAAGTAGGGGGGGGGGGGGGGGGCAGCTGTCAGGTGAGTTGACCCTCAAAGTAAAATTAATTATGTACATAATGTACAAAGTAAGTACATTCATGTTCATATAATGAATTCTAAATAGAATACCAATTGGCGTTTTAGAACACCAAAGTTGCAATTTTGGGAACGTGCCATGATAGCTTACAGGAACCTATTTTGTGATATAAATACTCAAATTTGAAAAATAACTTCAGGACTTGGGACTTTGAGACCATTGTGAACATCTATATTTTTTTATTAAATAAAAATATACTTCTTACGAAATAAAGATATTTTATGGACAATATTTCAATTACACTACACTTGAACAATAACTTTTATGAGAGAATGAATGAGAGAATGAGCTTTATTGGCCAGTTATGTTGCACGAGGAATTGTACACATTTATAGTGACAGAAGCTCCAAAGTGCAACAGAATGACAACAACAGGACAGGACGCAGATGATATGGTAAAAAAATATGTAGGAGCAGTAATAGATTAATTTATGACAAGAGCGCACCTCAAAACATATACACCATAACAGGAGCTCTGATCTTTGACACAAAAATTCTATTCGTTTCCTTTTTTTTCTATCACATGTTTTAGTAATCATCTTATATTATATATCATTTGAAAGCTTATAATCTCCAAATTCATCCTGTGAAAACCGTTTTGAAATCGGACATTGCGTTACCATAGAAATGGTACTTTAAAATATTTTAGCGGGCTCCTCCCCTTTAGTGGGAGGTGTCATATTCCAAATGTATTACGGTCTTATAGAATCACAACTTTTTATAATCTTGACAAAATACATATCATTGGAAAGGTCTGAGTCTCAAGATTCTCAAGAAGTAATAGTGGGAGAGAAATTGATACATTTGTGACAGAAAAGTGCATAAAAAAATTAAATGGGGTTTGAATGGCACCCGGTGGCTGTTTGTGGTATAACGCCTAAACAAAATTGCATAGTAACCTCAATTTTTTATATATCAACTTCAAATTTGAAACACAACTTATTTAGACATATGGCTTTAATTTTATGCCAAATTTGGATTGAAACCTATTTTGTAAAATATTTATTTTATATAATATATAATAATTGTACATTACATTTTATTTACAGTAAATTTAAACTTGTATAACTTTTTTTTACTTTCATTTTTTGAAATGATTTCACTTCTGTAATAATCTGCTGATTGTCTTCTTTAAACAGAGACCAACCTTAGCTTAGGTCTGTACTCAAAAGCATTCATGAATTATAACAATTTAACTTTAAATAGTGCACTTTCAAGTTTTTCAAAAAGGGGGGGTGACAGTTAAGGGGTTAAAACAACGCACCAGTCGCAAAACTCTCTCTCTTGTGCTCCTGAACTCGCTTCCTGCTCTCGCAACTGCGCCCTCCAACGCGCGCAAGGCTGACCTGGAAGCCGGTCCGCTGGACTCTCGCTTTGAAACCAACCATCTGAAGAAGTCCAAGACCGTGCCAAAGCCGTAACATCGCGGAACCAGCGGCATCAACAGCCGTGATCCCAACACGGCTCCCCGGTGACGTCACGCAGCAGCTTCCAGATATATCACGTGTTTCCAAACGAGGGCCATCGGAGAAACCCGAACCAACCACGTGGAAACCGTAACAAAGAACCAATGGAGCACGTTGAACTCACGCGGGAAAACGAAACCAAAGCAACAGCCTGCTTAAAACAACGAAAGCAAGTATCATCTCTATTTCTGATTGAACTGGTAAATATGATCTGAATGCAGTAACAAAGCATACGTATTTGTTCGTGATCTTTGCTGGTTAGTTAAGCGATGAAATAGGAAAGAATGTTATTCTTTAAACCTTAACCTCAACATTCCCGTATGCATGTGTGTGTGTATGTTTGTGCTTTTATTAGATAATCCATTTATGTTAGAATAGCAATATTACGAATAAACCGTGTCTCATTTTATAAAGAATTGTCTCTGGAATGTGATTTTCAAGATTGTATCCCTTTTTGCCATAAAAGACAAAGCTACCTAAGCTTGACTGAGAGATTTAATAAGCTCGTTTTATTGTTATCATGGCCACGAAGCAATATAAACGAGATTTGATAGAGATATACTGATGTAGTAATTGCTGGACGAACACTTAAAGTATAAATCGTAAGTTAAATATTAATATTACTTTAACCCAAGCAATATTAAATATTTAATAAATAATTCCCAGAGCTGAAACAATAGCTTCATATTAAATTTGCATTACATAAATGGTGGAGGATAAAAGCGGGCAATTAGAGATTAATCTGAGAATCAAACCAGAGACAATAAGAGTATTTCTAATTTTTATCCGGAAAAATTGAGTAAATACAGAGAAACAAGCGGTTATTTGTGATATTGCATTCTTGTTTGTGAAACACAGTGCGTTTGAATGAAAGAGAGGGTAATTGTTAACTCGAGTTTGTTGAGAAGAAAATAAACTGCAGTGAATAGTCGCTATACAGCGCATGAGAGGCGAACGAGCGTGTTCCTTGTTGCCCCTCTCTTAAGGCCTTCGTGGTAATATGTTGTTAGTGCGTGTTCCACTGCAAACCCAGCCACGTTATTCTCCCGGCTGGAGAATATTAAAGTAGCTAATTAATTAATTCTCAGCCAGTATTTAATTTCACACGAGTGAAACTCAAACGCATGGCGCTCAGACAAAGGAGTGGCCATTCGGTTGAGAAGGGAGAATATTTGCAATCGATTGAATTGTTTTTATGTGTGCTGTCTAAATGGACAGATATCAGCATAGCCCGCCGAGGCTTTGATGATTTATAATTAATCCGTAGATAAATTTCTCGCCCTAAACGAGTGAGATTTGAACAATGCTTGTTGACTTTGAAGCAGCACGTTTACATTTACAGTCACTGTGTGAGTCACCATAGCGACCTGGTTGAGCCACCATAAGCGGTGAGCTTAGCCAGGAAGTCTTCGGAGGCTAGTTCCGGAGCATTTGCTAGTGGAGACTTGAGTTATGCAAACTAATAGCATTAGCGCGATATAAGCTAAATGAAACAAAGAAGCTTTAGCATCGTAGCAAATGCCATGCGGTTAGCATTACGGCTAGCGATTAGCACATAGCATTTAGAGCTTGAATGCAGTGTGTATTGTGACGGGAGGAGCAAACGACAGACACAATGGGCGTGGCGTCAGGCCTCGGAGAGGCTTTTATTTGACATAAAATAATAAAATAAAAGTGTCCAAGGGGAAAAGTGTCCAAAATAAACCGGGGGATCTGGTGCCCTCGTCGTGCTGCGGGCTTTGTGAAGGAGGGGCAGTGTTCAAGAAGGAAGGGTCCAGGTAAGGGGCGGAGTCCGGCGGCCGCACGCGCTCCCCGCTGAGGTAGCTTATCCAGCGGCTTCGTCTACCTCTTGGCCCACGGCACTCGACGGGGCTGGTCGGCCCGGCATCCTGGCCCGACGGCCGTATCACGGGTGCGGATCTCGTCCGGACAGCGGGTCCGGCAGCTCTAGCGGCGTGGTTTCCCTCTACGCTCCCTTCCTGGACCCACGAGGACACCAGCGTGCATGCACGGGGAAGAGACCGGTCTCCCGAGGAGAGGCGCGCTTGGCATATAACAGCGGCGGTGATGAGGCTTCATTCACGTCAGGTGTGCCTCATCACACGCCGCCAGACCTGCCTGTTTCAGCGCCCCTCCTCTCACACACACCCACTCCCGTCGGGAGCCTGGTGAAGGGCGACGTTAAAGGACGGGGTGATGATGATGATAAGGGGGGGAGGCAGCAGACTCGTCACAGTATGTAAATGTGGTTCACAGCTAACACTAATTCTCTTTCTCTCTATTTTCCCATTTAACAGACTAACATATGTTAATAAGCTGGCTGTGTTAATGTTATACCCAATCATCAGTTTAACAATTTCACAGGTTGGTTTAATATACTGTTGATTAAAGTCTTACCTTTTGTGGGTACCAGTTTAATAGTTGGTAGTTTTATTAGAAGATAATTCAGTATTACCTCATTACCTTGATAATATGGACTCATTCAATTATAACGGCTTTTATGATTTTAAAACACATCAATGGATGAGTTGCTATTGTTAGGGATTTTTAATTGTTAAGTGAATGTCATAATTAATTACAAATTTGCAATTAATTTCATTTAATAACATTTCAATTCTTGCCTCCTGTAGCAACAGTATCCATTTATGAATCATAAACGCTCTTATAATTTGACCACTACAGTAAAACCTTAATTATTATCAAGAGGGCCAGAAATTTTTAATTTAGTTTACAAGTAATCAGGATACAGATTATTTTGGTTTGATGTTAATGACACCATGAGGAAGTTGAAAATTATTTAATTACTATTATAGGAATCCGAAACTAGTGATTTGGAAGCTGTAATTTAATTTCATAATTAATTATGAATTTGGAAATTCTAATTACATTTAATAATTAATTACACTTCCTGTTTACATATTGCAACACTACTGGGTTTTCAACTCAATTGTAGATCGCTCTTGTAATTCTAATCCTAATAGATCCTATCAATTTTAATTATAACATCATAAAATTTATTAGAAACCCCAAATTCTAATTTTTAATGCTAATTTCAGACTTAACACAAGTCTGGCTCTACCTGTAGGCCAGACTTCATCTCCTTAGGTGATCTGATTAACTCAAAAAAAATAAAAAAAATTATAATTCTTAAATGAAATTATTTTATTAAATTAAAATTTAATAAAGTCCTCTTTACTTAGGCCTGAGAGTAGATAGTGCTCCCCCTAGTGTTGTGTTGGCGAAGTGACAGTGACACCATGCAATCAATGTCACTTCTCACCAAGCTTGGAGCATAAAAACGTTGACCTTCTAATTAGAAAACCCCAAAAGGGAAATTAAGGTTTCCTCAACTTAGGTCAGTTTGTTTACCCGGTAAACAGCAAAACCAACCTAAGCATATCGACTCAACAGCACCACCATGCTGCCAACGTATTATTAGTGTTAAACCTTGGGAATAAATCTTCACTTCTCTTGTCTTTCCTCCCTGTTACTAACTTCTAATTTGACTTGCTTGTTTAAGACTTTGCCAGTGGGAAGATCAGGAATAGAGCGAAATGTCACAATTGAACAGATGTTTATGAAACTTGAGAACTACATTCAAAACTGTTTAACTTTTTACCCTCTATTGTGAAATCCTATCCCCCAGGTTAAAGCAGGTGCAATGAGAAGATAGACATCGGCAAACATTTTTAAACACGCGCGAGAGACACGTTAACCAGCGTCGCGGTGTAAAATCTTGCCATCAAGGGACAAGTACTGTCATTGCTGTTGTTTTCCTCCATCAAGGAGAAAATTGGAATAGCAATAACAGTCCTATTACAAAAGAGAAAATTTCGCCTACAATCCTCTGATTAGAAGCGTCCTTCTAAATCAGACTTAAAGCGAAAAGAAGAAAATCTGCTATTAAAAGAGAGATCTGTTTAGTGTTATTGTCCTTCACCTTCGTATTTAGATTGATCTCCTTCCTAAAAGGAAAAGGAGGCTTTCTTGTACAAGAAAAGGTGAAGCACGCAATTATTATCCCTGTGTACTCATTCTGTTAGTGTGCTTTTCTTTCTGTTTCCCAGCTGTGCTGCCCTTACGTGTGCCCAATAATTTCTCTGCAGAGACTACGAATTAGAAGCACCTACCACAGAGGACCACAGACGCAGAGAATCACACTCAACACTAGCATACACTACACTGTGCACATTCACACCCCTGTTTGTTTTGCTTTGCTCTGTTTTGTTTTGCTTTGTTTCCCATACAAGGTCTGTGTCAGTTCGGTCCAAGATCTCTCTCACCCGCCAGAACATGTCTCACAAAACAGAACATGTCGGTCACTGGGAAGGACTGGAAATGTGGCTAAGTGTTACAACAGACAGCATCCTCCCTAAAGCTGCTGAAGCACTCCAACATCAGACACAGGATCAACTAGATGACAACATCACAAGCATTATGAGACAAGACCCAAGTCAAAGCTACAGTCACAAAGAATTAGCCAAGATCACCGGCACCTTAAGCCACACACTCATCGCCACCCTCAAACTGAGCGACAAGCACGCCGCACAACGCCAGCAGGAGCTGACAAGCGCACAACGACGCATAGAGCAGCTGGAACGTGAAGCTCAGGTACGACAGGAAGGGACCGATGAGGTGGAAGCAAGGCGCTGAGGAGGAGATCAACAGGCTAAAAGATACTCTAGCAGCTACCAGCCACGAAATGCAGCAAATTAAAAGGGACTTCGCTGACCGTGCAGACGAGCTACAGTATGCAGAGAAGCTACTAGAGAAGGCAAAGACTGACTTCAGGGACAAAAACAGCAGAATCAAAGCCCTTGAAGCTCATCTGGCTGAGTCAAGAAGCGAAATTAGCCGCCTAACACGACAGCTCGACTACTTCAAAGAGGAGTCTGAAAGTTTCCAAGAGGAACTCAAGCACGCCTATGAACTACGCCATGAGCCGTCAAGGACAGGACGTGCACCAACCGCACCCCTGCCAAGCAGGACCAAGTCACCTGTTCCTGGACTGACACGTGAACATAAGACAGAGGGGGTGGTGTTAAAACATTCACCAGCGCCGTCTGAAGAACTTGATATCACGACAGAACCAGAAGAATCTGTTGCAGCCAGCCGCAGATCGTCGCACGGCTTGGACCTAAAAGATCTTGACAAGCTCGCCCGAAACATCGGGAAATTCAACCCCAGCTTGCCAAACAGCCAAAATGTCCAAGTTTACCTGCAAGATATTGATTTCCATCTGGAAATGCGACCTAACGTTACGGACAAAGATAAACTCTACTTACTCCGAACGACATCCAGTCCTGAAGTGCGCAGCTTCCTTGACCGGCAGCTTGTTAACACAAAGACTGATTATCAACGGCTTAAAAAGGCCCTCATTAAAGAGTTTGCTGACCCTGAGTCCGATCAAGGCTTAGTGGCTGCCCTGGAGACGAGACAAGGACGTCACGACACTCCTCAAGCTTACTACAGTCGACTCAGACAAGCATATTTTGGAAATCGCAATGAATCTGACATGGAAGATGAACTGAACTTTAAAACTCTCTTCCTGAGGAACCTTCATCCTGGCATAAGCCACCATCTTGGCGTTCTCGCATGCCCACGAACAATGAACATTCAGCAGTTGCGAGACTTGGTGCAAAAAGCCTACGGCAAACAAAAGATGGCCTCAGAAAAGAGCGCAAAAACCCCAGCAGTTCTTGATTTCAACACTCAACACCACGAACTGGCACTAGAGGGCACCCAACGCCAAGACAGTGCTAAGCCACCACACAGAGAGTGGAATGCACCCCCGTCCAACAGAGAACGAGACTCACACGCTGGCACCCGACCTAAACAGAGGTATGACCGATGGGATGGACCGCGTGGACGTCAACGCTCACCTGGACGACACTGGGATAAGTCATGGAACCAAGCAAGGCCTCATAAGAGCCCATGGGACAGATCGTGGAACCAGCCAAGCTCGTATAGAAACTCCAAGGGAAAGCGACAAACTCAACCTGGAACAGTCAGCCCAAGGAATCGACGAAAGAATTCACCAAGATTCCAAACTGACCGAGATCAAACTGAATCCACACAAGAACAAGAAACACCACCGCATTTCGACTCACAAAAGCTGATGGAAATGATGGTGAAAGAATTCTTCCAACGAAAAGAGGAGGACCGGAAGTGGAAAAAGAAAAAGAGGAACCAGATTCAGTCTGACTAGCTGTCGGATGAAAAGGCAGTGACAAGCTGAACAAACCAGCCACAGAAAACAGCACTGCTTCACCTCGCCCTCAGAGAACAGTAAACACCCTAACTTCAGATGGACATGAAACCCCACCTGAAAACCCAGCAACAGAGTTAAACACTAACTCAACACCCAATACTCCAAATCACAGCAGCGTCCAACAAACACCTGCTGATGAAACTCCTCAAGTTCCTGAAAGTGCTGTCTCAGTCACCTGTCATTCCTCCGAAGAACACTAGATCAGTTCTGACATCCCAAACGTTTCCTCCCAAACTCCAGCCCCTCAAATGACCAAACAGATGCCCTCACCACAGCAGGTGCATCACATGAAGAGTCCTGGACACTTCATGCCCTCCCACCCAACCCTACAGTGGCAGCAGTAACCCGCCGCCAGCACACCACTGGCGCGCACACCCCTGCCCCTCCTGCATTGCCATAACACCTCAGTTCGCTGCTGACGATCTCCTCACCCTCAAATGCGGATTCGTCACTACGAACCATGACAGCTCACATGTCAAACCTATTTGAACATTCCATTTCCTCTACGGACCTGAACACATCCTCCGAGCTCTGCACGCTCCACTCTGTCAAGTACATGCTGCATCTGCGAGACGGTGTCCACACGTATGTCCCTGAGCCACTCACTGCGCCACAGCTCGTAGTACCTCACGGCCAAAGGGGGATTATGCTGACACACACGATGCACCATGATGTGTTGCCAGTTCCAACCGGCAAATCCAAACACCGACATGAAAAGTGGGAAGATCAAACCCACTGACACAGACCGACAACCATATGCTACACACCACACCAGCATAAGTATTGTCATTTTAGGAAAACATATAGCAACCATGCTTAGACACAACCCATATTCTCTCCTCCGCAGCACTGCTAGGACCAATCTAGTAGAGAGGAGTTATCAAATTTTTTTTATTTTGCTTGATTTAGATTTTTTATTTTTTGTCTTAATTTTTTTTTTTTTTTTTTTTGTCGGTTGGTTTCTTTCCCTCGTGTCTCATTTCGTGTTTTTCCTTTCCTCTCTCTCACTTTGAACCCCCTTAACCAATCCTTGAATACAGGTCCTGAAATTGAGATCGACTTCCGTCAGTAAAGTCGTTGTAATTCGCTGTGAGAACCGTTGTCGACCGATCGAGGCCACCCGCCAAAATCATGAACGACATAATACGCGATGTAAGTTCCTTGATTGACAACTTAGCCATGAATAGAATTCCGTGCTACGTGATACCTCTTAGCCTTGTTCAAACGTCGTAACTTCGGCCACTGCAGGCCCCGTTAGTCTCATCCAAACCCATCTCGCCCCTTTCCCGGCAGCGTTATTCCCATATACGCAAACCCGGAAACAGGTGACTTAGTTTTTTCAGTTTGCCCATTATTGACGTTAATAATGTTTACCGGCTTAAAACGTTGTGAATGTGGGATTGCGGCAAGGGAAAACCTATTTCAAAAATCTACGCTCTTAAAGTCGCTGCGTATCATGATAACAACGAACAGTTGTATCTGGCCCCAAACCTAAAGATGTGTACGCTCACTAAAGACATTCACTTCCTCTGCCCGAGTAAACCCTTCGTACGCGATAATACAGAGGGCATCTGTGGCTAGAAGCCATGAGACCCGATGTTAGCTGCCCCGCCGAAGCAACACCACGTTCTCAAGTTGAGGTAACGCAAGCCGAAATCATCGGAAACCGATGGCTGGTCAACACCCCAGCACAAACAGCTACCCTCACATGCGATCAACACAACACCGCCACGCGCATTAATTTGCCCAACCAAACTTTACGGATCACTGTCCCTAAGGGCGCGATCCCCCATATTGACGAGTTAGCATTGTATCACCTTACCGACGATGAGCATCAGGCTGAAATCGAAATTTCTTATTGACCTGATCCCGGTTGACACAGCTTTAGAAGATATCGCCCGCCTTCTGCCCGCCGGCGCGCCAATTATACGGTCTTGGTCTGCCGCTGACACAGCGCTTTGTATTTCTACTATCGTAGGATATGTTGTGACATTGACACTGGCCTTCCTCCTACATAAGCGAGTGAACGTCGTTCAAGAGTCTCTCAACAAATGCACGTCAGGTGTCCCGCGCCTTTTCCGACGTGGTAATCCCAACCAAGAATCCGAACCCGTGAACCTGATTGAGATCATGCCTATACGGTCTCGTCGAGAACCCCTGACAATTAAACCAGTCAAAATGACCCAATTGTCAATAATAATGAACAATGCATTCCTATTTCTTCTCAAGTTTCTAACCTGTTCCTTCCCAAATTACCCTGCACCAGGATTCAGTCAGTGATAGAGATGATGTTTGTGTCTTGTATGTGCCTGTTCTCCCTGCTTCTTGTTCCAGTGCCTGACGATGTTCCATCGGGAACATCACCAAGCAAGAGGGGGAATGTGTAGAGAAATGTGATGGAAGAACAGCACATCGTTGGGGAATTTGGTTACTTTCAGACAGGGAAAAGGTCATCTGACCCCCATCACTAACTCCTCCACGGCGACTCAGTGTCTGCATACTTTAAGACACCCCCTCATCCAGCACAAAGTCGCGACCTTTTCCATCGGACAGAACAAAGAGAAGTGACCACGGGAAGATTTCCAAGAGACACATTCATTTCATGATAATAATAATTCACCTACACAAGAAACATATGAATATTGATGTTGTACTTTTTCTCTCATATGCTGGGGTGAATATGAATTAAGGATCTCACAAGCAATCCTGAAAACTTTCTATTCAGGGGCCATAGAAAGTGTATTGACTCAGTGCATCTCAGTGTGGTATAGTAACGCCACAAATCAGGACTGCAAAGCTCTACAGAGAGTCGTGCGCTTAGCTGAGCGCATCTCAGGGTCGGCTCTCCCCTCTCTGCAGGACATCTACTTCAAACGCTGTAAAAGCAGAGCTGCTAAAATCCTCAAAGATTCAACTCACCCCGGTAACCATCTTTTCTGTTTACTGCCATCTGGCAAGCGCTTCAGGAGCATGATGGCAAAAACTGAGAGACTGAGGAGGAGCTTCTTCCCTCAGGCCATCAGGCTCCTTAACACAAACCCAGTCTCATAAACTTAGAAGATTGTTAACTGTAAAACATCCATATTCTCATCACCCGTATTGCTGCTTTGTGTACATACCCAGTACAACCCATTTGCACATCCCTCTTGCACATCCCTCGTTCATATTACTATTTATTAAGCCCCAGTATACTGTTTTTTGCACATCTTATTGTTTTGCACTTTTTATTCCATTGCACATTTTACTCTTATTTCTCTTTTTTTTACCATATATATCCTCTTGTGTTGTTACTTTTATATAATTTTTATTTTTATTATTTTGCACTGTCCACTGAGCGGACCTGATTTCACTTACATTTCACTTCTGATTATAACCTGTATAATTTTTTATGTGACAAATAAAGAAACCTTGACCTTGAGATGTAGGTGACGTTGTTTCTTCAGTAGAACACAAATATTTTTAACTCGAACCATTGCAGTCTGTCAGTCATATACCAGTTAATGGGCACCAAATCTTTGAGAGTAAAAAAAAAAAAAAAAAAACAGACAGACAAATCCAAATTAAACCTTGCGGCCAATGGGCCAAATGGTAATGCACTTAAAATGCTGCGATCCACCGTAAAGCAAGAAGATGTGCCGGCTGTTGTGTGGACGAGCTCAGGACAGTTTGACATTGTGGTGTATCAGAGGTAAAAAAATAAATAACTACGGTTAATTTTGTCACACAAACCATTTGTTTCGTGTCTTAGGACATCAATGTATCGTCACAAGCCAAAGAGTTTAATTTGGATTTGTGTGTAAACTGAAGTAGTGTGTTTCTACTGAAAGAAACAAGGTCACCTACATCTTGGATGGCCTGCGGGTAAACAGATAAACATAACATTTTCATTTTTGTGTGAACTATCCCTTTAACCCTTCTTAAAAAGGCTTAACTATAGGCAGAGCTCATGGCTTAGTATTCCTGAGAATACCTTTATGGGAATAATGTCACTGACTGGAGATCTGACAACAGAAGCCTCATCAAGAGGACTCTCTTAAAGCCCGAGTCACACTGCATGAATTTAAGCTGTCCCAGACGAAAGATTTTCATTGTGAAACAATCGTGGCAAATCAGAAATTGCAACGGTTTTCTCATGATACTAGTCTTTCATCTGGGACAGCTGAAAATCGTGCAGTGTGTCTTAGGCTTAAGAATGAGAAGGCCTAAGTTCTATGGTCAGGACATCTTCCAAGGAGACTCACAGAAAGCCTTAGTGAGATGGAGTTGCTATTCAAGCAGATTTCTCCAGAGTGAACATCTTAAAAGGATGACCCCTATATAGTGAGAAGAGACTTAAGCTGCTTTTCCACTGAAATGTCCTTGAACAATTTGTCTCAGAATGTTTTTTCTGTCAGACCTGTTGCTGTCTGTGTTTCCATCGCAGTCTAAAGTACAGAGAATGCATCTCTCATTGCTAAACTATGCAAATTTCAGACTTGCGCCCTCGGTAGTTCTGACTTTGCAAGTTCAACTCGGGAGTGTAAACTCCCGAGGACGGGACAACGCAAGTCCGGTAATTCTGCACACAATATCGTACTTGATAACGTCAGCTCGCCTTGGCTACTGCAATTTTCTAGGGATGAGAGAAAAAAAAAAATCGATCCATCGCGATTCTCCAATGATTCTGGATAGATTCTGAGAATTTTAGAATCGATTCTGAAAAATCGTAGTTTTTAACCAGAGGTGCGATGACGCAGATTTTGCTTTAGAAACACACGAATGCTGCTTGCTTCCAATTCCTCACACACATACACCACGCGAACCTTCCATAAAATAATCTTTCATACATTTTGGAAAGGTTGAAGCGAATTACAAGGACATTCACAGGCTTTATTGCACAGGATGCGTTGTGAGAGACGTGCGCTTTGTTTTATGTTACACTTGAAGTGTGCGGTCTTGCCCGTCTCTTCCTTACAAATGCTCTACGAAGTCATAATTTAAGTGGTTTGGAATATAGTGGACATATATATTTAAAATATGCACCTCACTAACAGAAGGATGCTTTCCATTTCAAATGCTGTCGCGTGGTCTGTTTGTGTAGACTGATGTACTTGCCTCTCAAAATGTTTTTATGACACAAAATGAATGTAAACACAGCCACTTATGTTTTAAGGGATTAAACAGACACGACAAACCACATTCTTATATTTCAGAAGAGATCCCAGAAAAAGCACTCACAGTTCTTGAATGGAAAACGTTCAGATAATCTTAAACACTGAAAGCACTCTCTGTTTGTTATATGTTTTCTATGCTCCTCTTTATTATTTGCTACTTGCTTGTATGTTTTGAAGTTATATTAGTTTGAAGTTCTTAACATACAAGTGTTTTAATTATGTTTTTAGTTTTTTTTAAACATTACTTAATTACTTATGTAAGGAAATGTAAATGTAGAGATTTTAAGATTATCAAGTCAGTAAACTAATTAATTAATAAGGGGGGGGGGGGGGGGATTCCGTTCTGGAATCGCGACTCCCAGGATCGGATCGTGAGGTGACTAAAGATTCCCACCGCTACAATTTTCCACTTCATATTTACAATAAGACAAAATATAATATCAAACACCACAGCGTCTTTCTGTTTTCATTTAAACATATTAATAGCCACAGAAATGTAATTCAGGAACGTACATCCATTACAATGAAACAACATATTATACCAAACAGCAATGCCGCTTTTTATTTTCATTTAACATATTAATAGAATAATATAATAAAGACAATAGTGAATTGGTGGGTTTTTGTTAAATGTGAGCCAAAATCATCACAATTAAAAGAACCAAAGACTTAAACTACTTCATACTGTGTGCATTGAATTTATTTAATACATGAGTTTCACAATTTGAATTGAATTACTGAAAAAAAATATATATTTTCCATGACATTCTAATTTATTGAGATGCACCTGTATATTATGTTCAGTGGGAAAAAAGTTGTTGTTTTCTACCCAGAGATTTAAAAATAACATATTTTAGACCTGTAATGGCAATACCGTGAAACCGTGGTATCATACACAGTAAAATCACCAGTGTAAAAAATGCAGTGTTAAATGTTATTAACTCCCATAAAGTTGAATCAACAATCTTGATGAGAACACCCTGTCTGTGTAGTTGCAGGGTGCAACATGATGTGAATTTATTTTTTACACTAAAAGTGCAAAAAGACGCGCCAAATTGTCTTGACTCCACCCTCAATGACTTATGTCTTGTGGGGCAATTACGCCATTTTGTCTGCTCGCGACGGAGAAGGTAAGTCTAACTACATTTCTGTGCTTTTCTTGTGTTAACATTAATTAATTAAAAAATACACATTATGTCGAATAGAAATAGCTAACTGCGGATGTTTCTTTTGGGATTAAGGATGCTCATTAAAGTCAAGTTCAACCACGAACAAAAGTTTGAGAAAGTTTCTGGCACCGACCTGAAACTCTCTGATTTTCTGGATGAAGCTAAGTTAGTTGTAAAATAAATGTGTAGTTGTGTTTTGACAATTTAGCTACCACTGACTTTAAAAATTGTACATTTTAGAACTGAAACTCGTTTTGGTTTGTTCACAGCCTTTGTGAAATTCGGAATTCCCGCCTCCAAACGCGCTGAGGCCAGGCTTTACGATTAGTCTTGCACAGAGGTTGATGAGGATGTTTTCGAGGAGGTTCTAAAGCAGCCAAATTTAGGCGTTTTTCTTCTTCGAGTCGAAAACTCGTCACATGGTAATATTAGTTTTTTTTTTTAAACATCTACACGAACACTTAACAGTTAGTTTTATGACTCGCGAATATCGAACGACAAGCTACGTTTAAACAAGTTTTTATTGCTAAAACAATAAGTGTGACACTATTTTTGCCAATGAATGTACTGAAAACGCGTTGACGCCACGTTTTAACGTTAAGCAAAGTTTGGACTTGCATCCTCGGTAGTTTGGACTTGGCAAGATCGACTCGGGAGTGCGAACTGCTGAGAACGGGAGGAAACAAGTCCGGTAACGTTAAAGGCCCCGATATACTTCAAACGAAGTTAGTTTTCGTTCTTCGTTTAGGGGCAAAAAGGAGTTTGAAAAGGCCAAGCGACAGTATACTGTTTTCGAACATTCCGACTGGATTTTGTTCGAAATGACGTAATTTCAGTTCGTTCTTCAATTTCGTTTGAAGTATATCAGGGCCTTAATTCTGCAAATGGAACAGCAGCCTAACGTACTTGATAACGTCACTCAGCTCGCCTTGGCTACTCTGGTATCACTGTATTAACAATAAGACGAAATATGATATCTGACACCACTGCATCTTTTCGTTTTCATTTAAACATATTAATAGCCACAAAAATGTAGTCCAGGGAACAGACATACTTTGATTGTCTTCACTCACTGTATGTATACTTATAACAAAATGAAATATAAAACACACACACATACATAAAACATTAACATATGGTTCAGGCAATATGTGGATATATATATATATATATATATACACAGTGCACAGCATAAATGAGTACACCCCCTCTAATACGTAACAGTTTCAGCAAATACTCTTTACTTAGATGACACGTTAGGGTTCTTTGGAGATATAATGTTCAAACAAGCCTGCTTGATCAATTACTAAAGAAGAATGTCAAAATTATTCATCAAAATAAGATTTTCTAATCAAAGTGATAAAATGTTGTGTTGCAAAAATGAGTACACCCTCCAAAAAAACTGTTAAAGGATATTTTTGATCAACAGGTGAGTATATTAAACCAAAACTTTTAAAAGACCAGTAATTTTCTGACAATTAAAAGTGTTACATAGTCCTCTGAATCATACTCAGACTTAATGCTGACAGCAGTGGAACCAGTTGGGAGAGAACTGCTAGGTGACATTCCTTAGCATAAGAGGACAATGTTACAAGAGGAATACCAAATTATTGTTTAAGTGTCAAAATATAGCAGAAGTAGCATCGACATTCAAAAACAATGGACTTGTGACACGGCTCCTGAAATAATCAGGTCTTTACTTTAAGTTTTCATTTAGTGATGAGTGAATTTTTGTTAGAAAAAGAGCAGGAGAAATAACATGCAAGTGTCTCAGAGCCAGCAAAAACTATGAAAAGAGTGACACTTTATCTCACAGAGTATCACGCAGCCTGCAGAAGTGACATGCATGGTTGTTGTCACCACTAGAATTACCCTACTGTATCCAAAGCAAAATAAACTCATTTAACCTCTTCCAAGGCCCATACTTACAAAATAGAGACTTCTGGGAATCCATACTCTGGTCTCAAGAGACCAAGTCAATCATTTCAGATCCAAAAGCATCCAAAATGTTCTGTTGTTGCTAGAGGAGGAGTACAGTGAGAAGTGTGTGGTACCCACAGTGACATTCAGTGCTAGTAAAGCTCTTCTATAGGGATGAATGAGTGCTGAAGGTGTGAGGGAGTTGTGCTTTATCAACGCTGTCATGAAATCACACACTACTGTGTGATGGAATACAAAAACTTGAAACAGAAGATGCTCCCCTCCCCTCATTCCCTGCATTATTCAGCATGACAATGAAGATATTCATTCTCCCAAGGTGACAATCATTCAGTGGACATGTATTTCACTCAATCTTAGCACTCTTGAGCAGCTGTGGGGGATTCTGTACAGACGAGCCGAGCAAAACTTGCCATTAAAGACCAGAGCATTTAAGGAGGTCGTCCTCCAGGAGTTAAACAGGACAGATGAGAAAATTTGTCATGAACTTGTACACTCAGTGCCAAGAAGGGTCAGAGCAGTATACTTAAAGTTCTGGAGGACATACTAAGTACTAGAGTATTATACATTTGCTGAATTAAATCTAGGGTGTACTCATTTATGCAGTCCTTCATTTAAACTAAATTGGCTAATTTACTTAAAGAAAACGTTGGCATATATTTTGTTGTTTTTATTAAGTATATGTTTAATGCATTTCAATTTTGCCATATTTCCATTAATTATATTTGTGATCATTAAGAAAATACATATTTTATATTTATTCAGATGGGGGTGTACTCATTTATGCTGTGCACTGTGTATATATATATATATACACACACCGAACTGATTATTTTCACTAGTATAAATGTATGACATAAAACACTGCGTTGCCTCTTATGTCAGTTTTAATGAACAAGCCATTAAATATGTATAGGTATGAAATAAGATGCTTATATAATAGGAAATAAAGACAAAAGCAAACAATTCAGGCAAACATATACTACATCAGCGCTGTGCGATGGTAAAGATAAATATATAAATTTATTCTCAGCCAAAACGTTATGACCAGGAGCAAATAATAGATTTATGAGACCAAAGATCACCTGTTAGATACACCTAAAACAAATAATATCTCGTGTTTAACTACTACAGAGACATCCAAGCTAGCTGCAAATGTCAGAAGGACATCTCTTGGCAGTTACATGAGAACTGGGCGCCCAATGATCACCTGCAGCTTACATCTCCAAAATCAGCGAAGCAAATTTTCAAATAGGCACAATATTTATAAATAAACTGCAGATTTGAGTTTTAAACAACTACATTCTCGCCTGAAAACCCCTAAAAGTGGTCATATAATGGTGCTAAAAAAGAACATTCTTATGTGCATTTGGTGTAATGCAATGAGTTTACGTGGTTTAAAGAAAAAAAAATGCATTATTTTCCACAAATTTTACATTATTTTATCTCCTCTAAGCCCTGCCTTTTTTTAAACGGCTTGATTCTGACAAAAATCTGAGCTGGAAAACACTGAGGTGTGCTCTGATTAGCCAACGATTCAGTGCATTGTGATTGGCCGAATACCTCAAACAACTGATGACGTTTCACAAGAATGCAAGTACAGACAAGAACGTATATTGAGAAATGGCCCCTATTTCCACCATACCAAAATGCCGCCGATGTATTAAAACATTTTTGTAACCATGCAGGCGGGTTGCCTTATATCACTAAATGAATAAAATAAAAACTTAAAATAAAGCGCATATTAAAACACTTTTCAGTTGCCCAGTGGTAATGTGTGAATTGTATAATCCCCTTTGTCTTCTGCATGTCCTTCGCACTTAATATTGTGTATATAATTTCTTCATACCGACGACAAGACAGCAGGGCTATCACCTAAATCTTGCGCAAGATTTTGTGGTGGTGGTTGTTTTTTTTCCCAATAGATTTGGCCCAGGTCCCTTCTGTGGCAAATGAAGAAAACTTGTTGCAGAATGCAAACAATGAGTCTGATGACACCATTCTTCAAAGTGATGGAAGCCCCTCAAGAAAGCAACAGAGGGTTGAAGATGAGGCCAAATTTGTGTCTGTGATTTTTGTATTTAATATATTATGCTGAAGTACAAATTTTAAACGTGACTTTGAAAAACTAGAACTTTAACTGTGTAACTACACAATATCTGGCCCTTGTCACACCTGGCATTGATATGACTTAAATAATAGTCACAATTTAATAGCCAAGACACATTGCTGTTTAAATCTGGTCTTTGTGTCCGCTTTTGATTTCAAGGTGAGGGTTTTGCTTCTTTACAGCACACATCACTGCCAGGGTGTTAAAAGGGTTAGTTCACCCAAAAATGAAAATTCTGTCATTAATTACTCACCCTCATGTTGTTCCAAACACTCATTTCATTCATTCTTGGAACACGACTGGTAGCGGCACGACTGGTCTTCAACGAGCCCAAAAGAGCCCATGTTACACCTCTCTTTGTCTCCTTGCACTGGCTACCATTTGCAGCTCGCATCCAGTTCAAGACACTGATGCTTGCATATAGAACAACCACAGGCTCAGCACCCACCTACTTCCACGCACTATTACGAATTTACATCCCCTCCAGAAGTCTGAGATCTGCTAGTGAGCGACGCCTCGTGGTACCATCACAGAGAGGCTCAAAATCACTCTCCAGAACATTCTCTTTCACCATTCCTGGCTGGTGGAATGATCTTCCTACCCCCATCCGGAATGCTGGATCCCTGTCAATTTTCAAGCAACAACTGAAAACTCATCTCTTTCAACTCTACTTGACTTTATCTTAAAAAAAAATTATAAATAAATTATTTCACCTTTTCAAACTCTTCATTTTTCTCTTTATCTTTCTCTCCTTGCCTTGCTAGCTTGTACTTATTTTAACAATGCCTGAGACTTGGTGTTATGGGCACTTCCTCTGTATGTTTGCCTCTTCGCTTCCCTCATGAGGGTGAGGGTGATTAGTTAAAATAATTTTCATTTTTGGTGAACTGTTCTTTTCTTGCATGATAATAAACTGCTAAAAGTTAATAAAGGGATATGGCTATATGAGGTGAATGTGGTCAAAATGATCATATCACAATGCATCCCCAGTGCATCTTGAAAGCATTCAGACCTGTCCACTTGTGATCAGATCACAGTACTCATGTTAATATGTAAACAGAATGGTTCCCGAGAGGGATATGGTTTGTTAATGATTGTATTATGTAACTGTTTGCAGCTAGTCCAAAAAGTCCTGCAGACTAAACCTGGTGGAGACGCAATCATCAGGGAATACAACAAAACCAAAAGCTTGACTGACAGCACCAGGAGAAAGATGATCAAGATTCTTACTGCAGATATGACTGAAAAACACAGGTAATCTGATGCCATCCCAGATAATTCTCCCACAGAACACAAATGACGATTTTAGAAGATCAGGGCCCGTATTCACAAAACATCTTAAAAGTAGCTCATAACTCACCGATTTAGGAGAAAATCTTTAAAATAATGGGCGTGTCAATTAGGGCTGTGACGGTGGCAGATTTTTACCACCGTTGTGGTAATGCGCCAACTACCGGCGGTTACGCAGTGTTTATATTGTCTAGGGTTGGTGAGGCCGGTGACAAGAATAAAATAAAATGAGAAAACCACCACACTCCTCCTCTCCTGTCCCAGCTCAAAGACCACAACAGGTTTATCAAAAGTTGACACATTTTATTGGTACATAAAGCAAGAAGCGCATTTCTTCGGAAGGGGATCCAGGCCAAAATAACAAACCAAAGCACTAACTAGGGGTTTAAAGACTTAAATGACCTCACAAAGAAAAATCACAAAATAAAGACAGAAGTCTTTCCTAACTCCCTAGCTAGACAAAAACAGGAGAAAACAAAGTTCACAAAAACAAAAGGCAATCCCCAACCTACTGCTTCAGAAGGAACGAATAATGGTTTATGGATAACGAAATAAGACAGAGATAGAATAATTGTCTACCAACATAAATACCTTAGTGTCAGATTACAGAGGACTCCAACCTAACTTAGTCCTTAAAGAAAATGATTACTCACACAAATGCAAGTTAACAACACCGTAGTTTAACACACTACACAACACAACCAACGTTGTCTGGGGCAGGAGATAGAGGACGGAACGGCACAACACCAGCGGCAGAGCTTCACGACGCACACCCCACAGAAGCTCTCAACAATGCTCTGCTTCCCAGCATTTAAATGCTCCCGCTCACGACGTAATCTCTTGCAGCTGGTCCCAATCAAGCGCTGCCAGAAAGAGAGAGGGAGAGTGTCAGGAGTCCAGGCCCAGCGTCCTCCTTCTCTCTGCCAGAGGACGCCACCTCCCTTCCTCCTGGACTCATCACTTCACTCCACACACCTGTGCACCCACTCATCACTTCACTCCACACACCTGTGCACCTACTCATCACTCAGAGTCCGCTCCAGAGCTCGCTCCTGTCCTGCTGGGGCCACCCTGGCTGCCGGCAAAGCTACCGGCTCCGCCCTGGCCTCCTGACTGGCTAGATCCTCCATGGTCTGTCCCCCCCGCCCCGGCCTCCTGCTCTGGGTGCCCCACCCTGGCACCCCTGGCTGCCTTTTCCTCGGGGCCCTCTTCCACTACATGGGCCTGGCCCCCCCATCCCTCCCCCTACTCAGCCCCCGCCCTGCCGTTCCCCTGGTTGGAGGCTCGGGAACGTCTGGAAGCCGTTCCTTCAAGGGGGGGTAGTGTCAGGAGTCCAGGCCCAGCGTCCTCCTTCTCTCTGCCAGAGGGCGCCACCTCCCTTCCTCCTGGACTCATCACTTCACTCCACACACCTGTGCACCCACTCATCACTTCACTCCACACACCTGTGCACCTACTCATCACTCTCAGCTGTTCCCAATGTGTGGACTATTTATGCACCTCAGCCCCGTCCCTCTGCCTGCCGAGATTACATTTACCAGCACTCACATGTGCATGTTTGTATTTCACTGTGTTGATTATCTGACCGATTACATTCGGTTTCGTGCACTCGGGACACCAGCACTACGTTGCCGTCTGGGGTACCCCGTTCTTGATTATTGTTTTGTTTTTGCCTGTTGGCTTTTGATTTCATAAAGTAAAGAAGCTTCCCTGCATTTGGACCCAGATCTCCATTTTTCCACGGGCTTCCACGCTGCGTCGTGACAGAGAGAGAGAAAGAAACTGCACAGAGTATAGCATGCAATTCAACATTGATCCATCACACACATGTGAATGTAAAAATAAATACAAATAATAACTTTACGTCCAGGGACGTAACATATGCATTTACTGTTTTTTTTGTATTTATTATATAGCCTATATTTAAAATTTTGAAACAAAATAAAAGGGGGCGTGGCTCTAACATCTATTAACAAACGTACGTGTTTATTTTAGCACTTCTGTCAGTTAACCCGGCAAGCAGTCACTGATCTATAATAGTATAATATAGGGCTGCACGATTAATCGCATGCATTTGTCATGCGTGTCTCATCAGTAAAGCCGGTTGCTTGATTAGCGGTAAATGTCCGTCACCTGTTTTCAAACGGGAGCGGGAGTTAATACACAGAGCCGTAGTTCACTGACAAGCTACGAAATATTGTGTTCCTAATCGAGATGAACGATTATTCAATTATGAACCCGATATTGCTTAGCTTGTCAGTGAACTACGGCTCTGTGTATTAATTCCCGCTCCCGTTTGAAAACAGGTGACGGACATTTACCGCTAATCAAGCAACCGGCTTTACTGATGAGACACGCATGACAAATGCATGCGATTAATCGTGCAGCCCTAGTATAAAATCATTATTATATCATTATATAGATCAGCCTGTAAAACACTACTAGACTATCAAAGAAATAATACAGTTAAATAAGTATGCTAAATAATTCGTAACAACTTCATTCACATGCTGGAAAATCTGCGTTGGCCTGATAATTCGAACACTAATACCTTGCCTTTTATATTACGTTAGATTTTAAATTATTTTACAGAAAAACAAACATGTTGATATTGTCCGGTTTTAGGGAGGACCTCATTGGTGTTTCGATGTTTCCAGCCGCACTAAACACGCGTTTAGATGGTGTGCTTGGTGCGCAAATGCATTTTAAGCAGCTGTGGTCAGTTATCTTGCCTCATTATTCTACCACTGGAAACGGCTGGAGATATGAAGTACTCGCCCATTTAACACTTACCGCACCGCAACAGCTAAAGACATTTAATAATTTGTAACTTTTAGTTGAGTTCAATCTCTTTCTTGGCTCATTTTATCTGGAAAAAGAAAACATGCATAATAATTCGGCACACCTGAATATAAGGAGTTTTTTACTTTTAGCCTTCCCAGACAATTATATATCACTAATATATGATTAAATACAAAATCAGTAGTAGTTATTAAGATAGATGTGGTTTGGGATTGGTAAAATGTTCTTGGGAAAAAAATATGACCAGAATTTCAACTTGCATAATAATTCGTAACGCGGTGTATATAAGAGAAAGAATGTCTTTTCTGCTTGTTACAATAAATCTTTATTTTTCTGTCCTTAACAAGCAACTTTTGCCAAGATATTTTCAGAGATGATAGTTTAATAAAAACCTAATTTTGGCAAAAAATTGCCAACATACATTCAACCTATTTTTCAAATTTCCTGAATTCATATTTCATTGTTTTATTTTGACAGCACATCTCCACCCAGACAGATTAGGGAAATGTATGCCCAAGGAATCGTTGCCCTGTTTCCATATCTTCGTGATCCCTACACAAAGAATGGATATGTAAGTGCAAATACTTTTTGTTAAAATCTCGTTATAGGGTAGTTGGTCAGTCTTTCAGCGGTGGCCCAACTTCAGAAAGAGAGGCTGCATCCAGCACAGATGTTATACTCACTGAAGAACAGTGTAGAGAAGCAGTTTTTCTAATGAAACACCTCAGAAGTGGACACCATCAAGATCAAAATAAAGGAGACATTTCAGTACCGTCGCAAGATGATTCAAGACCCGAGCAGAAGCACTGATGTGTTGACGGAATTTCCACGCTTCTTGGATGTTCAAGGCCTGGTAAGGAAAATATGTCTATCTGGTGATAAGATAATTTCTTGAAAGGGTTACTCTACCCCAAAATGAAAATGTTGTCATTAATCACTTTACCCCCATGTCGTTCCAAACCCGTAAATGCTTACCACTGATGGCAGATGGAGTACTCTTGACGATGTCTTTCATACTTTTCTGGACCTTGATGCTGTTATTTACCAGGCAGTCAATGGGACAGTCTCAAGGCTCCCGGTTTTCATCTAAAATATCTTAAATTGTGTTCTGAGCTTTTATGGGTTTGGAATGAAATGATTAACGTGATTAATGACAACATTTTCATTTTGGGATGGAGTATCCCTTTAACCCGGTCACTTGGTTGGGGTTAAACAGATATTCTAGGTTTAATGCAAGTTCAGCTCAATTGACAACATTTGTGGAATATAGTCATTTTATAGTCATATTGTCATTTACATAAAAACTACAATGGATGTGCATAGTCACTTACTTTTGAGCTTTATGGGCAGAAATGTCCTCATAATAAAATTATATATTTTTTTTCAAAGGCCTTACATGAATTCTTCTGTTAAAACAAAAAGTTATTTTTATTGTGTTTGTATTAAAGACTGAGGGACAGTTCAAAATTCATTTTGTGGGAAATAATTCCACAAATGCAGTCAACGTAACAACTTATAATTTCAATATTCTTTCTGAAGTGAAACATTTACACAAGTGTTTGTTTATACAGATTGAACAGGATTTTGTTTTGATCTTTGGTGAAAAGACTTCTTCAAAGTTGCTAGAAAGGTGGCCAACTACATTCATGCACAAAGTTATTCAGCAAAGCAAATGTCTCAACTCCTCCCAAGCCCTTCAGGACATGATTGACTGTGCAGAAATGGCTGTGAATGAGAATTAAATGGGGGATACAGGTTAGACTGTCAGAGTTATGAATAAGGTTGTGTGGAATTCTGTATTTTTCTTCTTCTGACGTTGCCATTTCTGTTGTTGTTGTTTTTTTCAGGATGGAACAGTGACATTGCTTCTATTCTTCTTTTACTTCATTTGATCCCGCCTTCACCACAAGGCAGAAAGAGACATGGAAAGATGTCTGCATCTCAAGCAGAAAAACATCTCATCTTCAAAAAGGTAAATTTGTTCTTTACTGTCATTACCTGTAGTCTGCCTAAAATAAGTGTATGTTGGGCTAATTGTGTTGTGAAAAACTAATGTAGAGAGAGTCAATTGGAGAACTGTTTGTAATTTAGTTTTTTCTTATTTCTTTTTAGGCCGGGACTAACATACAAGAGCACCTGGACTCCATTGAAGAAAGCGCACAACCATATCTGCTTGCCATGGGTCCAAAGAAGAACAGCATTCATGCATACTACATCATTCTCGACAAGAGAGCCATACCGTGCAAATCAGTGAGTGGTCTCAGTGCCTTGAATGCACTTTTCAAAGCACACTTTGTGTTTGGTGCATCTTACAGCAAAGTCCTGCACAGCATGTACACCTTTGTACAAACAACAGTTTTTCAGATTGACATTGGCAAGGTCAAAGAGTGCCCAAGAGTTGCTGAACTCAGAGCTAGACTCCTGCGTAAGATTTGATTGCTGGCAACAATGATTTGTTTTATTTGTTTTTGTTGTCTGGAAAACACAAATGTTCTTGTTCGACATCTAAAGTTAATTCATGGGCTCTTGCCTGGCAAATCACTTAGACTAAGATGTGGTGAAGCAGGTTGCTGTTTAGAATTTGCAACTTTTTCAGGTTTTCGAAAACACTTAAAAAGAGTTCATGAAGGAAGTAAAGTTTTATGTGTTGAAGATGCTGCTGTTGTTCATAATGCAGTCGGGCAACCAAGTAATTCTGATGTGGCTACATGTTCAAAGGACAGTTCTTTGCCAGTTCCCGGCAAAAACACTACGGATTTGTGTGCATCAGCAATAGCACAATTACAAGCTGCAGGTGCTAGTCAGACTACAATTGATACTTTTGTGATGTCTATGGAGGAAGTAGTTCAAGACATTCAGGATCAAGTAAAAGAGACGGCTATGAATTGCTTATTTTCAGAAAACACAGATATTAAAAGTTCAATTGAGCAGTCATTTCATGAAATTGAAAATACTTTCACCATGCTTAATTCCATATCTAAACGAAAATCATATTTTACCAAAAAATGGGAAATTGTCCAGCCTGTGGAGAAAGTAATTGGGGTCAGATTTGACAACAGAAGAAACAGGACTACTGGAACTTATGAGCAAGTTGCAGTGACTGAGAAGTTTGTTTATGTTCCAATACTCCAAACCTTACAGAACATTTTAAAGCACCCAAACACCACATGCAGGTTCAAGTCAGGTTTACCTAATAAAAACGGTATTTACTCTGATATTGAAGATGGATTGTACATAAAAAGTCATCCCGTTTTCGACAGAAAAAAATGTAATTCAAATTCAATTGTTTTATGACGATTTCGAGACTGCCAATCCTTTGGGGTCAAAAAAGGGAATTCACAAATTAGGCGGTATATATTTTACTTTGAGAAATTTCACACCACAATTTAATTCATCTCTAACAAACATACATTTGTGCGCTTTTCCATGCCCAAGACATCAAAACATATGGATTTGATGCAATATTGGAACCTATTGTCAATTACATAAAAGTCCTTGAGAACAAGGGAATACAAGGACCTGACGGTTTTGTGCGTGGAAGCATTGTCCAAGTAACAGGAGATAATCTTGGTTTGCATAGCCTTTTCGGATTCGTTGAATCTTTTAGAGCTCGTTATAACGGTAGGTTTTGTCTTACTGAAAGGGAGGATTATCAAACGGTGTTCTGTGAAGATGAGCCAAATGTAACTTTCCGCACCAAAGAAACACACTTACGACACTGTGAAGCTCTGCAATCAGACCCAACACTACATCAAGTTTGTGGTGTAAAACGTACATGTTTGTTAAACACTCTGCAGTACTTTAATTTATCAGACAACTTTTCTGTAGACTTAATGCATGATATATTTTAAGGGGTTGCTCAGTTCGAATTAAAACTTGTTTTAAAATATGTTCAAGCAAATTTTTTGACAGCGAAAGAGTTGGATGGCAGATTAAGTTCATTTGACTATGGGTACATGGAGAGGAGTAATCGGCCCCCTTCTGTTAAACTGGATGATGAGAGCAATGATTTGGGCATAAATGCAATCCAGTGTTGGTGTCTACTCCGAAATTTGCCACTAATATTTGGTGACATTGTGCCCCAAGAAGATAAATACTGGCAATTACTTCTACTTTTACTACAAATAGTGAACATTGTCTTTTCTTCCATTTTAACTGAAGGACTTACTGTTTATTTGAAGCACTTAATTACGAAGCATCACAGGCTGTTCAAGTGCTTATTTCTAGGAAAGAACCTGCTTCCTAAACATCATCTAATGTGTCACTACCCTCGGTGTATACGAAATATTGGGCCTATCGTTCACATGTGGTCAATGCGATACGAGTCCAAGCACAATTTCTTCAAGACTTAACCAAAATGTTTCAAGAACATAACTCAGATGCTTGCCAAAAAACATCAGAATTTCATGGCATATAACTGGGAAGCCTTTAACTGTGACAGAATTGTACTTGGACCAGGAAAGACTATCTGTGTCAGTGACTTGAACGAAAGTGTTGAGATTGCATGTAAGTTGAACATTCCTCCAGAAACAAATGTTCTCTCAGTGAAATGGGTGAAGTATAATGGAACTGAATATCGTTCTACCTTAATTGTTTGTGGTCAGGTAGACCTTGATTTGCCAGTGTTTTATAAAATCCAGGATATTATTGTCAGAAATGAATGTGTGTTACATCGCGGCTCAAAACTGTTTGTTTTGATGAACATCTTTTTGCCTACATAATGAATCACAGACCCAGCACTTCTCTGAAAGTGTTTACTGTCAATGAACTCACTTATTACAAACCTTTTGATGTGCAGATGTCCTATGGGTCTGATAATTTCTTTTGTTTTATTGTACCCTACTGTAATCTTATTCAAATTTAGCTGTCACTTGTTCATGTCTCTGTGAAGTTAATGAGTTGGTTTTATACATTTTATATTTCTGTGCAACCCCTTGTGAATTTTAATGAACTGTTGACTGTTGTTTTAAAGTAGCCACTTTGCCCAGTTTTTAAATAAAAATGAATTGTTATAAATTATTATATCTGTCTGAAGACTCTTGATTTTAGATTTGATAATGTACATTGACACCACAGAACAATGTAAAAATACATTTTGTACTGAAAGGAATACATTCTCGATAAAACTTATAGATCCTTAGGAATAACAACAACACCAAAGGTGTTAAATGACCCCTTGTGTAAAACTTTAAAGGTGTTAAATGACCCCAGTGTAAAACTATGATAACAATACTAAGTGTAAAAATATACACACACTGTCATTTGTCAGCACTATAAGGTGCCATTTTAACACCGTAAATTCAACAGTATGAACAGTGTAACTTTAACTCTGTACAGATTGGGACCATATATGATCTTAAGTAGTGTTAAAAATAACACTTTAAGTGTTAAATTGACTTATGTACAGTACATTTTATTACATGTTATTACATGTACACAGGTGTTCCTGTGGCTCAGTCGTAGAGCATTGCGTTAGCTGCGCAAAAGGTCGTGGGTTCAATTCCCAGGGAACACACATACTGACAATAAATGTATAATCTGAACGCTTTGGATAAAAGCGTCTGCTAAACGCATAAAATTACAAATCCCAGCAGAGAGTAACAATGGTGAAGGTTTCAATTTGATTTACACAATGAACATTTGTGATCCTGGACCACAAAACCAATCTTAAGTTGCTGGGGTATATTTGTAGCAAAATTTATCAATGTTTCTTTTATGTCAAAAATTATTAGGATGTTAAATAAAGAACATGTTCATATTCTCCTGTGTTGGCATTGGTTTACAATTGATTAATCGTTAGCCATTGATTTTGAAACAATTATTTTAAAAGTGTATTGAAAATAAAATTAGTAGGTTGTTTTTTGAAAAACAAAACAATAATGTTCCATAAGACATTAAATAAAGCACTATGCGTGAAACAGGAATGCACAGTATCTTTAATGAAAAGTCTATGTTATTTTATCTGGAGTCAAAGTGTAAAAAAACAGCTTACATGATCTAATTATTTAGGCAGTATGAAGAATCAAGTCTTACTTAATTTGTATTCTTCAAACTTTTTATAATATACAGAATTTCCTTTGCATATTTGAGAAGAATATAAGATTTATAATAGCAGAATAACCTATATACTCTTTATTCCTGACATATTAAATAAGATTACGGTCAAATTATCATAAATACATTCAATTATTTAAAAAATCCTACATAAAATCCTACATTTTCTATTCAGACATTGATTCGGAGTTTAATGCTACTAAAATAATTGTTTTGTTTAGGCTACTTCTGTATTACTTTTTTTAATTTAATGCATGTTGTAATAAAAATAAAAATGACCAACTTGTCAAGAAAAAACAGGATCTGTTTGAAGGCAGCATCAGTATCAGTCTGGTCATGTGATCTCAAGATGTCTTTTCACATGAAGTGACCCGCTCAGTGTCAAATAAAAGCTCTTTAATCAGGACACTCATATCACATTCCTTTTTAATAAGTAAAAAAAATACTGAGTCAAGCTTTGAGAATGAAACCAACCAGTTTGTTCCTCAGTCTCTTCATGCTTCAAGCTGAATACTTCTTCAATCCTCAGGTCTTCACTCTCCTGTTTAATACACGCCATCCTGCTTCACCAGAAGGATTTCGGTGTCTGGAAATAAACAAACGCAAACTAAATCTCTTGAGTCAGTCAAAGTAAGACTTAATGGTCGTAAATGGCCTGAAAACACTCAACAATATTGCCAATTTTAAATAAAAGAACACAAATTATACAAACACTTAAAAAACAAACTTGGAAACAAAAATGCAGGAAATATTTCAACAATAAACGTAAAACAATGTATGCCCAAAACAATAATCTAAATGCATATCTACATGACCACAGTAATTGGAGTGCTTCAATTGAATCATTTGGACAGTGACTGAAACTTGAAAAAGCTCTGTTTCTCTCATCACTACTTGATTCGTGTTCATGATAAACTGTTTATGAGGCTGTGTTCCAGTCCATTTTTTGTGCCCTTCCCTCATTAACTTCCCTCCGTCTCTCTCACTCAGATGAACATTGCACGAGTGCCCACTAACACCCCTTGAAATGCGCAGTCTAGCACAGCACACATAGCTAGTCTTTTTTTGTTTTAATTTTGAATAGGATAGGATAGGCAAGTGCTAGTATTAATTGGTCATGTGCTAATGAAAAAGATGTCTTTAGAGTTTTTGAAAATGGCTAAAGACTCAGCTGCTGGGATTGAGATATAGACACATGGTTTCTTCAGATAAGAACAAGTTACATTTAAGACTTAAGACCCTTTTAATACCACTTTAAATTAAATTTAAGACCTAAAGCCGTAGTGGAAATACACATTATATTACATATATGTAATATTTGATGTGTTTAATGTAAAAATACAAATAAATATAATTGCTGTCATAAATTATATGTATTACAATGATATTCTGTTTCATATCAGCAGACAATATTCCATACAAAATATCCCCACAAATGTACTGCATCACACATACTTAAATCTGCATATTTTGTTTTACCTTTACAAAGGCCTTTTTAAATGTATGCATCTTTCATGTCAAATTATAACAATTAATCAATAAAATTCAATATAAACTATAGGACTGTTGCCAGTCATATTAATTTACCAGTCGATAATTTAAGTCAATAATATACCCTGCAAAATTACAACTGCAATAAATTATGTTATGATATTAATATTTTAAATACACTTTTGAATATACAAATAATAAATGTTGGTGTGGGAAATTCATATTTTTTAAATGTACAGGTGCATCTCAATAAGTTAGAATGTCGTGAAAAGTTAATTTATTTCAGTAATTAAACTCAAATTGTGAAACTCGTGTATTAAATAAATTCAATGCACACAGACTGAAGTAGTTTAAGTCTTTGGTTCTTTTAATTGTGATGATTTTGGCTCACATTTAACAAAAACCCACCAATTCACTTTCTCAACAAATTAGATTATGGTGACATGCCAATCAGCTAATCAACTCAAAACACCTGCAAAGGTTTCCTGAGCCTTCAAAATGGTCTCTTAGTTTGGTTCACTAGGCTACACAATCATGGGGAAGACTGCTGATCTGACAGTTGTCCAGAAGACAATCATCAACACCCTTCACAAGGAGGGTAAACCACAAACACAGACATGTCAAGGAATCTGGCTACAGTTGTCATCAGAGGCATCTTACCTGGGCTAAGGAGAAAAAGAACTGGACTGTTGCCCAGTGGTCCAAATTCCTCTTTTCAGATGAGAGCAAGTTTTGTATTTCATTTGGAAACCAGGGTCCTAGAGTCTGGAGGAAGGGTGGAGAAGCTCATAGCCCAAGTTGCTTGAAGTCCAGTGTTAAGTTTCCACAGTCTGTGATGATTTGGGGTGCAATGTCTTCTGTTGGTGTTGGTCCATTATGTTTTTTGGAAAACCAACGACAATTCAGCCGTTTACCAAGACATTCTGAAAAACTTCATGCTTCCTTCTGCTGACCAGCTTTTAAAGACGCTGATTTCATTTTCCAGCAGGATTTGGCACTTGCCCACACTGCCAAAAGCACCAAAAGTTGGTTAAATGACCATGGTGTTGGTGTGCTTGACTGGCCAGCAAACTCACCAGACCTGAATCCCATAGAGAATCTATGGGGTATTGTCAAGAGGAAAATGAGAAACAAGAGACCAAAAAATGCAGATGAGCTGAAGGCCACTGTCAAATAAACCTGGGCTTCCATACCCCCTCAGCAGTGCCACAAACTGATCACCGAAAATCGCTGAGAACACGTGCATTTATTTTGACACGTGATACTGCGCGCTGCACGGAGATCACACGCTGCCTGGTGAGAATGCAGTGCACGGACAATGCTGACATTTCAGATGCACATTTAAAACACAGACAGCGAAAAGGTATGTATACAGTACACTCCAGTACATTTATGTCAATATAAAGGAATGAATTTGTTGACTAGATGCTCCAATGGAGAAAGAACATCTGTATGTTTGCCGACAAGGTTGAGGACGCTATCATTAGCAGTATCTCAAGCGGTTAAATTAATGTGGCAAAAATACACACATCACGTGATGAACGAACGACTCAAACCCGAAGACTCAAAAGGTGAACTAATCAATTCTCTTTCCGGCTCATAATGCATTAGTCACGTGATGAACGAACGACTCGAAAAACCCGAAGACTCGAAACAGGTGAACTAATTCCAGTACAGAACCTATAGCATGCACGACTGAAATAATCACTCCCGAGACGACTCATTCTTCTCGTGTCACATTAAAGATTTGTTCAAAATGAATGGTTCAAGTCCGACCCATCACTACTATCCAGACATGAATTAATTTAGCTGCTGGTGATGTCTGATGAGTTTTAAAGCCAGACACGCACTACTGAAAGGTAAGACTATAGCCTAATATATGTGTGATAGAGAAAGCGCGTGGGAGATAACACAAGCGTAATGTTATCTATTAAAAGTGTTTTGTTGTGTTTTAGCCAAGTAGAATACTAAATATTTAGCCTTTATCATATACAGTGCTTAATTTGTGTAATAAAGCAGGGTGACGGATCAGGCATGAGAGGATGGAGAGGTAAGAGTTCATTCACGAAATCACTCGGTTGACCCACTTAAGTGATCACCAGCTTGCATCAGTTGATTTTATAGTGTGCACATATACTCTAAAAATCACAGTTATTTTATTAAACTTTTTTTAATGTTTGGGTAGTTTATGTGTAACCCAGATCCTATAGGACATCCTATAGTTCGCGTTTGCATGGAGTGCACGCAGATATTTTGCCTTCTCTTCAGGTGAGAGCAGTTCCCAGTGCCACTGACTTATTTATTTTTTAGGTCAAATATAGGTTTGTTTCATTTAATCTAGAAAACAGTAAACAAATGTATTTATGCAAAGCAAACCAAGTCACCTAAACGAGCCGCATTGGTCTTTTTGTGACAATTAAATGTTTTATTTTCACTTCTAGAATGCTTGTTAAACGAGTTTAAATATAAGAAGTGTTGTATAAATGTTTAAACTGTGAAATATGTTGTATTAAGAACTGTATTTGACGAGAATAAAGGCATTTAGGCAAGAAAGAAAGTGTAAAAATCAATGAAAAACTAACAAATTCAACAGCAACTAAATAAAATAATCAGTTAATTCTGCTAAACTTTAATTACTACATTTAAAATTTAAATGGAAACTAAACTGTCTAGGGTAGAAAATTGTTCACAAAATAAAAACTAAACTAAAATTAACCAAATTATTAACAAATAAAAATTAAACTGAAATGTATATTGAAAATTGAAAGCAATATTAAAATAAAAATTAATTTAAAAATGCAAAACTACAATAATCCTGACACGAACGTCTTTCACTGGAGGAAGAGGATCCGCCAAATGATATGATGGGAATACAGAGATGCTGATCCGGACCGGTTTGTTCAGATTAAGCCCTGACTACACCAGCTGTTTAGCGCTGCTCACCGGGGATTCTCCCAAATCTGCCCATGGCCACTTCAGGCTTGTACACTTAATTTTGTGTATGCAGCTTTACTAATGGTTATTCATTTATTTATCATTAGTATTATTAGTCATTTTACGTTGCAGTAGGGAAAATATAATATTCAGAAAACATACCCATGTCTGCTTTTATTTTAATGTAGTTGTATCAATAAACAAATTATCCAATCTTTCAAATACATCTTTAAAATCGTATTTAATTAAGAGAGTGAAGTGGGGGCGGCACAGCAGGGTTTTGCCTAGAGCCCTGTGGATGAGTGACAGAGCAGAATAAGGATGGCAAAGCAATGTGTGGATGCGCTGTCCTTGAGGGACGTTCAACTTGGACTGGAAAATGATCAGTTTACTGCTAAGAATCCCATGTGCAAGTCTGACTCGGGACATTCTCCTCAGGGATGTTAAATTGTTCGGATACATGAAAAAGAAAATTCATTTTACAATGTCTAAGCCAACGGTCTTGTTCATATTTTGCATATAAATTTAAATGACAGATGTTTTTTTTTTTCTCTGCGACCATTTCCTACTGTGTTGACAACAAAAGGTTAAACAAATTTTGTATTTCGACAAGACGGATAAAACTAACAATGCTATTTTAATTTTTTTGTACAAATTGGCCTACATTATTATTATTATATTTTTTTTCTCTCTGCGACACTTTTTATTGTGTTGAACAAAATGTAAAACTAATTTGATTCTGGACAAGACTAATAAAATAATTAGCCTAAAATAAAAATAATTTTGTGTAGACTACATTTTTATTTGTTACCTCTCTCTCTTTCAGTAGTGGAAATTAAATGTGAGATTCTGGAAACAACATATATTTAACGGGAATGGTCATGTCAGGAAGAAAATTATTCTAAGCGGACAGCGGGGGAACAAAGAGTGAGTTTATAGTGGTAGCGGGGTGCAGGTGTGGAATATAAGCTTGCGGGAGCAGGACTAAAATAACAGTTTCACTTAACCGGCCCAGTAGTTGTACAACAGCCAGACACTTGTACAGACAGGCTAGCCTGATGTTCCCTTATTATGTTGCACTTGGAAAAACCCAAATCTAAAAAAAAGCCTCTTATATGTTGCACTTTAAAAAGGTTGTTATTATAAATGTAGCTTAATTAATCGTTAAATAATATTAATGACATCCTAATTTGCTGTTACAAACTATGCGTTTCAGCAAACACATTTTTCAACAAGTTGCGCTTGGACAAGTGCGTTTATATCCATGGACTGTTACCCGAAAAACAATGTCTAAAGAAATAGGAATCGAGGTTCCTTAGGCCCATATCGTGGTCTAAACCAGTCAGAGATAGTGAATTTACTGTGAAGAGTGTGGGAAGACCATGGCCGGTAATAGTGCATTTGTGACTGGTTCTATTACATTTAGAATTGAAACGCTGAAAAAGCACAATGCATCTATAAAACACATTACATGCCGCAATAAATGTACTGCTCAAGTGAACCCTCTCCCCGCTGCCTTTCAGAGGCAGGCAGCAGCAAACAGATCATCAGACGAGGCCGAGATGATAATCAAGTGTAACCGAGCGTTATTGCAGAGTTCACCTAAACACTTAGGATTAAGAAAACAATAAAAACGAGAGCGTCTGAACTCTTCTCAACTTTTATTCCTCCTCAAAACACTACCACACTCTAGAGTAGAATGTGCGCATGCCCATTGCCTATCTATGGCAAGCCCCGAGGGAATAAATGCATTACACACACACACAATGAGCGCACATAGATCCAGAATTAGTGCAATATAACAATCAAATAAAGTCTGTTACATACGTCCGTCCCCCTCACAAAATAAACGTCCCCGTTTATGTGCAAGAATAACAGTCAGAAACAATAAACGTGTACAATTAGACACTGAAATTACAGAGCACATTATCAACATGGCAACAAGCCTATGAATAGAACATAACACTCCTCTTATATACCCTTTTTTCATAGAAACAACAGACTCAGCCATAAAACAAATTTTTACTAACCCTCTCTCATACACAGAGGCAGTTATTTCAATACAGAACAAAATCCTTTAAATGGCCAGGAGGTCTACGAACTCTCCCAGTCTTACTAACACTTGGTTCAGACTCCTTAACTGAACACTGTAAGTCAGACAAAGTACTCTGATCTTTCTGGGGAGAAACCAACTTCGCTCCATCAGAATCTTCAGACCCCAGGGGAATTGACTCTGGCTGCGAGTCTGGAACATTGGACAGTGTCTGATTTTGTGACATGGAAGAAACAGGTAATGTGTATGGTCGCAACCTATTATAATGCACTACCTGTGCCCTCTCACCAGCGTCAAAAGGGTTTACAATCCGATAAGTCAGTCCCAGTACACCACATGAGTCCATGACTTGCACAATTTTATTAGGTCCCTTCCAATGGGGTGCCAGCTTGAAGCGGCTCTCCACCGGGTTGTGGAGCCACACCATGGCACCTACACCATAAGGCCGGTGATGCAAGCCAACATCATGGTACAGTTTTTGACGGTCGTGAGCTGCCTCACTGTGCATCCGTGCACTGCTAAAGGCAGAGTTCAGTTTTGTCAGCAATGAGGAAACAAACTCAGCATGTGATACTGAAATCTGAGAGTCAAGAGCACGAGTGGGCAACAGTACATCAGTGGGAACACGAGCTTCCCGACCGTGGGTCAAGAAGAAAGGCGTGAAATGAGTGCTGGAGTGAGTCGTTGTATTGTAAGCAAATGCCACATGCTTCAGATAATCGTCCCATTCCCCACCATAAGTCAACAGTGTCTTAGCCAGTTGATCAATCAGAGTCCGATTAAAGCGCTCAACCATGCCATCCGATTGAGGATGGTATGGTGTGGTGTGAGTCTTTTTTTTTTTTTTCAGAAGACGGCAGAGAGTCTGAACCACCTCCGCTTCAAACTGACGACCCTGGTCTGTATGCAAAGTCTCTGGAATGCCATGAAATAGAACATAATCATCAAACAGACAATGTGCAACTGTCTGTGCTGACTGATTAGGCAAGGGATACAAATTGACAAACTTAGTGAAATAGTCCTCGACAACCAGCACATACCGATTTCCTTTTGAAGTCACAGGCAGCTCTAAGATGTCCATAGCCACTCTTTCAAATGGCCGCACTGACTGGGATCCACCCATAGGTGCACGGTGGGCTGGAACAGGACTGCGCCGTGTCTGACATGCCTTGCACTGCTCACACCAGTCCTTGATGTCCCTGTACTTGGAAGGCCAGTAACAAAATTGTCTTGCCCGTTCCCACACACGCTCTGAAGAGAAATGGGCCACAGCTGGAGCACCGTGCAATTCCAAGAGAATGTCAGAAATTAGTGCAGAGGGAACAATTATTTGGACTATAGGCGTGCTTGTGAGGGAGCAGTAAACTGAACGACATAAAAGTCCATCAATGATGGAAAGATGGTTGAATTCAGTCCAAAGCTTCCGTAAGCACTGAGAAGCTCCTTGTAATTTTCTCCTGGATGGTCTTTGAACATGTGCCACCCAGCTTAAAGCAGTCTTAATGTCAAGGTCAGCATTCTGCATAGCTCTAATTTCTGATAAACTGTGGGACAACGCATTAATGGGAGACGTACCGTCTGAATTGTCAAGTGAGTTCTCCGCAGTCGCATCACCTGGCAATTTTTTTACAGAGGAATGTGCAGTGTCGATGCCCGTTTGATTAGAATTCACCACATTTACTTGCAGGGCCCCTTTAACATTATCGTCCACCACTTTTGTGTCAGGTGTCTCAGGGCGGTGAGAAAGCGAGTCCGCGTTCTTGTGATGTTGTCCATCCTTGTGTACAATGACCCAATTCAACGGATCAAGCTCCAGGATCAATCTCGCACTTCTCCCTGTTGGATCGTCATCAATGGACATTCGTCGAAGAGCTAAGAGTGGTCGATGGTCTGTGATAATGGTAAATGAAGCACGTCCAATGTAATGCTTGAATTCCCTTACTGCCCACACAATAGCCCACAACTCACGATCAAATGTGGACCAACGTTTCTGTGTGGAATTCAATGCCCGGCTGGCATATGCCACCACATGCTCACACCCATCTCTGTCCTGCGCGAGAACTGCACCGACAGCCAGGTTGGAGGCATCAGTGTAGATTTTAAAGGGCACACTGAAGTCAGGCAAAATCACAACAGGCTCAGACGATAACACAATTTTTAGGTGGTTAAATGACTGGTCACACGTAGCGTTCCAAACAAAGGGCACATTTTTACCAACGAGTTTGTTTAGTGGTGCAGCAAGTTTAGAAAAGTCCTTGACGAAACGTCTATAATAGGAACATAGTCCCACGAAAGCTCTCACCTCAGAAGGAGAACGAGGAACTGGCCAGCTCAAAACTTTCTCCGTGTTCTTGGGGTCGGGTTGAAGACCCTTTCGAGAAACCACATGGCCCAGGAAAACTACATGATCTCTGGCAAGGTGGCATTTACGTGGGTTTAGTCTTAACCCAGCGGATTGGATTCTCGAAAACACCTCTCTGAGGCTTGACATGTGTTCCTCAAAGGTTTTATTATAAATCAAAATATCATCGAGGTATACCATGCAGATGTGCCACGGGAGCCCTCTGAGGACCAGCTTTATCAAACGTTGAAATGTAGCCGGGGCATTGGAAAAGCCCATCGGCATAGATCGCCACTGATAGAGACCCTGTCCTGTCGTAAAAGCGGTCTTTTCTCTGTCCTCCTCTGCAACTTCCACCTGGCAGTAACCGTTAGAAAAGTCTAATGTGCTGAACCAAGCAGCACCTGCCAGTGCGTCCAGTGTGTCATCCACTCGAGGCAGCGGATGGGAGTCTTTAATAGTCACACTGTTCAAACGTCTGTAATCCACACAAAAACGCCAGGTGCCACACTTCTTTCTCACCAAAACAACCGGCGATGCCCAGGGACTACAGCTCTCCTCGATCACACCATCCGCAAGCAAATCAGTCACCTGTCTTTCTATTTCAGCACATTTCCCAGGGGATGTACGATGTGCTCCCAAGTTTGATGGGAGCCTGCTCACCAGTTCGGATGTAATGCTTCACTAGCTTACATTTGCCAGTATTCTGTTTGGAGGAGCTGAAGATGTCATGGAACTCCAACAGCAAGGCTGACAGAGCAGCTTTCTTTGAATCAGAAATAGGTGATTCATCCAGCGATATAGAAGGCGCATCTGCAGACGAGGTCACTGCAGCTATATCTACTGGAGCATGAAACAGCTGAACATCAGAATCATCAACCGAGTATAACTCACCCAGGTGCATCCCTTGTTTCAATGAAATGTCATGTCCAGTAGGGTTCAAAATCCGAGCCTTTGTCAGTCCGTTATGAACCCCAGCCAGTGTGTTAGCTACTATTAGACTGGAAGACTCTGCCACATTTGGTTCTAAGTATCCAACAAAGTCACTTGCAGTGGTTGCCAGTGACACATTGCAGCATGTCAGAACAAAGTCTTTGCCGGTAAGTAAGGGAACTGTATTGTCCCACAGTTGGAGCTTAGCATGGCTGAGGTCCTGTAAAGCATGGTTTTTCAACAGAAAGTCCCAGCCCAGCAACACAGTCTGTGTGGTTTCTCTTAGCACATGAAATACATGCTGCCATGATCCAGTTCCCAGCTGGAATGTTACAGTGATGGTGCCCAGTGTATCTAACATTTGTCCATTCACTGCATGGGCTGACACATAGTCTTTTCTCAGTGGACGAGTACGAAGTGTAGGAATTGACATACGAAAATCTGCACTCATAAGCGACACACTGGAACCAGAGTCGACTAACATTTGAACCTCCATGCCTTCAATCACTCCTTTCACATATGATACTAACAGCTGCTGGTCAGCATCTGAACTTAAGTCATTGTCTTTCATCACCGAATTGCAGTCATCTACATTGTCAATTTAAGGGCCCGTAGGCAACATAGCTGGTGTTTGAGCCGCAACATCAGCTACAGTCTGTTTTCCGTCTTGTAGCGGCGTTCCTCTCCTTTAGGTGACATGAAACGCACTCCCCGTTTTCTCAAATCATCCTCATAGCCAGTCCATCTGCGAGCACTGGGGCTGCGTCTCGCAGGAGACAAAGGAGAGTGTGAGTCTTTATAACCAAGCCCATCCATTCCTGATATACGCTCATCATAGTGCTGGAATTTCCTCTCAGGTGAGCGTCCTCTCCGAGCACCATCAAAGACACGTGACTGGCATCCTCGACCCCTGCAGACACACTGGCACCTTTCATTAAACTGAGAACGGCTTCCATCCCACTCATCGATTGTTTTAGAACTCACTTTTGCCTTCAGTTTTTGATTTTCATCGCCCAAGCGCCTCAATTCCATTCTCATATCCCTCATTTCCTCAGTCAATCGATCCACAGCTCTGTGCAGTCCTCCCTTATCAGTCACAGAATAAACAGCAGCCACAGCTCCTCCATCATTAGTGCTTCCTGCAGCATTAACAGTCATGTAATCAGTCTTTATTGCATCTCTAGCATTCTCACACCGACCTGCAATTATCACAGCCTCCTCTAAATCCGTTGCTCCTTGTTCATGGCATTTAACTCTGAGCACAGGATCCAAGCCAGCCAGGAAACGATGAAATTTCTCTTCCCTCTGAGCTCTGTCACCGTATTCAAGAAAAGCCTCGCCCACTAACCTGCTGATCTCCGCCGCATACACCTTCAAACTTTCCCGCGGAGCAGGAGGGCGGCTGATAGGCTTGCTCTGAAACGATCCATAAACTGTCACTGTCCAAACGCCTCCTTGAGTCGTTCTTTGGCCGCTGTGTAATCAGCCCGAACAGTATGAGGAAGGCTTTCCCACAAAAGAAATGCTGCGTTGCTCAGCCGTTCATAATTATAGGACCCAACACCATCCCCCTCTGTGAGCGCTCTGACCGCGACCTCGAACTGCCGTGCCCAACATAGAAAGCTCTGTTTCTCGTCACCGGAGAATGGCGGTGGTAACTCAATTCTCACGTGTCTGTTAATCTTGTCACAGTCCCTTCTCGAATATAAATCATCCTCGTCTTTACACCACATGATGGCTGCGTCAACGCTGAACCCGCGCGTGCGAACTCCACTAAGAACTTTTTTTTACTATGAACAAACTAGTTGAACACTCGCCGTAACAATGAATCACGTAAATGCGAATAAAACAAAACCGCTGCCACCAATGTAACCGAGCGTTAGTGCAGGGTTCGCCTAAACACTTAGGATTAAGAAAACAATAAAAACGAGAACGTTTGAACTCTTCTCAACTTTTATTCCTCCTCAAAACACTACCACACTCTAGAGTAGAATGTGCGCATGCCCATTGGCTATCTATGGCAAGCCCCGAGGGGATAAATGCATTACACACACACACACACACACACACACACACAATGAGCGCACATAGATCCAGAATTAGTGCAATATAACAATCAAATAAAGTCTGTTACACAAGTTTAACATTGCCTACTATATTACAAAGGATAATAACTTCCCTTCACTAAGTTAGTCCAAAATAATTCTTATGAAGAAAAATGGCTTGAACGTAAACACGAAGTACAGCAATGATGTCGCGTGTGCCCAATTTATAAGAGTCATCACAGATAAATTGTAAAAAAAAAAGACGTCTGTGCAAATTGCGAACAGTGCGTAGTAGGGATGGGTCACGATTTTCGAATATTCGATTAGTTGATTTAATTATAGAATATTGATTAGGTTGTGCGATTATTTTCTAAAGGTGTACCAGGGCTTGACAATAAAGACGATGGATTTGGACTATGGCTCGGATTTGTCACTTGCCAGATCGGGCCACTGCAGCGTCGTCACGAAATTGTATCATTTGCATGCATTTTTAAGCCTTATTTGTTTAAAAATGTAAGCGATTAAAAAGCTTTTGGGCACGAAAGACAACTCCGTTCAGTACATGCGCGCTGTGTTCTGTGTGAACAGCGCGAGCAAAGACGCCTGAACGGGCAAATACATGAAGTATGTCAAACTACCCCTCTTGGCAAGTAACTTTAGCAATAATTAATCTATATTGAATTTATATACTGGAGTACAGATGCACCGATCAACAGGATATTTGTTTGTTTTATTTTAGAGCATCTTCTGTTCCGTGCTTGCACACAAACTGTGTGACAATAGACCTGTTAAACAATATATTGTGAGAGGGCCGTTTGCTACCGCGTCCCAAACAACTCAAAATAATAAACCACAAAGTTAACAAAACGATGCACTCCACTTTGCTGAGCGAGAGCGCTTCTCTGCCACCTTCACGTCCTGTTTCCCATTTATGAAGCCGTGACGAGCTCCCTGCATTCAAATTATTAGTTTTTTGTTGAAAGAATAATGTAATATTCTACTGGTTGATAACCATAAATATTTATATGCTAAATATTTGTGCTGTTTTTCGTGTTAAATGTGAAAAATGACAGGTTGGATGCCACACTTATTATAATTAATTTTTTGGCAGAGTATACAGGTGTAATTTTAACTTTAACTGCAGGCAATGTAACATGATTTTATGATCGTAATTTTGACTTTATTCTTAAAATAGTATGACGTAAATCTTAGTTGTTTATTTATTTGAGAAGGATAAACCGATCAAACTTGCGCTGGCCGCTTGGTATTATAAAAAACAAACTTGAATTTAACAAAAATAAAATGTTCCAATCATATTTATAGATTAAATTAATAAAGAAAGGAAACTAAATAATGACCAATTTGCTACTAAAACCAAAACTGAACTATTTAAATGGCTGCAACAGCAGAGATAGAGAGACAAGGGCTCAGACTCGGGCGGATAATTCTTAGAAGCTGCAGTGCTCTATATTCGTTCCCTTGTTTCAATTCAAAGTTCACCAAACTAATTGTGAACAAATTGCACTCCCGTATTCTTCCCGAGCATGTGAACATGTTAATTTAATATGTATGTATATATATATATATATATATATGTTTGTATGTGTATATGTATGTATGTGTATATATATATATATATATATATATATATATATGAAATAGGTTATTGTTATGAAGACAGACGTTAAAATGAATGTTTACATAATAAGTGCCGTCATTCAGGCAGTTCACAATATGTTTTAGCGCGTTATATGTTTTAAGAATGATATTCTGTGTAGCGCACAATGTTTTACGCCTAATATTCATTGATGCTTTAATCAAATTTAAGATTTTCTTTTTAATAATATGAATGTTCATTTTTAAAATAGAAATGTCCTAGCCTTATGAGCAGTTGATAATCGGCGGACTGTTCTGTAAATAAATGCCGTCATTCGGTTATGTTCTATTAATATGTTTCAGCACTCATACTTTACAACCATTAATTGTCTTGGGTTAAGATAGACTATTCTCTAATTAATTAAACAGTTTGTTAACATACAGATTGAAAGCCTGGGTGGTCTCTCTCTCTCTCTGTTTATGTGTGTGTGTGTGTGTGTGTGGGGGGGGTTGGTGGGTGCATGCGCAGGAGGGATGTGATTTTCGAATAGTAATCGAATAATACCCAACGATTATCGAATATTACTTTTGCTTAAAGTGCCCATCCCTAGTGCGTAGCCTACATGGCATTCCTGATCGACGGAGACACGGAAATCACCACAAAGGAATGTGTCATTGTGTACGGGCAAAATGTAGAATTGTGCTTCAAATAAAGAACTGTATGTTGACCAGGGGCCAGATTCACTAAAATCTTCTTAAGATTTATATATACTGAACAAAATTATAAACGCAACACTTGAAAAATGGAGGCAAAAACAAAAGTGTTGTTTTTATCATTTTGTTCAGTGTGTATATATATATATATATATACATTGTTCATTTGTTCTTATTTACTGGCTGTGACTTGTCTCTAATAATGTTTAAACTTTACATTTATTTTTATTTTTGGTTAGTGATTTTAGCTGTTGTATTTAAATTTAAATAGCGAATTGTACAATTTTATTGATATCTAAAATATTGATGTCATATAAGCTTATTATAATACAAGATAGCATAGATCAAAAACATAACAGCAACTTTTTAATGTTTTTGTGTCGCAGGGCAAGTAATTATTTGTGCCACTGGCCCGATTGGTTACCTTTCATTTCAATTGGCTATGAAAGATCAAGGTGCAACACTGACTGAATGAATAATATAAATGTTATTTTACATGTGATTATTTTTCTGTTTCTGTTCCTGACACCTACAGACATAAAGACCTAAAGCATCATCATTTAATTTGTATCTTTATTCTATCTATTTAACTATGCTGTTGCTTGTCATTTGTTATTATTTACTGACTGTTGAATTGTCTTTAATAATGTAGGAACTTTATACTTGTTAAGCTAGAAGTTTTTGCTGTGGTAGTATAATTGAAAGCGCGAATCATAAAATTGAATTGGTATCTAAGATGTTGGTGTCATATACGGTCCACACGGTCTTTTAGTCCAAGATAACATAGATCAAAGACGATGTTAACAACACATATTTAATTTTTTTGTGGCAGGGCCAGTGAAAATGTTGTCAGGGCAAGTAATAATTTGAACCACTGGACCGACCAGGCAAGTATAAATAATAATTATCCTTAAGCCCTGTTTATCTTAACCACCAAAACGAATGGCATACAGTTTAGGAGATTATTTGGTTTTATAGGGTGCTGTTTCTCAGAAGTGCATGTCTAAAAGTGAAGTGTTCTTGATAGGGAGCGAATGAGACGCACCTCACAAAAACAACCTGCATAATTGTTGGATAAAGCTTTAATCATGTTACACTCAACAACCATTCATTCGTTTTACAGTTCTTGTTAAAAAGTATACTAATGCTTGAACAGTTTCCATCGATTTTAACACTTTAAATGAAAACAAACAAACCTTTCTTCAGCCAGATCTCAAGAGAGCAGCGTGTCGCAGGCGTGTGAGGTCACAGCGACCAGCTGCCACAATAAAAGTCCCATTCATAAAAATAAATAAAAGTCCCGTTCACAGCTGCTGTATAAAATCACATTCTGTTAAGAACAAAACAGGTGTTAGATTATATATAGTAGCCATAATTTTAACGATTGCTGTATAATTCAGGGTTATACCAGCATTGAAATTCAAACATTGTGATTTGATAGTTTTTACAGCTCTTTATGTGCTAACGTTACCTTATAAAGTATATGCATTACTAGATAATTAGTTCGCTGGTGTAAAGACCTGCGACTTTTTCCTGCGCGACTTCGACCGAGCAACGACACGGCAACGCCGGTATGATACGAGACAGACTAGATGCATATAATCATGAAGGAAAGATGATATCATGTTTATATCAAGTTCGGTAAGTGGAGATCTAGTTATGTGGTGTTCTTTATCACACATATATCTGAATGTTTCATTCGTTCTTAGAGCTGCATTGGTCTCAGGGAAAGTCATGCCCTTTTGTGTGTAGACACCAGACTGTACACATTTCTCACATGACAAATAACCAGTATGAGACTTAACACCCTTAACATATGCATGAGCAGGTGCATCACAAACAACAGAACTGAGAAGTAGTTTCTATCCTCTGAAAATAAAGACTGACTGCAGGCTCTTAACTTCTTCACCTAATTTTTTTAAATACCACCAAATATTACTTAGAAAATTATTTTTTGTTATCCTTGTAATAAGCCTAAAATTGGCCACAGTTGCATATTTTAACTCTTGTGCAATTGAATGCCATAAAAATTCAACTGCAATGTCAATGTATGTCTCTTTGGTAGCTGGGGCAATATTTTATCAAGGATTCATGACAATGTATTAAGAATGCCAAAATAGTAGAAAGAACCTCCAAATATTTTTCAATTCTATATATTAATCAGCATTCGAGCATCTTTTGTAAGGTTTGTGTGCATACTATGCAAGACTGACAGAAGAGCTGTTAATGCAACCATTTTGATTCTGAAGCTGTGTTAATTTTGGCAGGTATTTTTGATTTAGTCTCAGTCTTTATCTTGAGATGAGAATGCTTACATTTACAAAATACTTACAAAATGCTTAGTCACATTTTAGTCATTTGAGTATTTCAAAGTTTTAGTCTAGTTTTAATCGACAAAAAGTTATAGCTTTTTTGTCAACTTTTAGTCATTACTTTTAGTCAAACTGTAGTTACCAAAATTAATTTTTTGGTAGCTATTTTATATGTAGTCTTCAATCAAAAATAGTATTTTTTTCTTCTCTCTTTATAGCAAATTAATTATGCTTATGATACATTTGAATGAAGGATTGAATTTGGGAAAAACTGGAATAAACTTTCATTTTTTGGTAGATATTGTTGGACTTCAAACGTCCTGAGTGTTCAAAAATCGAAGGAAGGCTTCAAATATCAAAGTGTTGATGTTTATTAATCAGAAGTCACCAAAAGTACAGATCTGGGTTGCCTCAGACAAGATGCCTTACAAAGAACCAACCCAGGAAAAACATTTTCGCAGATCATTTATAATATCTGTCGACGTGTGTTGTCTTCTCATTGGCCGCCAGAACCGTCCAACGCTCCTCCAATCAGCATTCTCCTCCTTTTGCTCCCTTGGGTCCTGCAAAACAACACTTAAACACGCATACCCCCAGTTTGTGCCAAGCACCAAGTTTTTCTAAGTGATCTAATCTAGTTATGTGTGTGTGTCCACATTCCAACAGCTTTCTTCTTGATGGACTCATAGCTGCCCACACCCTTGTACTCACATCCACAGTCTAACAGAAAGCACTCCAGTATTGGCTCTGAAGCTCTGTACACCAGCAAGCAACATATCTAGAAACATTTATAATAAATCCCACAATACAATTGATTACATATTGATATATTGATTACTTAACACTTAAAGGAGGATTATATCCTTCAATCCCTCTCTTGACCTCTGAAAGAGGTCACACATAATTTTCCTCTTCATGAACTATTCTTTCCCAGACAATTAAAAACTGAACATATATCAAATGTAAACAACGTGGCTGAATCTTCTTCATAGTCAAGTTCTATACCACCATATTTTGTCAGACACGTGTCCCTCTCTAGTGATCTCTTAGGCCTGGTTACGTTTGAGTCTTGCTGCAATTTTTCTATGCCTAAAATAATACCTACGATAGTGATGGAGATGATGAGGAGGAAACCCATACATGGCCAATTTTCCCACAGCCTGTTCCTTAGCATTTTCTTTAAACACAACATTGTTATACACAGAATAATTAATAAAGGAAAAATCAAAACTTTTAAGACATCAAATCATACACTTTGTTTTTAGCTAAAACATGAATCTGTGTAGTTTAAGACTACCTACCTAAACACTTTTATAATGAATATATGGTTATGACAATATCAACTCCTGTGAAGACTTTACTCAAAATGTTCTGGACTTTTTGGAAGTCTAGTTTGTCCAGACCACACCCCAGCCGGGGTACAGAAACACTTTTCACTCTGTGTTCTACACACCAATCTCTCATGTGTTTTCTTTTTGTGATTAAAAAATAAAATAAAAATCTGCCGTCTTCTTCCTGTGTCACTGTACATTCACCAGTTTTTTTTGTTCTGTTGTCTCACTTTTTCCACCCCATATTTGTCTTTGAATGTCACTGCAATACCTGCATCATATGCACAATCTGCACTTACACAATGTGCTAAGGGTTCCTGTGGTGGGCTTGAAAAAATATCACCTTTTCTGTGGACTACCTCTGGTATCCTGTATGGGACTGGACAGTAGGGGTCTTCACACACACATGAGTTATCACCTTCGTTCTTACTCTCACCCTCCCTCTCTTGGACCTGAGTCCTCAGGTCCACTGCAGTTTGTGCTAGAGACCTGCTGGGAGGATCACATGCAGCACAAGAAGACAAATGATACCAGGTGTCGCCTTTTCTTGAGGTGACTCTCAGGGGTTTAGACCATCCGGCCTCGTTCCACTTCCTACGGAATTTTCAGTCTGACCCACTCGGTTGGCTGGGGAATTGGTTCTGGTTCAGTGTCTGCAGTGACCTGCTGGGAAAATTTTAATCAGAGCAGTTAGTTTGTCAAAATAAACACAGTGTGATAAAGGTGTGATTTGGTCAGGTCTCAGTGGCGTTGAAGGTCCAGGGAAAGAACGACCTGTAAGCAACTCAAAGGGTGTAAAGCCAGAAATCCTGTTAACAGAGGAACGTACAAACATTAATATCAATGGAAGGGCAGATAACCACGTCAATTTGGTCTGTGCACAGATTTTAGCCAATTTCCATTGCCGCAGAGGTGAAAAGGTGAAAGCTGCCGAATTTACAAATGACATGACGGAATGAGCTGTGATTAACCTTCCCATAAATGTAACTGATGGCCTGCTGACTTGCAATTTTTTTCTGCTAACCTTAAATCCTGAAGCATATAGCAGTTGCAATATTAGGTTAGTCGCCCGTGGGCACTCTTCATTTGTTGTGGCAGCGAGCAACAGGTCATCAACATACATTATCAAGACACAGTCTGGGGAAATGTGCATTTTGTCAATTGTTCTTTTAGTACTTGATTAAAAATCCCTGGTGACAGGATGAAGCCTTGTGGCAATCTGTTATAAGAGTACTGGCGGCCTCTGTAGGTGAACGCTAAACATGACTTACCACTACACTCATTAGGGATGGGAAATGTCTAATTCTACCCAATAAATGTCAGCTGCTTCCTGTAATGGCCCTCCTAACAGAACATTCTGTCTGCAACCTGTTGGAGCAGTCTGTGAGCAATCAACCTGTGTGCCATCTGGAAAAGTCACTATTACCCCTTGTGGTGAACATAAAATACTAGCCCCCAATTTAATAAGTAAATCCCTTCCAAGCAGAGGTACAGGAGCATTCGAGGAGTATAGAAATGAGTGTGTCAGGCTTTGATTCACAACCTGGACGGTTAATTGTTTGTTTGTTTTTTGCCAATGTTCTAACCCACCAGAGAAACCCATGACTCCCACTGTTTTATCACTTAGATCTTTGTCTGTGATTGTGCCTCTTGTTACAGTGGAGTATGTAGCTCCAGAGCCCTTAGTGGTTTGTTGTCAACCACTATTTCCATGAGGGGTTCAGCCATTCCCCTCATTCCCCTCATGGTGGTCCTCTGTGGGCCCCTTCAATAGTCCCCCGCGTCTCCCTCCGGGCCCCATGTTGGGTGCATAGGCGCCTGTAGGTTGGCTGGAGACGGGTGCTGTTGCCCCGGGTATCGTGAGGCATATGGTCCCCTGCCACGACCACCAGGTCCACCTCTGAGAGGACCCCATCCCCCTGCAGGTGGCCCTGTGAATTGGCCTTCCCCTTGCTGTGAGGGGCAATCTGCTTTCCAATGTTCACTGCTGCAACACACAAAACATCCCCCTCCTTGCTGTGCTCTACCTCTGCCACTTTTTCCTCTATATCCCATATTTCCACCCCTCTGGACTCTATTTCCTCCCCAATCACCCATCTGTGACCATGGTGTTTGGTATGTTGACCCCTGGTCATACCCAAAATATGGGGAAATAACTGAAAGGGGTAGGTGGGTCGTTCACAGACTGCTGAGATACTGCTTGGTTTTCTTTGAACCACTAGCTCTGGCTAAGTCTAATTGCAACTTGAGCAATTGATTTTTGTCTTCTCTATCTCTTGTTCTTTCTACTATGGGGGATGTAACTTCCCCGTCTACATTCATAGTGCCTTTAATTACTATTCTGAGACCTTCCCTTCCCTCATCTTCACTTTCATTCTCACTTTCCTCATCTCCTTCATCTTGTGATCCTTCCCTACTTTCTAGTTCTCCCTCATTAGTCCCCTCTGCCTGGTGAAATCTCTCACTCTGTCGTGTTCCTGATCTCTCCTGTGGGTCTGGCCCTGTAGCGCCATCTAGCCGGGCTGTTAGTAGTTTTATTTGTTCTTTCATCATATCTAACTCAGCCATCTCCACCTTCAAAGCTGTTTCCTTCACAGTCACTTGAACTTGCTGTAAATCTTGGTTTGGTATGTAGGGCGGTGGCCTTACTGAGTGTAAGTCCGGATACAGGCTTGGAGGCGGGGCAGATGCGGTCGGGTCAGAAACACTACCCCGTGTACTTCCTGACTTTTCTGTCATTTTTTCTCTGACTTCTCTGCCTTCACATGTTCTCCCCCACCCCTCTTAGTGGGACTCAAGGCGGTTGCAGTAAGTGCAATTCTGGTCCACAACCTGACCTCAGTTCTATATTCTTCTTCTTGGTTGGAGTATTTACCCCTTTTCTCATTTTGGAGGTGTAATTGGTCTTGTAATTTTTTATCAAGACCTCTATTTCTTTACACATTGCCACATCAAATGTTCCCCTATTATTATTATTATTATTGTTGTTTCCTTCAGTGATTTACCTCTCTAATCCCAGGCCTTTAATTAATTGTTAATCTTCACCAGGCTCATCAGACGAGGATCACTAAAAGCATCCGACCCCTGATTTCCACTTGGATTTTTTTCTGGGCGGAGGACTTATCACTTTTTATAGAATTTAGACTTTCTCAAATATTTTAAAATAATACCAATGTGTTTTCTAGTTAATAATTAATCTTTCTTATTGCTCCATTCATTTGGATTACCATAATATTCATAAACTTTGTAAATTTTACTCTGCTTTGGATGAGATTTTTCATCCTTTTCTCTCCTTCTCCCCTTTGAAGTCCACTGCCAGCAGTGTTTACTCCCACACACATTCGCTCACACACTTGCTCGCTCAGTGGGGCCCCCCTTTCTCTCTCTCTGTCTCTCACACGCATACAGACACAGACAAAGGAAAAATACCAACAGGTCTCATTCTCTTTTCGGGAATGAAAAATCAATCAGTTTTTATCTTTTTCTTTATCAATAATTCAGTTTCACAATTTGGATCACAACGTCGGCAACTTGGATAATGTCCAAATAGCCGACAAAGCCAATTTCATGGTATATTCTAGTTTTTTCAACTCTTATATAGTTCTTAACAAATTTTTATTCTCCATAGCTCTAATTTTGGTGCTAATAACACCGACATTTTGTCGGGATTATCCCATCCGTTTTCAATACATATCTGACTCTTTTTCCCAAATTTTCTTTTCTTTTTATGATTTTTAGGCTCAGATTGAGCCAGTAACATATCTACTATATTGCCCACTGCTTTGTTATTGGGGGACATCCATACTCCTCACATTCTCTCTCAAATTCAGACATTTTATATAACAACACACACGATAAATCAACAATTTAATATATACAATATTTCAATATACCAATATACACACTATTCTATTGTCCTATTTCTAAGTGCCGGGGAACTCTAACCACCCGGGCTGGAGGACTCAAACCTCACAGACTTCCTTGCCGGAGGATTTTAAAATCCACACGGACTTCCTTTGCCGGAGGATTTTAATCCACACGGACTTCCTTTGCCGGAGGATTTTAATCCACACGGACTTCCTTTGCCGGAGGATTTTTAAATCCACACGGACTTCCTTTGCCGGAGGATTTTTAAATCCACACGGACTTCCTTTGCCGGAGGATTTTAATCCACACGGACTTCCTTTGCCGGAGGATTTTAATCCACACGGACTTCCTTTGCCGGAGGATTTTAATCCACACGGACTTCCTTTGCCGGAGGCTTTTAATCCACACGGACTTCCTTTGCCGGAGGATTTTAATCCACACGGACTTCCTTTGCTATATTTATATTCTGATAAACATATACCAACACTTTGATTCACTAAATGACTATGACACGGAGTACAGTTCAAATTCAACACATAAATTTAGAATATCCAATTTGGCAGAAGTTTGATTTAACAGGTTTCTGCTTACCTTATTTTAGAGTGCACTCTGTGTTGAACTCAAATTCGCTCCGTCCCTGGTTTTCAAGTCTCCAAGGACCTTCTAGGTTTACTGCCTTTTTCTTCGATCACGTCGGGGTCACCAAATTGTTGGACTTCAAACGTCCTGAGTGTTCAAAAATCGAAGGAAGGCTTCAAATATCAAAGTGTTGATGTTTATTAATCAGAAGTCACCAAAAGTACAGATCTGGGTTGCCTCAGACAAGATGCCTTACAAAGAACCAACCCAGGAAAAACATTTTCGCAGATCATTTATAATATCTGTCGACGTGTGTTGTCTTCTCATTGGCCGCCAGAACCGTCCAACGCTCCTCCAATCAGCATTCTCCTCCTTTTGCTCCCTTGGGTCCTGCAAAACAACACTTAAACACGCATACCCCCAGTTTGTGCCAAGCACCAAGTTTTTCTAAGTGATCTAATCTAGTTATGTGTGTGTGTCCACATTCCAACAGCTTTCTTCTTGATGGACTCATAGCTGCCCACACCCTTGTACTCACATCCACAGTCTAACAGAAAGCACTCCAGTATTGGCTCTGAAGCTCTGTACACCAGCAAGCAACATATCTAGAAACATTTATAATAAATCCCACAATACAATTGATTACATATTGATATATTGATTACTTAACACTTAAAGGAGGATTATATCCTTCAATATACAAATTAAGCTCATTTTTTCAGATACAGTGGGTTCACTTAACAAGTATACATTTATTTAACATCTTTTGTTGGTTAACATTAATGACACAGATAGGTATTTATTTAGCAATGCTGTCCATTTATGAAGGATGTAATACTGACACACATTCAGTTTTCACCCACCTGTTTATGTACACTTAAGCCATAACCAACTGAATTTACGTGAGATACTCTACACAAAAGACATTTGGACTGCTGTGTGTGCCACAACAATCCAGTGCTCTGATACCGAGTTCTGCTTTGGAAAGCGTCAAATGATTTTACAATGCATTTTCGCAGAGGAGAGCAAAGTAGCCAATCACAAACATGTTTGTTGATTTCTACAATGCAATGGCCAATCAGAGGTGTTTAGGTTGGGATCCACACACTCACCGCTTTTAAAGAATTTAAATAAAACTTGTTTTTCATGCTTGACAAGCGGCCACGTACGACACAGAGATAGCTAACTACTACAATAATCAAAATAAAAATTTCAGAAGCACAGAGTGATGTGATTCTGCAACCGAGCCTGGTCCAAAGGCAGGATTTAGGTAAGGAAACGGTTATTAATTATTGGCTACCATGCTAAATCATGCACCTGCTCGCTTTTCTGTTTAATTTATGTGTAAGTGAATTATCAAGTCAAGTTTAGCTTTATTGTCATTCTGCTACATGTGGGTAAATTCAGTGGAATGAAACGCCATGCCTCACAGGACCACGGTGCTACATAAACACAGACATACAACAATGAAGTAAAAAAGAACACTATAAACCTATACACATCTAACCTACTGACAAATTTTGACAATAAATATACTATATGTAAATGTTACCCTATATGTAGACAAAAAAATACAAACTGTACGAATACTTCAAATGAATAATGTACATGTGCAAAGAGACACTCAATCATCATTCAAGCAGCTGGCTGGTGAACAGTGTAAGGTGATTTGTAGTGCATGAGCATGTAATCATACATATACTATTGAGTCTTTTGTGGAATTATGTACACGTAGTAATGTGTGAAAGTGTCTAGTGCAAATAGAGGAGAGTGTGTTACTACAGGTGGTTTGTGCAGGCCCACTCACCTGTGTGTAGCACACTTCGAATTGCCCAAAAAAAGTCTCAGACAGTTTTTTTTTTAATGATGTGATAAGGTTGGGGGGGGGGGGGGGTGATGGTCCATGTTTCAGGAGGTAGGGGTTTGTATGGGGTTTCTGAGAGGGGCAGGGGATTTCAGTTCAGGGCTCTCACAGTCTGGGGAAAAAAGCTGTTGAGCAGTTTGGCGGAGCGGGCTCTGATGCTCCGGAACCGTCTTCCTGTGCGTAGGAGCTGGAAGAGACTGTGTGAGGGATGGGTGGGGTCCTTCACGATACTATTGGCTTTACTGGAGCATCGTGTAAGGAAAATATCCAGGATGGAGGGGAGAGGGGCACAGATGATCTTTGCAGCTGTGTTCACTGTCTGCTGGAGGGTCATGCGGTCTGCTGCACTTCAGTTCCCGTATCAGTGATGCAGCTGGGCGCTCTCAATGGTTCCCCTGTAGAAAGTGGTGAGGATGGGTGGAGGGAGACTTGCTCTTTTCAGGTAGCGGCAAAAGTGTAGGCGCTGTTGCACTGCCTTGGAGAGTGATGTAGTTTTGGTGGTCCAGGTGAGGTCCTCTTAGATGTGCACCCCCAGGAATTTAGTGCTGCTGACTCTCTCCACAGTCGAGCTGTCGATGGTCAGTGGGGGGTGGTCACCTGAGTTTCACCTGAAGTCCATCACAACCTTATTTGTCTTTCCCACATTGAGGGACAGGTTGTTATCCCCATTCAGCCAGCTGTGCCACTTCCTCTCTGTAGTGCGTTTAATCGTTGTTGCTGATGAGACCTACCACTGATGTGTCATCGGCAAACCTGATGATGTGGCTGGAGCTGAACTTGGCATTGCAGTCGTGGGTCAGCAGCATGAAGAGCAGCGGGCTGAGCACACAGCCTTGTGGGGCACCTGTGCTCAGTGTGGTAGTGCTCGAGGTGTTAGACCTCAGCCTAAACACTTCACTCTGTGACTGGATTCAAGATTTCCTCACCGCCAGACCACAAGTGGTGAAAGTCGGCCAGTTCACCTCCAACTCCATCACCCTGAACATAGGAGCCCCACAGGGCTGTGTCCTGAGCCCCCTGCTCTACTTTTCTCTACACCCACGACTGCGTGTCCTCTCACAACGCCACTTCTATTGTTACATTTGCGGATGATACTGTGGTTCTGGGCCTCATTAACAACGATGACGAGGCCGCATACTTGGATGAGGTGGAGAGACTCACATCATGGTGCCAGGACAACTGTCTCTCTCTGAACGTGAGCAAAACTAAAGAGCTGATTGTAGACTTCAGGAAGAGACAGCAGCGGCCCTACACTCCTCTTATGATCAGTGGGACCCCTGGGGAGAGGGTGAGTAGCTTCAAGTACCTTGGTGTAAACATCTCCGTGGACCTGACTTGGACTACACACTTTCAGACTCAGGTTAAGAAAGCCAGGCAAAGACTGTACCATCTGCGACAGCTGAGGAAATTCAGGGTCTCACCAGCTATCCTGAAAACTTTCTATTCAGGGGCCATAGAAAGTGTATTGACGTAGTGCATCTCAGTGTGGTATGGTAATTCCCCACACCAGGACTGCAAAGCTCTACAGAGAGTCGTGCGCTTAGCTGAGCGCATCTCAGGGTCGGCTTTCCCCTCTCTGCAGGACATCTACTTCAAACACTGTAAAAGCAGGGCTGTTAAAATCCTCAAAGACTCTACTCACCCCGGTAACCATCTTTTCTGTTTACTGCCATCTGGCAAGCGCTTCAGGAGCATGATGGCAAAAACTGAGAGACTGAGGAGGAGCTTCGTCCCTCAGGCCATCAGGCTCTTTAACACATACCCAGTCTCATAAACACTTACAAGACTCATTGTTAACTGTAAAACATCCATATTCTCATCACCCGTATTGCTGCTTTGTGTACATACCCTGTACAACCCGTTTGCACATCCCCCTTGCACATCCCTCTTGTTCATATTACTATTTATTAAGTCCCAGTATACTGTTTTGTGCACATCTTATTGTTTTGCACTTTTTATTCCATTGCACATTTTACTCTTATTTCTCTTTATTTACCATATATATGCTCTTGTGTTGTGTTACTTTTATATAATTTTAATTTTTATTATTTTGCACTGTCCACTGAGCGGACCTGATTTGATTTATATTTCACTTCTGATTATACCCTGTATAATTTATTATGTGACAAATAAAGAAACCTTGACCTTGACCATACCGTGATCTGCTTTTGAACCGGTTTGGTAAGTTTGAGAAGTGGTCTGTATGCTGGGATTAGCATAATAGAAATGTGATCCAAGTACCCGAGGTAGGGGCAGGGTTCAGCTTTGTATGTGTTTTTCCCTGTTGTATCTAGTGTGTTGTTCCCCCTTGCTGCAAAGTTCACATGTTGGTAGAACTTTGGCAAAACTGTCTTTAAGTTAGCGTGATTGAAGTCGCTGCTATGATGAAAAAGCCGTCTGGATTATTTGTTTGTTGTTCGCTGATGGCGCTGTACAGTTCACGAAGCGCATCATTAGCGGTTGCACACGAGGGAATGTACACAGCGACAATAACAATGGCTGTGAACTCCCGCGGCATATAGAACATTTGACACTTCACAACCATAAACTCCATTAGTGATGAACAGAGTTTTGTCACTGCCACAGCATTGTTACACCATTCTTTGTTGATATACACACACAAGCTGCCCCCGCGAGTCTTACCAGACAGTGATGAATCTCTGTCCGCTCAGCAGCAGGTTAGTCCATGCAGCTGAATGGCGGAGTCCGGGATGTTGTCGTTTTGCTATGTTTTAGTGAAAACAAATTTATCTGATGATTTTGCAATAAGTTGAGACAGTTTGAAGACAAGGAGATGAGACTAACAGACATTAAAACACCGTTTTTAGGACCTGGAGTAGCCACTGCGTCCAAATGCGCCGCCATCTTTGTAGTATCTAAGTGTTACCCAAATAATGCATTTTGGGCGTTTACTTGAAACTAAATGCAAAGATTTCAAAATCTGAGCAACACTTGCCCTTGCCCCTCGAATGTTAGAATTCAGAGTAAAACTCATTATTTTCAGCCATGACTTACATATACTGGCCTCTTCTGTGCTGAGCTTGTCTTGATCTCGTTCAATGATCTTGTCGTAGACAGTCAAAAAAAACTAAAATAACTATATGAAATGTTTATCTTTATTGGTATCAATTTAAAAAAAACATGTATTATAACAGTTCAGAAAACCCCCAAAATAAATATCATTATAACCCTTGAGTATAAGCCCAAAAATTATATTCAAAAACCTATAGACATTACTAGACATTTACAGACAATTTTTGTTTTACTCGGGAGTCAGATAAAAACCATTAACAGTAAACCGTTTCAGCAGTTTGTGAAGCAATTAGTATTGTAAAGTCTGAAATGCTCAAGTATGTTGAAAATGTATCAGCAGTTTACAGCTTGTAATGGACTATTAGCAACTCTAAAGATAACATGCCTATTCACATGTTTCTAGTGAAATAATCGTTTTCCATTGCCATTTTTTGTCTCTGTGATGTGCTGCAAAATTACCCCACTGACCCTCGTTAAACAATCATAACATTTGACCTAAAATATTGTTACATACCTTTAAATCAGAATGTGTAACAGTTTATAACCAATTAAGAATATAAAAATCTACTTCCAGACGTTCGGTTATACATGTGCAAATTACAGCTCAAACAGAACATAAGATATAATTGATTCACATAGGCTAACACCACGCACCAGCAGTGACATGAATCCAAAAGGGTTGTGAACTCCAAATTGTTTTGAAAAACCGAACTTCCGTCATCCAATCAGTAGCCACCTACAATGGAAATACGTCACAGTATTGTTATGCAAGTCGCTCACGCTATAGTCAAAACAAAAATATTTTTTAAAACACTAAAGGCCTAGTAAAAACACTAAAGTAGCATTAAAAGTTGTTTTTAAAATGTTTTAAAAACTGAGTGGACAAATGCAAATAAATAGTTGTTTGTCACCTTGTTAAAACTTGGCTATAGCCAACTTAAAAAGGCAACAAACAACTATTGTTTATTTGCATGTGTATATTAAGTTTATTTTTAAAGCTACGTTATTGTTTTTACTTTAGTGTTAATAAGGACTTAGTCTTACAGGAATTTCTTAGCAAGCAAGTTGCTGTTAACATATCCAAAATTACGGAGCGGCTACAACATAACATACTCGAAAATAAGCACATCGTCTGACCCATTTTTCCCTAGATGATACCGTATTCATATAATCCATTTATAACTATATATAAATAATCCAATGTTTTGTTTGCGTCCAAACAGTACAACATGGCGATCATCCCCACATATGTATGAGACCCCTCCCACAGTGTGACTGAAGATGAATGAACCCGAGCACAAAAGTGTGTTAAATTAAAAACATATAAAAGAATGACTTCAACATTACAACTAGCTTCTTCTCTTTTTATTTTCATGTCCAGACTTAAGACACATTTTTACTCTCTCGCATTTCCAGGCTATCAATTCAGTATGTACGGTTGTTGTTGTTTTGTTGTTGTTGTTGTTGATATTTTATTATTATTATTGTTATTTTAATTGTATTCTATTTTTGATTTTGCTGTATTGGTTATGTTCTGCACTTTGGTCATTGTAATGCTGAATTTAAATGTGCTCTATAAATAAACTTACTTACTAAGAATTACTTTTACAATGTTATATATATATATATATATATATATATGTGAAGGTTTCATCCTATACTGTATTGGATCATTATTATTGTTGTTATTACTATTATTATGTTGTTGTACCGTAGATATTTTCTAAAATTATCATTAAACGTGCAGCTAACAAATTACTAGATAAAATAAGAATTTAACCAGTTTTCATCAATGAAATAAGCCGAGTCTTTGCCAGAAACGGCCCAGACTCTACAGCCAGTGCTTTACAGCTGCATCACAAGCACATGGGCGAGAGCGAGCTGCGGGCCACAATCAGCCCGGATAACAGAGTCTGAGCCGCAGGAGCTGAATGGCATCCAAGCTTGGGCTGTTTACTACATGCTATCTGGGTAACATTTAAGTTATAATTACTTTATTGCAGTTAATGTACTTAGAAAATCAAACTATATTTAGGCTAGATTCAAATGGACATGCTGCTGTAGTTATTTAGCTGTAGTGGTTAAAGAATATGAGTTACATTGGTGTTTATTTTTGTGTTGTTTATGTCATATTGTGTTACTTATAACAGTATTATCTTTCAGTAGAACACTTTTATAGGCTTTTAGCAGTGATCCTTTCTCAAATAATCTTTGAATAAAGTGTAAAAGTGTAATCTTTGAATAAAGAATACAACTCAGAATAAAGTGAGATGTTCCTGAATGTCTTTGAATGAGTGTTGATAGTATGAGGCTCATAAATATTAACAGAGCTGTTGAAAACACTCTTTATTTTATGTCAATAGTTCCTGTTTTCACCTCATTAATTATGCTGATGTCTTCAGATCTCCTGGAAATTGACACTTAAAGCTCGTTTCATTGGTGTCAACAGACCGAAGGTATTTGTTGCTTACAAATATGTACATTTCTTTCTGTCTTTATGCTTCCCAATGCTTTCCTCACAGTTCTTTACTACTTTTCTAGATATCTACCATTATTTCAATGAAGAAACATAATAATGTTAGAATTAGAAATACAAAATTGTGAATTAACATCAGTTGCTTTATGATACACATATATACATTTGTACGTTGGTTAATTAGTATATGAGTCAAAGACAAAAATGGGTTTATATATTAAAAAAAAATTTCAGGCATATTTAGAACAAGAATAATTTACTCATTTGTCAGCAAGAACAACTTTATAATCAGTTAAAATAGCCTAATAAAATTAAGTATTATCTCTTATTTTTTATATATACAGTATTTTATTAAGTACAGGTCAGAATAACTGACTAATGACAAAAGAATAACAATACACACATTTGCGCTTAAACGGGTTTTCTGTGAATATACATAACTTTGGTCCATTTCATTTGTTGCAGACACTAAAATGTGACATCTGGTCTTTGACCCTAAAAAACAAACTAAATAAATAATATATTTTTTATTTTGGCAGATCAGCTCCAGTGAAGCTCCTCCCACACTGGAATTCATCATCAGTGAAGCTCTTCTCACACTAGAACTCGTCATCAGTGAAGCTCCTCCCACTGCAGTTCAGCAATAAATGCTGGAATATTCCCATCAGTTCAGACGAGCATCAGAGCACCAGGAAGAGCTGAAATCTGATCAATGACTGAGTTTATTAAAGAGGACAGAGAGAAGATGAGAGATCCAGAGCCCTGCAGAATCACACACACTGAAGATACTGAAGAACAAACAGGTTGGTGTTTACTCTTCATTCATGACGCGGAAGAACATTCATGTTAGAAAGATTCAAGCACTTCATCACATTTAGATAAAGAGTTATGAAATGGGTAGTTTTCAACAGATTTTCATTATGTTGAATACAACAATGTGTTGTTTGTTATATTTTTTAAGCAATAAACAGCTAAGGAAGATATTTTGAAGAATGTCAGTAACCAAACAGATATCGCCCCCCATTGACTACCATAGTATTTATTTTTTATATTATTTTTTCTACTATGGAAGTAAACGGGGACGATATCTGTTTGGTCCCTTTAACTTAACATTAGATGATTGATAGTACTCACTACAACAAAATGTAATTTGTGCCTAAAATGTTTTGAAAACAATAACTGAAATGTCAATCTACCTCATTCATGCAATTAATTCATAAAAAACACACCAGAATTATTATAATGTTTTACAGTAGCTGTCTTGTTTCTGCTATTACATCAGGACTCACTTTCATTTTTCTCTTTGAATTTTGGTTTATTTAAAGTGATTTATTTCCCTTTTTTCAGACCTGATGGAAGAGAGCGAGGAGAGTGAAGAACTGAGTGAAGTGGAGGAGGAGCATTATGACAAACCTGGAGAAAAACCTTTAAGTCGCTCAAAGACAAAAAACATTTTTTCAATAAAATAAATACAATCAATCTATCACCTGCACTCAGTGTGGAAAGAGTTTCACAAACAAACATAGTCTTGAGTGTCACATGAGAGTTCACACTGTTGAGAAGCCTTTCACATGTGACCAATGTGGAAAGAGCTTCATGCAATCAGCACACCTTAAAGGACACATGAGGATCCACACCAGAGAGAAGCCATACACATGCGATCAGTGTGGGAAGAGTTTCACATTCAAACATCATCTTAACGATCACATGAGGATCCACACTTATAATGAAGCCGTTCATGTGCGGTCAGTGCGGGAAGAGTTTCACACAATCAGCACACCTTAAAGGACACATGCGAATCCACACCGGAGAGAAGCTACACACATGCGATCAGTGTGGGAAGAGTTTCACATACATACATAATCTTAATGATCACATGAGGACCCACACCGGAGAGAAGCCGTTCGCATGTGATCAGTGTGAAAAAGGATTCTCACACAAAGTTAGTCTTGAGGGTCACATGAGTGTTCATACTGGAGTGAAGCCGTTCACGTGTGGTCAGTGCGTGAAAAGATTCACATTCAAATATCACCTTAATGATCACATGAGGATCCGCACCGGAGAGAAGCCGTTCGCGTGTGATCATTGTGAAAAAAGATTCTCACACAAAGTTAGTCTTGAGGGTCACATGAGTGTTCATACTGGAGTGAAGCCGTTCATGTGTGGTCAGTGCGGGAAGAGTTTCACACAATCAGCAAGCCTTAAAGTACACATGAGAATCCACACCGAAGAAAAGCCGTTCAAGTGTGGTCAGTGCGGCAAAACATTCCTTCGATCATCAGCTCTGAAAACTCACCTGACAGTTCATACGAATGAGAAGCCACATTCCTGTTCTGAATGTGGAAAGTGTTTTTCACAGCTGCCGAGTTTACATGTAGATCAGAAAATTCACACTGGTGTGAGAGAGTACACTTGTGCTTTGAGTGTGACAAGACTTTTACTACAGCAAGCTATTTAAAACGGCACCAGAGTATTAAGCCACACACCTGTGATCAGTGTGGAAAGAGTTTTGATTTTAAAAGTAACCTGAAGATACATGAGAATCCATGCAGTGGAGGAACCACACAGCGATGTTCACAAGTCTTCATCAATGGAGTCAGAGTCAAGTCTCGAGTGATTTAATCCTCACGAATTGAACTCATCCTAATTACGAAGCTCTAGACAAAATATATGATCTTCTATGACATGCTTTGTAAGGTCAATGTACATTCAGCCTGTTACTTAGTTTTTAATCCATTACAATGTACAAAACATGGTACATAAGGAAATATGTGTCACAGATATTACAAAAACCATTCAAATAAAGCCTTTCTTTATGATACAATTCAGGGGTATTCAATTAAAGTTCCAGGAGGTCTGGTCTCTTCACAGCGGAAGTCTGGACTAAAATTAATTATTTATGGGCCATTCTACAGCATTGGTCCAAAGCCAGAATTGACCCTGCATTAAGCCACGCCTGAAAATCGCCACAGACCAATCGTGGTTTAGCAACCATAACTAGGTGTGGCAGGTCTGGCAAGCTTTCGAGCGAGGGAAACATGCCGAAGCGTTGTGCGTATGGATTGTGCAAATCTGCATCTGCCAAATCCCATAACTATTAACCATAAACATAATTTTCAACTTGTCTGCTTTCTGCATACCGGAAAAGTCGATTGGTCGCCGCATATGGTTTTCATTGGCTTTAGCGACAACTACCGATAATATTGGCACTGCCCTTATTTTGTTACCCCTTGGCTTCTGCCACTGCTGTGGCAGACTCGTGCAGGAAGACTTTGTTTGTGTTGTTGATGATGTATGGCTCAGCTCAGCATCTCTGGCTCTTGCCAGGTCCAAGGCGTAGATTAGACCCACGACGTGTGAGCAGTAACGTTAGCCCGGCGCGTTAAAAATATGAGCGGGAGAATGTTATCATTGCAAAGTGGTCAGGCTAATGTCTTGTGTTTATTCCACAAGATTTATGGATAAGCTGTTTGATTTATAATTATTAGATTTTCATATGTCACTTACCCTACAGTGCATGAACATAGCTGTTCCTCAATTTGTGTGTTTCCCATTTGAATGATCAGCGTGTGAGGTGGCTGCTTGCGCTGGGACCTAACGTTATAGGCTTTAGCTTCAATTTTGATAAAATTATTCTCTAATCGATTGCATATTATGTCGTGGATATATCCCTCGAATGCATACTGCAGTCCCTTTTGTTTTGCTCTCTCAGATATTTCACCTGTTTGCCAAAAATTACTAATTATTTCCTTGGGAATGTCTGACACCGGTGCATACATACTGTAATAGACGTGCTAGGCGCGAAAGCTTGACAGGCGTAGCAACAGTAACTAAGGAGGGCGGGGCTTAGCGAATGGTCAATTGGAAACGTCTTGAAATCTTTTTTTTATATATGCATATTGTATAATATCAAAGGTACACATTTATAGTACAACCCGAATTCGAACCGAATTTCATTAGCTATGAAAGGGATGTCTTAGAGAGGCTCTCAGAATTAGAGATGGGCAGAGGCTCTCCAGTCTGGGAAAGAGTGCGTAAAAAGATTGTAGAATACTTTTAAAACAATGTTCCTCAAGGTCAAATTGCAAAGGCTTTGCAAATCTCATCATCTACAGTGCATAACATCATCAAAAGATTCAGAGAAACTGGAGAAATCTCTGTGCGTAAGGGACAAGGCCGAAGACCTTTGTTGGATTCCCATGGTCTTCGGGCCCTCAGATGACACTGCATCACTCATCGGCATTGATTATGTCATTGACATTACTAAATGGGCCCAGGAATACTTCCAGAAACCACTATTGGTAAACACAATCTGCTGTGCCATCTGCAGATGCCAACTAAAGCTTTATCATGCAAAAAGAAGCCATATGTGAACATGGTCCAGAAGCCCCGTCGTGTCCTGATGGCCAAGGCTCATTTAAAATCAAATCACTTTTATTGTAACTTCACCACAGCACATGTGCCTTGGTGAGTGAAATTCTTGAGAACATGCTCCAGACAGTGCAGAAACAATTTATATATAGACAGTAGATACTTACAGACTTATACAGAAGCAAATGTGCAGAATACACATACATATACTCAGTACACACAGTGTACTTTTTAAGTCATACTTACAAGGTTTTATTTGTCACATACTCAATTATACAGAATATAATAAGTAGTGAAATGTAAGACAGGTCAGGTCCGCTCAATGGACAGTGCAAAATATTGTAACACAACACAAGATAATATACATAAATATAGGTAAAAAATAATATTTAAAAATAAAGAACAAGATGTGCAATCAAATTGAATGTGCAGGATAATATACTGTGGACTAAATAATAATATAAGCATGGATGTGCAAGAGGAATGCAAACAGGTTGTACAGGGTATATATATATATATATATATATATATATATATGTGTGTAACCCTCTCGCTCTCTGCGTGCTTGCTGGCCTCTAGCACCACCGCTGCTGCTCTGCGCTGTGTTGTGTGTGTTCGTGTTTGGTGGTAGAGAAGAAACGCAGACACAGAGGGGTTCGGGATCGTGGCTTGACCGTTTATTCCACAACACGGCATCTATAGTGTTGATAACATGAACTCACTTAAGGTTTATCTAGTAAAATACATTTCAATGCACATTCAATTCAATAACAATCCCTCGCTGCTCATATACTCATGCATAGCTTTGCATCAGCCACCCCGTATTAATCGCACTCCAAAGAGAACAAAACAAAACACAAAAAACATTTTAACTCTCCATATTACTCTGCATTTAGGTCTTTAGCAGTTTAGAACACAAAATATCACAATAGACAGAACGTTAGAGTGATAACATCAAAGATACTTTAAAATTGAAGTGTCCACTACTATTAACACGTCTTACCTATAGTGTTGATAACATGAACTGAAGAAAAGATGGCGCACTACACGTCTATCAACACTACGGTACATCAAGAGGCTCAAACAGTGCTAAAAATACTTGAATCTGCCGTAACACAACAGTGTCTTAGCGACATCTTGTGGACAACACAAAACACTGCCCTACATCCGCCCCTTCTTTAATTGATGGCGTCCCAGCCATCAAATTAACCAAAACTCAAGTGTGGTCTGATCTATGACAATCAAAACAATAACGGTGTTTTGAGTAAATGTATAGTACACAACGTGTGTAGATTGTGTGTGTGAGGTAGCTAACTGTTATCAGGGTGCATGCAGTATGGCTCTGCGAATGCCCTGCTGCTTCTCTTATTTTTAGCCCTTAGCCACACCTTCCTCCCTCTTTCTATCTTTTGGAGGTCCCTCTCCAGCTTCACAACTTGGGATTTGAGTGAGAGTTTAATCGGGGGATGCCGGTTTCTTTTTGGGTTTCTCCTTGGAGGGATGGGCCATTGAGTGGAGGTGGCCCCACTACCAGTCATAAGCACTGCCTCTCTGTCACCTGTTTCTTCTGTCCACATGTCAGCCTCCTCTGCGCTTATTTGCTCCCCTACTTCATCGGCTACTCCAATCAGGGCTCTGTCCAGAGCCTCCTCTGATCCATCACTCCCCATTCCCTCTTCACCCTCCCGTTCAATGCCTGCCCCACTTATCTCATCCTCTGACTCTTCCTCTTTTACAATCCCTCCTTCATCTCGTTCCACTGGAAGAAACATACACTGCGTCAAGAGGTTCCTATGAACCACTCTCTCTGCTCCTCCATCCTCTGGCCGCACCACGTACACAGGCAAACCTGGTTGTTTCCTGACCACAACATATGGCCGTGCCTCCCATCGATCTCTCAACTTCTGCTTCCCCTCCACATGACAGACCTTGACTAAGACTCTATCTCCTGGACTGAAGTCTTCACTCTTAGCTCTTTTGTCATAATACTTTTTTTGTTGCCCTTTCGCTAGCTGAGATGTCTGATTAGCCAGGGCATAGGCCTGCGTCAGAGAGTCATACAAGGTCTGGACGTACTCGCTGTATTCACACGGCTGGTCCGTTTTGGGGGGCCCAAAGATGAGGTCCACTGGGAGCCTTGGATGCCTGCCGAACATGAGGTAGTACGGACTGTATCCAGTAGAGTCATGTCGCGAGCAGTTATATGCATGTGTCATGGCTTCCACATACTCATGCCACTGGGGCTTCAGGTGCGGTTCTAGTGTTCCCAGCATGTTCATCAGGGTGCGGTTGAATCTTTCCATGGTCCCGTTGCCTTGGGGGTGGTAGGGCGTGGTGTGTGTTTTAGTGATGCCAGTACACTTGCATAGCTCCTTCACAATTGCACTTTCAAAATTGCGCCCTTGATCAGCGTGCAACCTTGCAGGGAACCCAAACCGGCAGAAGAAATTCCTCCACAAGACCCTGGCTACTGTTACTGCCTTTTGGTCCCTGGTGGGGTAGGCCTGCGCATAGCGAGAAAAGTGGTCCGTGACAATGAGCACATTCTCTATACCACCCTTGGACATTTCCAGCATCAAGAAGTCCACACAGACCAGCTCCATGGGGGCACTGGTATGGATACTGACAAGGGGGGCCCTGACGTTGGCTGTCGGAGTTTTTCTTAGGCAGCACCTCTCACACTGTTCGCACCAAGCTTTGATCTCCTGGAACATTCTTGGCCAGTAAAATCTTTCCCTTATCATCTGTAGTGTCCTCTCGAATCCCAGATGCCCTGAGTCATTGTGAAGGGCTATTTTGATGGTTTCACGCAGCTTTTCAGGCAGTATGAGTTGCTCCAACACCCCTTTATGGTGGTCTCTGATGCTACGATACAGGATCCCTTTTTTTTACCAATAACCTCCTCCATTCTTTTAAGAGGAGGCCCCCAGTGGCTCCCACTGTCATCCTCTCACTGTGGCTTGGTTTGCAGTTCCTGCTCTTAAAGTAGAGGATGGGACCAATAACTCTGTCTTCCTTCTGCCCTGCCCGAAGCTCCTGTATGGTCATAGCAGGCAGTGCCTCCATCCCCACATCCACATACACCTCAATGGTCTCCTGACCGCTTTCAGGTTCCTCTGTGCCAGCTGTATCCTCGCCTGAGACCTCCTCAGGCTCCTGGGTGGTCTGTACCTCCTCATGTCTCGGTCCACCAGTTCTCAGCTGCTGCGGGCATGACTGTAAGGTCTCTACCACCTTCTGGTTGGACATGCGTGATAGAGCATCAGCGTTGGAGTTATCCTGTCCCCTCCGATACTGGATGTCAAAGTCAAATGTGGACAATTGAGAAACCCATCGCTGACCTGTGGCGTCGACTTTGGATGAGGTCATTACATATTTCAGAGGATTATTGTCTGTCAGAACGGAGAACTTGCGCCCGTAGAGGTGATCATGGAACTTATCCGTCACGGCCCACTTGAGAGCGAGGAACTCAAGCTTGTGCGCCGGATACCTTGTCTCGGGTGGGCTCAGGCCTCTGCTCGCATACGCAATGACCCTTTCCACCCCATCTTGGACCTGTACTAACACCGCACCAAGCCCCATTCCTGAGGCATCAGTCTGCAGCAGAAAGGGCTGACTGTAGTCCGGATAGCCTAGCACTGGAGCACTTATCAGCTCTTTTTTTAAAGATTGAAAAGCCTCCTCGCATTCAGCAGTCCACAGAAATGGCTGGTCAGGGCCTGGGCTTTTCTGGGTCCCTCTTTTCTTCTTTCTTGGGTCACCAGAGGTAAGGCGGTATAACGGAGCAGCCAAGTTAGAGTAACCCTTAACATACCTCCTGTAGTAACCCGCGAAACCCAAAAACCGCAGCACTTCCATCCGATTAGTAGGCCTCTCCCAATTCTTGACCTTGCTGATCTTCTCTGGGTCTGTCCTGATGCCCTCTGCAGACACCAAGTGTCCTAAGTACTGCACCTCCTTCCTCACAAGCTGGCACTTGGATGGCTTCAGTTTCAAGCCATGCTCCCAAAGTCTATCGAAAACCAGCTGGAGCCTTGCTAGATGTTCATTAAAGGACTTAGAGAAAATGATAATGTCGTCAAGGTAAATAAGGAGATGGGTGAAATTTAAGTCCCCAAAACAGGAGGTCATCAGTCTTTGAAAGGTGGAGGGTGCGTTTTGCAGCCCAAAAGGCATTCTATTGGCCTCAAACAGCCCCATGGGAGTGCTGAATGCTGTCTTGTGCTTGTCTTGTTCCGCAACCTCCACCTGCCAGTATCCAGATGTAAGGTCAAGGGTTGAGAAGTACTTTGCTTGTCCTAAAGCCTCTAGAGCCTCGTCTATCCTTGGCAGAGGGAATGCATCTCGAGTGCTGCAGGAGTTGAGCTTCCTGTAGTCGATACACAACCGGAGTGACCCATCCTTCTTGGTCACAACCACCACAGGGGATGCGTACGGACTTTTACTGGGTCGAATGACTCCTGCCGTCTCCATTTCCACCAATAACCGCCTCACATCTTGCCACTGGGAGGGGGGTATCTTGCGGTATGGCAGTCGGAAGGGCCTCGGATCAACCAGGGGAATCTCATGATGTACTATAGTGGTGTGACCATAGTCCAAGGGATGTTGAGAGAACACATCTGCATTCTTGTCCAGCAAATCATGAAGTAGAGCACGTCGGTCCTCACTTTCCACCGCTGCTTCACTTAGATCAACCTCACAGCTAGTCACTACTTGGTCCAGACTGAGACATGTCCCTCTGTTCCCAGTTTCACCATGCTTTTTTTCTGGGAACTCTACCACCCTGTCCACCAGAACTGCACTGGTCAGACTTGTGTGTTGTTTGATCCTAATGACTCGTTGGGAAAGATTCATCACTCTAACTCGAGCGCAACCTCTTTTCACATTTGCAAGCACTTTGGCCACTAAGACGTCCTGGGGGAGCTGCAAGGAGGGATGGCCTTCTATCAAGGCTGTATAAGTCTTCCTTTGAGGGCCAGCTTTAATCCTACACCTTAAATCCATCTCTTTCCCACCAGGGAGGTTTATTGTACGACCAGTGTAAAAAGCAGGACCCACAACATCATGCATTTCACGTTGCTTGGCGCTCCCCACCTTCAGTACAGCTGTGTACCACTCTGGATGCTTCTTTTTGACCTGGTGCAGAAACTGCGGACCATAAGCTGCTTGAAGGTGGGTTCGGGAGGCTCGAATGACATTGGTTCCCACCAACAGGGGGACTGAAGAGCGATAGTCAGAATCAGGAACAACAAAGGTAGGTACTGCCTTGAATTCTTTCCCCAGCACTTTCAGGTCGATATGCAGAACACCATGGTAGGGTATGATCTGACCTGCTGCACCTTCTATTGGGATCGTAGAAGACTGTAGTTTCTGCTTCAGTAAGGCCGGGTGGCTCTGCCAGTAGTTGTGCGTAATACTGATAATCTGCGAGCCAGAGTCAATGAGAGCCTTGCATGCCTTGCCATTGACTTCCACTTCCCCTTCGTTCCTGGGACCCACTAGGGGTGTCTCCCCTCTGTCAGTGTGAATCCTCTTCATTGGTGGGTGGGGCCCTTGCTGTGTACCCATGGATGCCCCAGCTGCCATGGGCACTAAGTGTTTAAATTTTGAGCAGAGCGCATGTGTCCGTCAGCAGAGGTCTTAGGCTGCAGGACTTCAGCTAGCCTTGGATCCGGAAGCACTGCTCGGCACACTCTGGCTGTGTGGCCCGGCTCTCCACACCGGTAACAGACAAAGCTTAGACTCTGGCTTGCTTTTCCCTTTGCTGGGTGGAATGCTAATGGGGAGGCAATTCTCATTTCTAGTTGGGACAGCTTAGCCATTTGTTCTTCCTGAATGAGGGCTAACTTCTTTACCGTTTCTGTCAACTCTGACATTTCAGATGTGTGCTTTGGCCTATCCATTTTGGTGTTTCCACCCCCTCCTGACGTTACATGCACTTGAGTATATGTTTTCTTTGCTTTACTCTGCGTCTGGAACTTCTTAGTTTCTCTGGCTATATTTCGGAGCTCTGCTTGTAGCTCTCTGAAGCTCAAGAGCCTGGGTGCCAGTGGTGCGATTCTTGTGTACACCTCCTCGTCGGTAAGGCCCCTCATGAACTGCCGGGTCAGTTTGCTACCTCGATCCAGGAAGGGCTTACCTCCTCTTTGCTTCTCCTCCACCGTCCGCAACTTGGCCTCCAGTGCTATAGCATAAGAACAGGCAGACTCCCCTGAATTCTGGCTCCGCTCATAGAAGTCAGCCAGAGGGTCTAGGGAGCCTCGTGTGTCGCTGTATTCGGCCCTCAGTTCCTCGAATGCTTTCTCGGGGGTCTGATCATGGGTAGGCAGGTTAAGGATTAGATTTCGGGCTTCACCACCCAGGTGTCGCACAACAGTGGAGAAGCGAAGGTGCATTGGGAGCTCTATTGCCTCCAAGAGGTACAGCAAGTCGCGAATCCAGTCTTCCACCAGTATCCTACAGTCTGGATTTCCCGTGAAGACTTGAACATTTTTCACCTGATGAGTTTGCATGAAACCGCCATGGGCTGCTGTGGGAAGGCACTGGTTGGCAACTGCTCGAGCAGGAGGCCTAAACTGTGTCACTTGTGGGTGGACCGATCGGCTGGCAGCTGTAGGTGAAGGGGCAGCTTGAGAGAAAGCATCAACATGCACGTTAAGGTGGGAAGGGAGAATCGGTGTCTGTTGAGAAGACAGTTCAAGAGGAGCATCAGTGGTTGTCTTGTCTAACGCTACCTGAGGGCTATGTAGAGTCATGCTGGGAACCCATGCATTAGCAGATGGGGCAATGGGGTGGATCCACTATAGCCTGGAACTTGAGTAGTATGAAATGTGGCTTCGGGGGGATACACTTGAAAGGCCTGCCCAGCGGTTACGTGCTTAACTGTAATATTTGCCGCTGGTGGCCTCTGAAGACTCGGTGCAGGCACAGAAGGGGGATACAAATAACTAGAGTAAGCCTGGGGGCCGGGCCTAGTCGGCTGGACTGGATACGGTGATGCAACTGGAGGGGGTCTGGGCGACTGCTGCTCAGCTGGCATCTCAACAAAACTATGATGGCATGCTCTGCCAAAGCATGGCTCCTGAGGGCCCATGGCCACTGCATTCGCGAACAGAGCCAGCAACCGACCTATCTACCTGGCCACCAGTTCCTGCATCTGGGCTGTTGTCAAAACAGGGTGGCAGACCCTGCCCTGAGGCCCCAGTGCCTGGCAGCCTTGATGCATGGGCTGGCGTCACGTACTGGTCAGCATAGATCGAGTTCGTTGGGGGCGGTGGATTATGTCGCTCTAAGGGCAATGGTGGGTAATTTGTGGCATGCTCAGCTGGCGGTAGGAGGCTGGATGCGCCGGAAAAGTAGCTATGCAGTTCTCTTGTTGAGTTGGCATAGGTCTGCGACATAATAGAATGTAAACGTGTCTTTACTATGTGCAAGCTGATTAAATGGCTGATTAAATAAAAAAAAAGCCTTTTAATTTTTATTTTTTTTAAAGTAAGCTATGTATTTCAGTGAGGTTAGCACAGGGAAATATACAACCAGTTTATCCCAAAAACGTATAAACTAAATTATTGTCAGTTTACACCTAAATGTCTGTTTTATGTCTCACTGAATATCAATTAGATGCACAATAATCTCAGAAAAATTACATGAATCTCAATAGGCAAAAAAAAAAAAAAAAACATTAACAAAATTACTTTTTTTTTTTTTTTTTCCTAATCAATAAACCATCAATTGTATTTTACATAACAGCAAATCACTCAGATTGAAACAGCCAAACAGTTCAGATCCCCAGCAGGCTGTAAAGGATATAGCGGTGACTGTAATGCATCCCCAAGATCACCAGTTTGGTTAGGAATTCAGTTTGTCTATTACATAGAGTTCAGCATTCAAACCACTGGTTGTAGAATTATCTTCCTCTTCGGCCTAGTAGTGCCACGATCCGGGTCACGGCACCAAAGATGTAACCCTCTCGCTCTCTGCGTGCTTGCTGGCCTCTAGCACCACCGCTGCTGCTCTGCGCTGTGTTGTGTGTGTTCGTGTTTGGTGGTAGAGAAGAAACGCAGACACAGAGGGGTTCGGGATCGTGGCTTGACCGTTTATTCCACAACACGGCATCTATAGTGCTGATAATATGAACTCACTTAAGGTTTATCTAGTAAAATACATTTCAATGCACATTCAATTCAATAACAATCCCTCGCTGCTCATATACTCATGCATAGCTTTGCATCAGCCACCCCGTATTAATCGCACTCCAAAGAGAACAAAACAAAACACAAAAAACATTTTAACTCTCCATATTACTCTGCATTTAGGTCTTTAGCAGTTTAGAACACAAAATATCACAATAGACAGAACGTTAGAGTGATAACATCAAAGATACTTTAAAATTGAAGTTTCCACTACTATTAACACGTCTTACCTATAGTGTTGATAACATGAACTGAAGAAAAGATGGTGCACTACACGCCTATCAACACTACGGTACATCAAGAGGCTCAAACAGTGCTAAAAATACTTGAATCTGCCGTAACACAACAGTGTCTTAGCGACATCTTGTGGACAACACAAAACACTGCCCTACATATATATAGCCGCAATACGGATGATGGAGAATAGTGAATATCTTACTGTTTATTAAATTGAGTCATGTTGATGTTATTAGACCGATTTAGAGTTTAGGAGCCTGATGGCCTGAGGGAAGAAGCACCTCCTAAATCTCTCAGCTTTTGCCATCATGCTCCGTAAGTGCTTGCCATAGGGCAGTAAAATTAAGAGACTGTTACCAGGGTGTTACCAGGGTTTGAGGTATATGTCCTGCAGAGAGGGGAGAGCAGACCCTGAGATGCGCTTAGCTAAGCACACAACTCTCTGCAGAGCTTTGGAGTCCTGATTTGAGGCCTTAGCAAACCACACTGAGATGCACTGATTTAATAAACTTTCTATGGCTCCTGAATAGAACGTTTTCAGGATAGACCCTGAATTTCCTCAGCTTTCGCAGATGGTACAGTCTTTTCCTGGCTTTCTTGACCTGTGTTTGAATGTGTGCAGTCCAATTCAGGTCATCTGAGATGTTTACACCGAGGTACTTGAAGCTGTTTATCTTCTCCACAGGGGTCCTACTGATAAGAGGGGTGTAGGGCCGATTCTGTCTCTTCCTGAAGTCCACGAGCAGCTCTTTAGTTTTGCTCACGTTCAGAGAAAGAAAGTGGCCTTGGCCCCATGATGTAAGTCTCTCTACCTCATCCAAGTATGCGGTCTCATCATTGTTGGAAATGAGGCCCAGAACCACAGTATCATCAGCAAATTTGACAATAGAAGTGGAGCTGTGAGAGGACACGCAGTCGTGAGTGTAGAGAAAGTAGAGCAGGGGGCTCAGGACACAACCCTGTGGGGCTCTTATGTTCAGGGTCATGGAGTTGGAGGTGAACTGGCCTACTTTCACCACTTGAGGTCTGCCGGTGAGGAAATCTAGAATCCAGTCACAGAGTGAAGAGTTTAGGCCGAGGTCTGTGAGTTTAACAGCTAGCTTGATGGGGACTATAGTATTGAAAGCTGAGGTATAGTCAATGAATAGCAGCCTTTCTTAGTTGCCATTTTTGCTGTTTGTGTGTGTGAGGGAAGAGTGCAGGACCTGAGAGATGGCATCGTCAGTAGACCTATTTGGGCGATAGGCAAACTTAAGAGGGTCCAAAGTAACGGGGTGGAGGAGCAAATGTGGTTCTTTAAAAGTCTCTCAAAAACCTTCATGACTGTTGATGTGAGGGCAACTGGACAAAAGTCATTAAGGCAAGAGGGTTTACTATTTTTAGGCCATGGATTATGATATATTTTTTAAAGGAGGTGGGTACCACAGAGGTAGCAAGAGACTCATTAAAGATGGATGTAAACAAACCAGCAAGCTGATCAGCGCAGGACCTCAGAACACGGCCAGTAATCCCATCAGGTCTGGTTGCTTCCCTGATGTTCATTCTCTTTATTTCCCTCCGAATCTCGGTGATAGCACGATCATCGCTGCTTTGTCTGCTGCTTCCTGATGCGCTGAACGGCAGAGTCGCGCTGCCACCATTGCATTCAAAGCGGCCGTAGAAGGTGTTTAACTCTTCGGCCAGCAACGGATCTGCTCTCATCTCTGCGGAGGATTTATTTCTAAAGGAACAGATGGTCCTCAGTCCCTGCCACATGTGTCGAGAGTCATTGAGCTGAAAATGAGACTCAATTCTCTCCCTGTATCAGAGTTTAGCAGCTCTTACTGCACGTCTGAGAGCATAGCATGATGCTTTGTACTCACTCATGATTTCCGACAGAAGACCAGCGTTGGTTAACAGCATCACGGATTGTTCTGTCCACCCACGGTTTCTGGTTTAAGAATGTCTTTATAGTTACCGTTTCAGTGGCCTGCTCGGTTAGCATGTTTACATAGCTTATTGCTACATCCGTGAACTTGTTGATGTCAGATGAACTCGCCCGAAACATGTCCCAGTCAACGTCATCAAGAGCCGCCTGTAGCATAGCTTCTGAGTAGGAGGACCGGCGCATCACTTCTCTCTCCACCAGGGGTTCTTGAACAAGCCTTTGTTTATATTTCAGTGTGAGGAAAATGGCAGCATGGTCCGATTTGCCAAAAGCCGGTAGTGAGCAGGCATTGTATGAATGTAACAATGATCCAGTGTATTCGGTCCTCTAGTTGGACAGGATACATGTTGATGAAAGTTCGGCATTACCTTCCTGAAGTTGGCTTTGTTAAAGTCCCCCGCGATGGTGAAGGCATAGATAGTGTCTGCCTGTGTTGGTTATGTAAACAGCAGTAACAATGATCGATGAAATCTCGCGGGGCAGATAGAATGGGCGGCAGAAAATGGATAGATGTTCCAGATGAGGCGAGCAGGAGCATGACAGAATGGAGATATTCCTGGGGTCACACCATTTCTTGTTGATCATGAAACACACTCCTCCACCTTTGGTTTTACCAGCCTCATCTGTTCTGTCCATCCGTAAAACAGAAAAGTTATCAGACGGCGTTACAGCAGTGTCGGGACCGAGGGCGTAAGCCATGTTTCATTCAAACAAAGGATGTTACAGTCCCTTATGTCCCATTGGGAACTTATCCTGGCTCTAAGATCGTCCATCTTATTCTCCAAGCATTGGCCATCAGTGAGCAGGATACTCAGTAGAAGAGGATTGTGAGCCCTTTCCTTCAGTCTTTTGCGGATCCCAGCATGTTTCCCGCGGTGCTTCTTGAATTTACGTCTCCTGGGATTATTCAGGTGGCCTTTGTTCTCCTCTGTGTCCCGAAGAATCTCCAGTGGCCACGTTGGATTCGTGGATAAAGTGTCCTGAAGCATGTTAGTGTAGCGGTGTCCAATGTCCAAAAGTATTATTTTTTCGTAAATAATCAGTGCAGACATTATGGGTGCAAAAAGAGAAAGCAAAAATACATAAAAAACTAGATAAAAGCACAATCCGAGGGGAGCTACCCGAACGGCGACCGAACATAGCGGCATTATTATAATTTTTTTTAGGCACATGGAACACGCAACGTGGAAGCATGATATGCTCATAATCACCTGTCAGTGCTGGCCTGGGAGCCGGCAAAAACTGCCTTGACTACACACCGACTGAGATCGTACTACAACTACAGCCACCGACCTACCACAGGTATTTTGACGAGAATTTCTACCAAGGCATCCCCACATCCTACATCGATGGATGTTCCTACAATAACGAGGGCATCTTAAATGCAGGTGCAGGTGTTCACTGGCTAAATGTTCATCCATGCCCACCACAACACTTCAAACTGGGCCCACAGTCATCACAATATGCCGAGATAGCAGCTATTCTCATAACCCTGCAAATAGCATCATCCCATGACATCAGAGAACTGTGCTAATCTGCACAGACTCCAACTATGCCAGACTTGGCTTCACATGCCATCTTCCAGGCTGGAAGCAAAATGGTTTCAAGACAGCAAACAACAAACCAGTTAAACACCAACACCTGTTCCAGGCATGCGACGTCATCACAAGTGAACATGATATGATTGTCTACTGGAAGACAAGTGAAAGGACACTCGAAGCAACCTGGTACAAACAAGGACCTCAATGACCAAACAGATGCCCTAGCCAAAGCAGGTGCACTACACGGCGAGTTATGGTCTCCAACAACACTCCCACCCACCCTTAACATGGCAGCAATAACACACAGCAAACATACTCAACCCACCACAATGCCCACCTCACAGCTGCTTACGCTGGCTCCTCAAATCTCCACTAATGGCATTGCTGACATGCAAGCCTCTGACTCCTCCATACAGGCTATTCGTCACCACCTCTCTGACCCCTCCAATCACCCTATCACACCTGCTCAGCTTGCTGATGCTCCGACCCTCAAAGCACCACTCAGCTTAAAACCCATGCTGCATGTGATGGACAACATTCTATGGCAGGGGTTCTCAAAGTCTGCATTCAATGGTTCAAATCTGAATTTTCATCAGTGTCAAAGGTCCGGACCAGAACAGTTGGTTATTACAAAGCTTGTTTTTTTAATAAACATTCAGTAGCCTACATAGTATGCATAACAAATAGACACTAATAAAAAAAAATAGAAAGTGCCCTTTGCATTCAAAATACATTAATAACAAGAGGAAAATGGCAAAATAATGAATTTAAGTGTCTGCAATAGAGGTTGACCGACAAGGGTTTTTCTCTGGCTGATGCCGATATTTAGAAATCAGGGCAGCCGATATTAGATGCTGATTTTTTGGTTGATACGTTTGGCAGATTTTCTTTTTTCCCTTCATCTCATAAAAGAGAGTTTGAATAAATGTTTATTGCAGTGCACAATATGGTAATAGTAGTAGTATTAGTAGTAGAGTTGAGCCGGATACTCGGCTGAAACGAGTATCCGGTATGGATAAAGCACTTTTGCCGAGTACGAGTATCATACGAGTAATACGAGTCAATATCTGTGCTCGGATTTAATAAAAATTCTCATTGGGTAGCTGACTGTGTCAGCGTTCTGTGATAGGCTAGTCACAACGCCCCCTCCCCTACACACACAGATGTATTGTGTTGCTGTGTCCCGCTCTGCTCACTCACACACAGAACACTGAGAAGAGAACAGCGCGCGCTCGCTCTCTGTCTCTCCCTCAGTCACTCAGGTTTGCGGGTTTTTTCCGTTAACGTTTAGGGTTTCTTCAGCTTCAGGTTTGTTTTTTACTTTGGTTTGTAGTACTTACTTATTAACCAGTAGAGTTTTGGTAAACGTGGGCTTTGTTCAGACGTGATGCTTGGTAGAATGCGAATCCGCGTGTCTTCCTGTCTGAGATTTTTTTTTCTTTTTTAAACCGTCAGCTGGCTCTAACCAGGTTTTTTTACTTCACGCACTGAGTGTCTGACACTTTCTTGCTGTATTTTATAAAAATAAATAAAGGTAGTTGTGGTATAAAACTATATTACAAATTAATGAGCTACACACACACACACACACATACCTGGTGTGAAAAAAAAAAGTAAAAATAACCACAAAAAAAAAAATTCGCACTGATCATAAAAAATTAAAAGTTAAAAAATAAAGTTATGTTGAGATGAAAACTCTTGTTCATTACATTTTACTTCATAATTGCAACCGCATTCATTGTTGCAAAACTTGTTCTGTATATAGTTCGTTTGTTATCGTGATCAAAACCATTGATCTGAAGCTCAATGCTGACATGTAAATAGTTTTCTAATCAGCAATAAATATAACAATTTCTGATCAACCCATATCAATCGCATGCTTAAAATAACATACCGGTTAAAGCCCCGCCCATTTCAAGACAACCCGACCCACTTCCAGGTTAAATCCCGCCCACTTCCGGGTTAGGCCCCGCCCAGTCCGAGTACAGATACGGATACAGATAATTCATATGGTTAACAGATACAGATACAGATAATGCTGTACTCGCTCATCCCTAATTAGTAGCCTAATTCATAGTAATAATTCATGGGTCAAAACTTAAGCACCTTCTCCTAACAGTTCTGAAGCTTTTTGTTTATGCTTGCAGACAGGCACCAGTGGTCACGACGGATGCATCGACTCACGGCTGGGGAGCAGTGTGCGAGGGAATGCCAGCTTCGGGACTGTAGCTGGAACCTCAGAGTTCCAGCTACATAAACCGCCTGGAGCTGGAAGCAGTCTTCTTAGCTCTAAAGGATTTTCAGCCACAGCTGGAACAGCAGCATGTACTGATTCGCACCGACAACACGTCTGTGGTTTCGTATATAAATCACCAGAGAGGAATTCGCTCAAGGGCGCTGTGCAAGCAGGCAACGGACTGTCTTCCTCTTCACCAGAGCTGCGTAACGTTACTTCCCCGGTCTCCTGATCCGAGGGGCGGACTTGTTTTCGAGGAAGGGGATCCCTCAAGAGAGTGGAGATTGCACCCCGAGTCGGTTCGGATGATTTGGAACCGCTGGCGTTAAAGGAGAGAGGAGGTGGATCTGTTCGCCAAGAGAGAGAACACGCACTGCCCGATGTTCTTCACTCCCCGCTGACATCATGCTGGCCAGCAGCTAGGCCGTATGCATTTCCTCCGATCAAGAAATGTTGCCACTGGTGTTATGAGAGATCAGGGAGGAGTGAGCATCAGTGATACTCATCGCCCCGAACCAGCCTGGGTTCCCAGACTTGACGGAACTGCTGGAGGCATCGCCTTGGCTGATTCCCGGCAGGAAGCATATGCTATCCCAGGTGGATGGCTCGGTGTGGCACTCGAACCTGGAACTATGGAGCCATCATGTGTGATCGCTTCAGGGGTATCAGAGGAGATGGGCGCCTTACAGTCTCACATGCTTGCACGCTCATGGGAGCGCGAACACCCTCTACAAGACGTTTGTATGCTTCAAAATGGGGAGTGTTTGTGAAAGAGTCAGGCTCATATCGACCCGACTACTTGCACCGCTCGTATGTTCTGAGTTTTCCCGCTGCACAGACTGGATAGTGGATCGTTACCATCGACACTGAAGTCTATGTCGCGGCCATTGCCACGTTCGTTCCCTGCAGAGCGGGCAATCGTTCGGTAAAAAAGACTACATCCCCCATGTCCACTTTCGATTCCGCCCTGGGACCAGGAAGTGGGTTAAGAGTTTTCTCACAGCCACCATTTGGGCCTTTAACATCCGTAGGTTGAAGGAGCGATTCCTTAAAACTACAGTCCTTCTGGCCTTCGCTTCGGCTAAGCGCATAGAGCATTTACACGCTTTTCTGTGGACAGCGACAGCATTCGATTCGGTCCCGGGGACTGCAGTGTCACTCTCCGGCCGAGATTGGAATACGTGCCTAATCACTGTCTACCCCCTTCGAAAGGACAGAAACGGTTTCGCTGTCAGCCCTTGCTACTAAATCATCGCCCTCACAGAGTGCGGACGCCCAGACTGCAGTTTGCCCCGTCAGGGTTTTGAGATTTTACATTGACCGTTAACAGTTTTCGGCAATCGATCCAGCTTTTGGGTGCTATGGTGGGTGTACGAAGGGCCGAGCCGTATCGAAACAAAGTCTGTCACACTGGATTGTGGACGCTATCACGGAGGCATATACAACCCAAGGTTTGGAAAATGCCCTCTGCACATTAGGGGCCGTTCAACGAGGGCTATCGTTCCACCTGAGCATGGTCAAGATGTATGTGTATTCAAGATATTTGCTTGGCAGCCGGTTGGTCTTCGCAGAATACCTTCGCCAGGTTTTACAAGCTGGACGTTCAGTCCTTAGCCTCCCGAGTGCGGTCGGTGAGTAACTAATTCATGTTGCTACGTTACCTTTTTTGTGGGAGGTGCTGTTTGTACAGTAACGTTACATTACGCAGCCCTCTATGAGGTGGTTGTTATTGTCGACCCTGAGTTCAGTGCCACGGACATGGTCATGTTATGGTATGCTGCTCAAGCACAGTTAACTCTGTATAGCTCCTATAATACTGCTATTGCTGAATGTGTTCTGCCCTGCTCTCAACGCAGCCCATGTAGTCACTTGCCAGATATGCAAATTTAGTATACCTAAGGTGTAGGCGCTCATTGGCTTATCTCCACCTATCAGCTGTGAGCCCGCCCTACGAGCGCCGTTATTGATGGGAATTCTACCTCGCTGTGTAACTGGTACAGACTGCCTGTAGCCTCTCTCACGGCGGGATTGAATAACGTTCCCATAACGGAGAAATTCTCCGTGATGTCTCGTGAAAGCTCGAAAGGGAACGCTCCGGTTACTATCGTAACCTCGGTTCCCTGAGAGCGGGAACGAGACATCACGGTGATCGCCGTGATCGCTGCTCGTTCAGCCAAGCGGCGTTCAGTATCAGATTCTGACGTAATTGTCGCGGGCGCCGCATTTATACTGCCTCTCGAGCTCGTATTTGCATGCTGCGCGACAATTGGCCAGTCATTTGGACTGGCGTGAGCCAATAGGTCTTCAGGAAAGGTTGGAGGGAAGGAGTTCCCATAACGGAGAAATTCTCTGTGATGTCTCATTCCCGCTCTCAGGGAACCGAGGTTAAGATAGTAACCAGAGCGTTTTCCACGTTCCTCAAAATAGCATTTACATTCAGCAGAAGAAACTCAAGGTTTAAAACAACTTTTGAGTAAATAATGGTATAAAAGTAAAACACTATGACAGAATCGACAGACATATGACATAATATTAGTTTTTTTCTAAATTAAGATCGTTCCTATATCGGATCGTCAATGCATGCATACTTGATTGAAATACATAGTGTAGAATTGGCAGAGTTAAACATGTCACAATGCTGTAAAATCTAATTTCCACATTATTTTTATTCTTATTTGAAGGGTTCTGATAACATAAATACATACGTGTTAAAATAAAAGACGTTACAAAATAGTTACGAAAAAATACACTGGAAATAAATGCATGTTTGTCCAGGCAGCTTTTTTTTCTCCATGTAATTAACATCAACACTTGCTAATTGTTCAACAAGAGCAATGGACAGAGTCACTCAACAGTGTGCAACACTTTTCGGATACCACATGCCAACTTACGCTGCTTGACTTTTTCGTAAAAAAGGAGTGGAGTTTTTTGCCGCTTTGAACTCATCGCGACCTCTATGGATGTTGAATACAGCGCGGGACCATGGATGTGAGCTAGGGCATGTCCTAACGTGACAAACTGAGTGACTGGTTGCCATGGAAACGTAAACGTCATGTATAGACTATCTTGTCACTGTGCTACACACCTACTGACTGCACTATGTATAAACATTTTCTAATCTTAACTGTTTTAAAATAATTTGTAATACATTTTAATATACATTTGTAATTCCTTGTTTTTATTGTAGTGATTGTTATTTTTTGTTTTAATGACTATTTTACTTCCACTTTGAATTACCACTGTGTATGAAATGTGCTATATAAGTGTGAGACTTTTTATTTTAGATGTAATTTTTGGTACATGGATCTTTTGAATGCGGACGATAAAATTAATACGCAAAGGACTGAAAAGGCAGTAAATGTGAATGGAAATTAAGTGCATTAGTAGAAAACCTATTTTTTTATGTTTTTAGGCATTTACATGGCAAAAACTGTTTTTCATCATTATTTGTCTTTTCAAAGCATCCCTAAAAGATCAATTAACTTGCACAATAATTTATTACTTGTTTTCAGAAAATATATCTTGAATGAAGTTTGTTCATCTTATTTTAATTTTATTTATTGTTTTAAGCAACAATCTAGTCTCTTAAAGTTGTGAAAAATGTAAGATATATAGGCTATTGTAAGATATTATGAATCTGTTTTTGGCGTCTTGTAAGTGTCTTCTTTTTTGTTTTATTTAGTTTTTGTTCTTTAATCATCTTTGGAGTGTCTGTCTTTGATGCCTGTTTTTCTGTAATGTTGTTACAAGTTCTCTAATAAAAAAAAAATTAGAACGATAAGTAAAGAGATCGAAATGAAGGCAAGAAAAACAACAACGAATAAATAACCATTAATAATAATAACAATAATAATAATAATACTTCATACAAATATTACGGAAAAACAATTAGTTATTGGACTTACAAGATGGAATGAATAAAATGTTTTCTTTTAGGCCTATTTTATGTACTTTATGTAATCAAATCGAAGCAGGCAGGCTTTAGCTGTAACAGAAGCAGAGCGCAAGGAATATCACAAAATTCTGCAAAAAATATATTCTGTATGGGTTCCGGCTTATGATGGCGTGGGAGGAAATTAAAAAGCAGATATTTTAACTAAAAAGACCTTAAAAAATACAGAAATAGGACTTAGTATTCCTTTAAGGAAATTTGAAGTTAAAGGAATAGTGATCACACTTTATATTAGGTGACCTTAACTACTATGTACTTACATAAAAAAATAATTACAATATACTTATTGTGTTCATATTGCAAAACATTTTTGCTGCTATTGAGGTGGGATATGGGTAAGGTTAGGGACAAGTTTGGTGGAATAAGTAGGTTTAAGGGTGGGATTAGGTGTAAGGGATGGGTCAACAGTGTAATTACACTTGTAATTAGATAAATTATTTACAGATGTAATTAAATCTAGGTATTAAAACATGTATGTGCACAATAAGTGCATTGTATCAAATTATTAATTTAAATGTAAGTACGTAGTAGTTAAGATAAAGTGGGACCGGAATAGAAAAAGAGCAATTAAAGGTTTCTGGCAAGAGAGGTGGGATAAGGAGGGAAAGGGAAGACACTTGTACAGAATTCAAAGAAAAGTAGGTCTGTAAAAAAAAGGAGGGAAGACGTGGTTTTATCCAAGTCTCCGTATAGGTCATACGGCTCTCAAGCATTCCTTAAATATTATTGGGAAACATGAGTCAGGTTTATGTAATATCTGTAAAAAAACATCTGTAAGAGACAGTAGAGCATGTTCTGTTCGAATGCAACCCGTGTAAAAATTAAAGGTTAAAACTAGAAAATCTAATCAAGTCAATAGGTATAAGTGGTTTGTAAATTCAAAATCTATTGAGAAATTCAAAACAAATGTTCAAGAAATTATACAAATTTGTAAAGGTCACAAATTTAATTGAAATCATTTAATAATCCCCGCCCCCCTTATGCATAATGTAACGTAAATATGAAGCTATTATTTCAGCTCCAAGAATTATTAGTTTACAGATAAAATATTGCTTGATTAAAGTAATATTAATCTGTAACTTATGATTTATACTGTGTTAACAATTCGTCCAGCGATCACTAACATCAGTATATCTTTATCAATTTAGTATATTTTGCTCTCATGGCCAACGACAAACAGAATAAAGAGTTGTATAACATTTGCGTGAGGTAACATGACCTTTTGGCATCAAGGTTAAAATACTTGAAAGTCACATCTCAAAAGACAATTCTTTATAAATGAAACCAGGTTTATTTATTAACTGCTATTCTACGATACATGATCTAAACTACCAAACACATAAACGAACACATAACATACATACACACACATTCAGAGCTCTAGGGTTAACGTTAGGAAAATGGTTAAGATAGCACTCTTTGCTATTTCATAACTGGAGCCATAAGGAAGATCACGACATAACTAGATTATGTTTCTGCATTCAGATCAATTCCCAGTTCAGTTAGGATAGAAACGTTGCTTGTATACTTGCGTTCACTTAAGTTTCCGCAGGTGAATCTTTTGTCTCGTTCCACGTGGTGTTTTCACGGAAATGTCCGATCCTTTGTCTCGGATGCCACGCGGTTTGGTTCGTGTTTCTTCGGTGGCTTTGTTTCGAAGCACGTGGTTCCTTACTGCTGCGTGACGTCACCGGGAAGCTCTCTCTGGCGATTGGTGGTCTTTGTCCTGTGTTAGAGTGCGGAAGCTGTTGTTGCTGGTTCTGTGGTGTTACGGCTTTACGAAGTCTTGGATTCTTTTGGATGGTCTCTCCAGCCGATGGTGAGGCGAGAGATCCGCGTCCAGCTTCCAGATTGTCAGCGAGTTGAAGCGTGAGGATGAGAACGAAGGAAGAGAGCGATTTTCAAACTGGTGTCCAGTTTTAAACAGACGGATTTCAGCACGCCCCCGGCGGCTAAACCAATCAAATATCTCTTGTGGGGCTTAGCCTTGCCCCGCACAGCTATGGGGCATATCATTTTAACCATGTGAAAAAAAAATAAGAGTTTAAATATTTATGTAACGTGTTATCACATGTTTACCCATTTATAATATCACCACATCTGTCACCTCACTGATTCATAATTTTTCGCGACCGTTCATATAAATCTAAACACTCTATAACATTACAAGGAAAAGTAATACGTCACAGGTTAAGAAAATACCATCGGTTCCATTACACAGCAAGCTTATATAAGATAGAGTACAACATTAATATATATTGTTTCTTGTGTCCACGGTTTTAATATCCAAGGACATTAGTGTTATTCTCGAAATCCTCTTATGTGGATTGAGTCTTTGTTCTCCTGACGAAAAACATGCGCGCTGGGCGCTGGTTGAGGAGGGGGGGGTGCTTTTAAATCAAACAATATTCAGTGACGTAGCTCGGCTTCATCTGGATTTCATTCTGTGCGATGATTCTCTACACATCCCCCTTTTGCTCGGTGATGTTCCCAATGGAACATCGGCGGGCACTGGAACAAGTGGCAAAGAGAACAGACACGCACAAGACACAAACATCATCTCTATCACTGACTGAATCGTACAGCTTAATTTTCACCATAGTCTTCCTCAGTGACACGGAACGCCTCTTTTGACAACGTACCGCTTAATTTTCACCATAGTCTTCCTCAGTGACACGGAACGCCTTTTTTGACCACGTACCGCTTAAACTTCACCATAGTCTTCCTCAGTGACACGGAACGCCTTTTTTGACCACGAACCGCTTAATTTTCATCATAGTCTTCCTCAGTGACACGGAACGCCTTTTTTGACCACGTACAGCTTAATTTTCACCATAGTCTTCCTCAGTGACAAGGAATGCCTTTTTTGACCACGTACCACTTAAACTTCACCATAGTCTTCCTCAGTGACACGGAACGCCTTTTTTGACCACGTACCGCTTAAACTTCACCATAGTCTTCCTCAGTGACACAGAACGCCTTTTTTGACCACGTACACTTAATTTTCACCATAGTCTTCCTCAGTGACACGGAACGCCTTTTTTGACCACGTACCGCTTAATTTTCACCATAGTCTTCCTCAGTGACACGGAACGCCTTTTTTGACCACGTACCGCTTAAATTTCACCATAGTCTTCCTCAGTGACACGGAACGCCTTTTTTGACCACGTACCGCTTAATTTTCACCATAGTCTTCCTCAGTGACACGGAACACCTTTTTTGACCACGTACCGCTTAATTTTCACCATAGTCTTCCTCAGTGACACGGAATGCCTTTTTTGACCACTTATATATTAAACTTCCTCACAGTCTTCCTCAGTGACATGGAACGCCTTTTTTGGCCACGTACCGCTTAAACTTCACCATAGTCTTCCTCAGTGAAACGGAACGCCTTTTTGACCACTTACCGCTTAATTTTCACCATAGTCTTCCTCATGTCCAGGGAGTGCCTATCGTGCACCTAAACACCCGTTTTTTTTCCAAAGCAGGATGTATCTATAACTTGGCTTCAAAAGGTCACAGGACCTCGAAATTTTACACGAGGGCAGCTGAGGAGGTCCCGATGTGAGATCCAAAGGTCCGAGTTTCTACAGTGTTCCAAAAAATTTGACAGTGGCCGATCGCCCCGAAATTTATGTACACGTCACGGGTCCCCGGGCCAGCATCCGGAGTTCCGTGTCCGTATCTACTTAATTGGTCGAAAAAGACCCCCTTGACCACGAACCACCTGTAAATTTCCATTGAAATAAGTTGCGAGTGGGACGTGTGAAACGCAGGGGTCAAAAGGTCACAGGGCCTCGAAATTCGATACGGTGGTAGCCTAGGAGCTTTGACTCTAGGGCCAGAGTTATATAAATGTCAATTACTTCTAAGCATGTGTTTCTCCAGTTCACAAAACTTTACACCTCTAGAAACTTGAGTTAAATCAAAAGGGTTTTAGGCCATATGTGAGGATGAGGCCTGTGTGAGAGATTTTTACCAAATGTGCAAAAACAACTTTGCATTTGGAATATAATCTTGTGCACTCAATATAGTATTCAAGGGCCTCTAGGCTACCAGCAATTGCAGTTTGGGGCCCCGAGGACCCCCAAGGGCCGAATGGGAGCCATTGACGCGTAACACTTATTCCATGCATTTTCATATTTTTTTTTGGACATTGAGACAGAAAGGTCCGATCTTTCCGAAATTTACAAATATAACACGTCACGGTTCCCCGGGACAGCCTCTGGAGTTCCGTGTCCGTATCTGTCTCGACCGGCCGAAAAAAGACCCCCTTGACCGCGAACCACCTGTGAAGTTTCCATTGAATAAGTTGCAAGTGGGATGTTGGGTATACAGGGGTCAAAAGGTCACAGGGCCTCGACATTTTACACGAGGGCAGCCGAGGGGGTCCCGATGTGAGATCCAAAGTTCCGAGTTTCTACGGTGTTCTGAAAAATTTGAAGGTGGCCGATCGGCCCAAAATGTATGTACATGTCACGTCACGGGTCCCCGGGCCAGCATCCGGAGTTCCGTGTCCGTATCTACTTAATTGGTCGAAAAAGACCCCCTTGACCACGAACCACCTGTAAAATAAGTTGCAAGTGGTACGTGTGAAACGCAGGGGTCAAAAGGTCACAGGGCCTTGAAATTCGATACGTCGGAAGCCTAGGAGCCCCCGACTCTAGGGCCAGAGTTATAGAAATGTCAATCACTTCTAAGCATGTGTTTCTGCAGTTCACAAATCTTTTCACCTCTGGAAACTTGAGTTAAATCAAAAGGGTTTTAGGACATATGTGAGGATGAGGCCTGTGTGAGAGATTGTAACCAAATGTGCAAAAACTACTTTGCATTTGGAGTAGACTCTTGTACGCTCAATATAGTATTCAAGGCTCCCTAGGCTACCAGCAGTTGAAGTTTGGGGCCCCTAGGACCCCCATGGGCCGAACGGGAGCCATTGACACGTAACACTTATTCAACTCATTTTCATAGGTGTTTTGTGGACAGTGAGACAGAAAAGTCCGATCTTTCCAAAATTGAAAATTACAACACGTCACGGTTCCCCGGGACAGCGTCCAGAGTTCTGTGCCCGTATTCGTCTCGACCAGCCGAAAAAAGACCCCCTTGACCATGAACCACCTGTGAAGTTTATATTGAATACGTTGCAAGTGGGATGTTGGGTTTATAGGGGTCAAAAGGTCACAGGGCCTCGAAATTCAGTACGGCGGTAGCTCAGTGTTTCCTGAGCGTAGCAATGTGCTTTTGTGGTGAAAATCACCAAAATCCAACTCGAAAATCCAACATTATTAAGTGACAGCTGTAACTTATTTGACGGGACCTACATAGGCTTTCCGTGGACGGACCTTTTTCAGTATAAATATGAATATTGATGAGTTCTATGATATATTGATGTATATGATCTTGTCACAGGGTGTTTCCTGAGTGTAGTACTGTAAGTTTTGCATAATAAAATTATAATAAACTTAAATAATGACTTGTTAATGCATTGTCCACGGAAAGCCTGTGGAGGCCCGTCAAATAAGTTATGGGTGGTCAAGTGACAGCTGTAACTTATTTGACAGGACCTACATAGGCTTTCCGTGGACGGACCTTTTTCAGTGTAAATATTAATATTGATGAGTTGTAATGTATATGATCTTGTCACAGGGTGTTTCCTGAGTGTAGTACTGTAAGTTTTGCATAATAAAATTATAATAAACTTAAATAATGACTTGTTAATGCATTGTCCACGGAAAGCCTGTGGAGGCCCCGTCAAATAAGTTACGGGTGGTCAAGTGACAGCTGTAACTTATTTGACTGGACCTACATAGGCTTTCCATAGACGGACCTTTTTCAGTGTAAATATTAATATCGATGAGCTGTAATGTATATTGACTTGTCACGGGGTGTTTCCTGAGTGTAGTACTGTAAGATGTAAGACAAATAGGCTGTTCGTGGTCGGGCGGGGGGGGGGGGCAAGGGGTGTCATTTAGATTGCACGTGGACAAATAGGCTGTTCGTGATCATATAGGTGGTCAGTGGGACAAATAGGCTGTTCGTGGTCATATAAGTGTTCAGTGGGACAAATAGGCTGTTCGTGGTAGTATAGGTGGTCAGGGGACAAATAGGCTGTTTGTGGTCAAACAGGTGGTGGGTGGGACGAATAGGCTGTTCGTGGTCGGGGGGGGCAAGGGGTGTCATTTAGATTGCACGTGGACAAATAGGCTGTTCGTGGTCAAACAGGTGGTGAGTAGGACGAATATGCTGCTCATGGTCGGGGGGGGGAAGGGGTGTCATTTAGATTTCATGTGGACAAATAGGCTGTTTGTGGTCAAACAGGTGGTGAGTGGGACGAATAGGCTGTTCGTGGTTGGGGGGGGGGGGGGGGCAAGGGGTGTAATTTAGATTGCATGTGGACAAATAGGCTGTTCGTGGTCCAAAAGGTGGTGAGTGGGACGAATAGGCTGTTCGTGGTCGGGGGGGGGGGGCAAGGGGTGTCATTTAGATTGCACGTAGACAAATAGGCTGTTCGTGGTCAAACAGGTGGTGAGTGGAACAAATAGGCTGTTTGTGGTCGGGGGGGGGGGGCAAGGGGTGTCATTTAGATTGCACGTGGACAAATAGGCTGTTTGGTGTCATATAGGTGGTCAGTGGGACAAATAGGCTGTTCGTGGTCATATAAGTGTTCAGTGGGACAAATAGGCTGTTCGTGGTAGTATAGGTGGTCAGGGGACAAATAGGCTGTCATTTAGAGGGGTGTCATTTAGATTGCACGTGGACAAATAGGCTGTTCGTGGTCGGGGGGGGGGGCAAGGGGTGTCATTTAAATTGCATGTGGACAAATAGGCTGTTCGTGGTCAAACAGGTGGTGGGTGGGACGAATAGGCTGTTCGTGGTCGGGGGGGCAAGGGGTGTCATTTAGATTTCATGTGGACAAATAGGCTGTTTGTGGTCAAACAGGTGGTGAGTGGGACGAATAGGCTGTTCGTGGTTGGGGGGGGGCAAGGGGTGTAATTTAGATTGCATGTGGACAAATAGGCTGTTCGTGGTCCAAAAGGTGGTGAGTGGGACGAATAGGCTGTTCGTGGTCGGGGGGGGGGGGGGCAAGGGGTGTCATTTAGATTGCACGTAGACAAATAGGCTGTTCGTGGTCAAACAGGTGGTGAGTGGAACAAATAGGCTGTTTGTGGTCGGGGGGGGGGGCAAGGGGTGTCATTTAGATTGCACGTGGACAAATAGGCTGTTTGGTGTCATATAGGTGGTCAGTGGGACAAATAGGCTGTTCGTGGTCATATAAGTGTTCAGTGGGACAAATAGGCTGTTCGTGGTAGTATAGGTGGTCAGGGGACAAATAGGCTGTCATTTAGAGGGGTGTCATTTAGATTGCACGTGGACAAATAGGCTGTTCGTGGTCGGGGGGGGGGGCAAGGGGTGTCATTTAAATTGCATGTGGACAAATAGGCTGTTCGTGGTCAAACAGGTGGTGGGTGGGACGAATAGGCTGTTCGTGGTCGGGGGGGGCAAGGGGTGTCATTTAGATTTCATGTGGACAAATAGGCTGTTTGTGGTCAAACAGGTGGTGAGTGGGACGAATAGGCTGTTCGTGGTTGGGGGGGGGCAAGGGGTGTAATTTAGATTGCATGTGGACAAATAGGCTGTTCGTGGTCCAAAAGGTGGTGAGTGGGACGAATAGGCTGTTCGTGGTCGGGGGGGGGGGGGCAAGGGGTGTCATTTAGATTGCACGTAGACAAATAGGCTGTTCGTGGTCAAACAGGTGGTGAGTGGAACAAATAGGCTGTTTGTGGTCGGGGGGGGCAAGGGGTGTCATTTAGATTGCACGTGGACAAATAGGCTGTTTGGTGTCATATAGGTGGTCAGTGGGACAAATAGGCTGTTCGTGGTCATATAAGTGTTCAGTGGGACAAATAGGCTGTTCGTGGTAGTATAGGTGGTCAGGGGACAAATAGGCTGTCATTTAGAGGGGTGTCATTTAGATTGCACGTGGACAAATAGGCTGTTCGTGGTCGGGGGGGGCAAGGGGTGTCATTTAAATTGCATGTGGACAAATAGGCTGTTCGTGGTCAAACAGGTGGTGAGTGGGACAAATAGGCTGTTTGTGGTCGTGGGGGGGGGGGCAAGGGGTGTCATTTAGATTGCACGTGTACAAATAGGCTGTTCGTGGTCGGAGGGGAGAGGCAAGGGGTGTCATTTAGATTGCACGTGGACAAATAGGCTGTTCGTGGTCAAACAGGTGGTGAGTGGGACGAATAGGCTCTCTGTGGTCGGGGGGGAGGAGGGGCAAGGGGTGTCATTTAGATTGCACGTGGACAAATAGGCTGTTCGTAGTCAAACAGGTGGTGAGTGGAACAAATAGGCTGTTCGTGGTCGGGGGGGGGGGGGGGGGGGGTGGGGGGCGGTTCTAGACAGCTGGGGGCCAATAGGGAGCTTCCGGACAAAAAAGGCTCTTCTTGGGATGTTTAGGCTGCCTGTGGACGCCCACCCCCCACCCATTTGACCATCCCCCCCGTAGGCTGTCTGTGTTCAAGAGTGCGCCGCCTTGTGGCCAAACTGAAGAGTACAGCAAATGGAGCAAAAAACTGTGAAAATCCATCACCGTTCCGTGGGGCCCTTGGGGGCCCCAGGCCCCGGTCGAAGCCTTGGATCGGGCCTGTGAGGCCTCCCCCCGGCGCCCATGTGGTCTTTGGGGGCAGGAAAAATCATCTAGGGGGCGGCGCGCAGCGTCCACAAACTGCCTGCCACCCAGCACCTATTAAGCGCTAAGATGACCCCTGCTCTAACCTGATGGCCTTAAGTGGGTCATGACTTTGGCGGGTGGCCTCGATCGGTTGACAACGGTTCTCACAACGAGTTACAACGACTTTACTGACGGGAGTCGATCTCAATTTCAGGACTTGAATTCAAGGATTGGTTAAGGGAGTTCAAAGTGAGAGAGAGGAAAGGAAAAACACAAAGTGAGACACGAGAGAAAGAAACCAAAAAAAAAAAAATGTTTGAAAACAAAAACAAAACCAAAGCAAAGAGACACAAGGACACAGAATGAGGTGAGACTGCAAACGTGTGTCACATGTGTGGAGTAACTCCTCTCTACTAGAGATTGGTCCTAGCAGTGCTGCGGGGGAGAGAGTATGGGTTGTGTCTAAGCATGGTTGCTATATGTTTTCCTAAAATGACAATACTTATGCTTGTGTGGTGTAGAGCATATGTTTGTCGGTCTGTGTCAGTGGGTTTGATCTTCCCCCTTTTCATGTCGGTGGTTTGGATTTGCCGGTTGGAGCTGGCAACACATCATGGTGCATCGTGTGCGTGTGTCAGCATAATCCCCCTTTGGCCGTGAGGTACTATGAGCTTTGGCGCAGTGAGTGGCTCAGGGACATATGTGAGAACACCGTCTCGCAGATGCAGCATGTGTTAGACAGAGTGGAGCGTGCGGAGCTCGGAGGATGTGTTTAGGTCCTTGGAGGAAATGGGATGTTCTAATGGGTCGGACATGTGAGCTGCCATGGTTCGTAGTGACGAATCCGCATTTTGGAGGGTGAAGAGATCATCAGCAGCGAACTGAGGTGATATGGCAATGTGGGAGGGGGCAGAGGTGTGCACGCCAGTGGCGTGCTGGCGGCGGGTTACTGCTGCCACTGTAGGGTTGGGTAGGAGGGCATGAAGTGTCCAGGGCTCTTTATGTAATGCACCTGCTTTGGTGAGGGCATCGGTTTGGTCATTTGAGGGGCTGGAGTTTGGGAGGAAACGTTTAGGCTGTCGGAACTGATCTGGTATTCTTCGGAGGAGTGGCAGATGACTAAGACAGCACTTTCAGGAACTTGAGGGGTTTCATCAGCAGGTGTTTGTTGGGCACTGCTGTGATCTGGAGTATTGGGTGTTGATTTCAAGATTTCACACTTACATCTACTAGCACGATAAACGTAATGCGTATTTGGCGTGTATGGTAATACGTTGTAGGCGTGCTGTCCTGGGGGAGGGCTCCTAGCCGGGAATGGCCCGAACCCAGTGAACCCCCAAAAAGCAATAGAATGTAGGACAGCCGCCAGACTAAGATTCCCCCCCCCAAATATGCGTTTGAAATCTGGCGGGAGCTAGTTCCGAGGAGTAACTTGTGTGGCAGGCCGGGGGGGTCTACATGCTCTGAGGGAGCGGTTTGGCATGCATGCATGAGTGGCCCCCACCGACTGCCGGAGTGAACTTCGTGGTTTTGGGGTGACCGGTCGGGGAGGGCTCAACCAAGGCCCAGCGATGGCTCACCGCATTGGGACGGGTGAACCCTGCCCGCCGATGGAGGAGCAGCGTGGTTGGAGCCCTGGCCAGGAGGACCCGAGTTGCCTGCAGTGGGATAGTTCACGGAGTCGGCGTACCGGCCCTACTGGCCATCAGCCCCTGCTAATCAGAGGACAGAGGGCGGTATCTGGCCGAGAGGACCCATGAAGCCTCCGATAGGGCACAATAACCCTCCGACGGACGGGTGGGTCCTATCGGCTGAGCAGATAAAAATAGTTTGGGACACCCGACAAGGAGGCTCTCGCATCATCCGATGGGAGATCGAGACTCACGGCATCGAATGGATGAGCGTCGCATGCGGATGGCAAGCATAGGAGCCCACCGGGAGACTAGCGTCAACGTCATGACATGAGACCAAGGCTACGCTGCCAGACGGATAGTCTCGCCGACGAGTAGGGAGAAGAGAAACCCGGAACTGGGGGGGCTCTGGCAGCATCCGATGGGAGATTGTAAGACTTAGGACATCGGACGGGTAAGCCTCGCCAGGCGGGGGGAAAAGGTTTGAGGATAGCAGAGACAGTTGAATGGTGTTCGGCGGGCAGACGAGGACCGCAGCGACGGCTAGGCCTCATCGCCCATCGGACGGAAAAAATAGGGTAAATGCTATGAGGTTTGCTTGCTTGCTTGCTTGTAAAACGAATTTAGTGGCGGTTCCTGATCAGTCTTGAAATCTTGGGCTGAATAGAATTCCCTGTGATGGCGTATCCCAAATAAGTGCCGTGAATTTGGATGGATGGCATGGCTTGGAATCTAGGGTGGTGTCGACTTTGCCAGCCAGGTGCTAAGGCCCACAATTTCATGGTCAATGTTCTAATATTGGGAGAGAATAGTTGAAGGAATCAAGGTGTTTATGCTTGAACTTCCAATTCCAATTTCACACGTACATGCGCCACTTGAACCTTCTGTAGAATAATCTTTCATAAGGTTTGGAAAGGTTGGAGAAAGTTACAAGGAGATTCGCTGGCTTCATTGCGCAGGAGCGCTGAGAGAGACACGCTTTTGTTTGATGTACACTTGAAGTGTGCGGTCTCGCCAGTCTGTGTTTTCCTTACAAATGCTCTGCGGAGTCATTATGCCTGTGGTTGGAATGCGGTGGATTTATAAATGTAAGCTATGAACCTCACTAACGGAAGGCTGCTCTTATTTTAAATGCTGATGTGCGCTTGATTGTGTAGACTGCTCGCGCATGCGGCTGTGCACGACTCCGTGTAAGGGGTTTAATGTTCTTGCGTCTCAAAATGGTTTTATGACGCAAAATTAATGTAAACACGGGCAGTTACGTCTTAGCGGATTAAATACGGACGTGATAAACCACGTAACTTCCATTTCAACAGAGATCCGTGCGTAGATGTGGCTTAATAGATCTCCAACTGTCTATGGTGTCATGGTAGTAATTTCTACAAATTCTTCAATTCCTGAATTATTGTTATGTTATGGTTAACTGATGATTCTATTCTTGTAACATTGGAGTTCTGAATTATTGCTTCGATTACCTGGTCAATAAATTGTAACGTTTGATTCTATTCTGACTGCCTCTAAGATTGCTTTCTCCCTAAAAGATTAGTGGATTCGTATATTTCCGGAAGCCAATTCAAGTCTACTTGGATGCAGAGGCGGGTAAATAATTCCTTTACTTTACTTTACTTTACTTTAAACAAGCACTTGACCAATCCAAAGCTATTACAAGTGTGGTACATTGATCTGCTAACATATCTAATAGTGGCCAAGAAACCTTTACTGAAGTAAACGATTGAACTAAAGTTCTGAGGGGGCTCCAAGGGGGTTATTCGATGTCTCTGATTGTGTACGTGTGAATTAACGGCAAATCTTAGATACATAACCATAATTTACCTCTGATTGATGACCGGGCCTGACGAGATTGTGTCCGTGAGACCTGTGAAAAACAGGGCCTCTAAGCGATATAGTTTCCCTACATCTGAGCGGATAAAGTATTAAAAAGAGCTGAAAAGAATAATCAATCATTCGTTCATATTTTAAAGATGCACAGATATCATTAAAACCTTTTCATTTATGGAGTCAGATGAAATAACGAGATAAAATATATAAGAAAAAGTGTTCCATTTAATCTTGTTGTGTCGTGAAAAAGGAAAGACAGTAATACGCAAAAGGACTTCACCCGCTGAACGACTGCCGTCATTGGGTCGATCGAGCCGGGCCTTACAGGTATAAAAAGCTTAGTTTACCGCAGCAGCGGTCATCAGAAGACCGAAGAGTGTAAAGACCATCGACTCTATCGTGCGACTCCACCGGACAGGGAAACCGGCAAGGGATATAAGTATCGCTTTTTATTTATCTTCTTTCTTACTGTTTGTTTCCCTTCTGTTTTAGTTTTTATAACCAATTCTTACTATGTGTAAGTTGTTGTTTGTTAGCATGTGTGCTTGGCAGTGTCTTTTTTTAGGATTACTGATAAACTACTGCCGTTTGATTTATCTATTTTAATTTTAGATAAATTATGTATGAATTTATTATGTCTTTATAGGTATTTTCTTTAGTTTTAGTTTTAATAAATTATATTTATTTTAGTAATGTTACTTCAATATACTACATGGAAATAACATATATATGTGTGTTTGGCTTAGTGTCATGTTAGAATAATTTGTATACCTTTTGTTGTTTTAATATTTCGAAATGTTTTTAGCTTTATTTTTTGTTTTCATTTAAATGTTTAGTTTTGAAATGTTGTTGTATGCATTTGTCATTTTATTTAATTTCTCAATTTTCTTAAATGTGTATATATATAGTATTTATAGAGTTTTAACTTATAGTTGTAGTTACTTTTTCTTATTTGTAAGTCGCTTTGGATAAAAGCGTCTGTTAAATGACTAAAAAGTAAAAAAGTAAAAGTAAAAGAGAAAGGAGTCAGAAAAGATCAACTCAAACACTAATGAACATGAATATGAGTCGTTAAATTAACCACTCGTGAAGGGGTAGAGAACTGGTGCACATGCACACATTCCTGGTTTTAAAACACTACAGACTTCAATTCACTGTAAAGCCTCTTGTCTTCAATTGAGTGGTAATTTCAGTGGCCCAGGGATAATCTATTTTGGTTTGGGAATAATAAATATCCTCATTTATGCTATTGTGTGTGACAGTGTATATATATTAGTGCTGCAAATCATTTCTGTAAAAATTAAATACAATTTTCAGAAATGTCTCGCGATCAAGTTTTTAAAAATGCATTTAGATTAACGATTTCACATTCAATCTTCAAATTAATGTACAAACAACATAGACAGTATATTTCTTTAATGGCATCTTTTTTATGACTGATAGCCAGTATCAATGTCTCTATAACCCCCCCCCCCCCCCCCCATATTTAACCATTGACCGTAGCCATTTAACATTACAGTATAATTGAGAGCCATCAATTTGAACATTTTATAGACTTAAAAAAAATCACTTTATTCAAGTGAGCTTAAAACAATCTTCACATAAACCCATAATAATCAATGTCATATCGAGCTACCTAGCTACATATTTAGCTTTGATATGAAATGTTACGCCTTTGTGCGTGTAATTAAAGATCACACGTCTGAAACGCTTCCCATTTGATGTGGTTGTAAAGAGATTTTTGCCCCTGCATTAATTGTGTTACAGCCCCGCCCCTGGATTAATTGTGTTACAGCCCCGCCCCTGGATTGTGTTACAGCCCCGTAACACAATTATTAACACATTGTGTTACAGCCCCGCCCCTGCATTAATTGTGTTACAGCCCCGTAACACAATTATTAACACATTGTGTTACAGCCCGCCCCTGCATTAATTGTGTTACAGCCCGCCCCTGCATTAATTGTGTTACAGCCCGCCCCTGCATTAATTGTGTTACAGCCCGCCCCTGCATTAATTGTGTTACAGCCCCGCCCCTGGATTAATTGTGTTACAGCCCCGCCCCTGGATTATTAACACATTGTGTTACAGCCCCTGCATTAATTGTGTTACAGCCCCGCCCCTGCATTAATTGTGTTACAGCCCCGTAACACAATTATTAACACATTGTGTTACAGCCCCTGCATTAATTGTGTTACAGCCCCGCCCCTGCATTAATTATGCTACATTTTAATTTTGACAGCACTAGTATATAAATAATTATCTAACATCAAAATGTAACCTATATTCACTGTGTTTTTTTGTTACAGTTAGATACAAACATAAATCTATTTGTATTATTATTTTAATAAAATTGTTTCCAATTCACTTATCTTCTGAGATGGTTTATTTATCACCTATGGTATCGGTTTAGTGTTGATACCGAGGTATTACACTCTGGTATCATAATGAAACCAAAACTATGGTATTGAGCATCCCTATCGTATTGTTATGCATGCATTGGTCAGAATGGACAATACAACAGTGATAGCCTACATTAATCAGTAGGAAAGTCCTAAAATGTGGTCCTAATCCATCTTTTGGATGATAAAGCTCAAGAGCAGAGTTTTTCTGCAGTCAGAGTTTATCTGGCCATGATCTTGGAATGTCATATAGAACTCTACTCATGTACTACAAGCCAGCAGCCTCTTGTTTGCAGTTAATGAGAAGAGAATGGTGGTTACAGACATTCACTCGGGGCCTGAATAACATTTTTGAAAATTGTGGAATTTCCCTCTTAAAGGTAGGGTAGGCGATTTCGGAAAGGCAAGCAAGATACCACTGCATAATCACTCTGCATAGCCCCGCCTCCTCCATAATCACTTTGCATAGCCCCGTCTCCTCCAAAACACATGAGCATGCTCAAGCAGACCAGAGACTAACCCGAGAGACGCCGTTAGGGGAGGATTGAATGCAACTCTGATAACCTCACGTCTCATTCACCGGTGAAAACATTACAGTAAAGCGCATACTATTACAATAATAGTGCCTTTCATTCTTGCTGGAACGTACTGATGACATATGTCTGCGCAAACAGGGTGCAGCACAGCCTATCGTAACATACGGACTGAACATTTCTATTGGACGAACATTTTATGGTCCTATGCCTTCCACAGACTATATAAATAAATGTATACTACTTAACTTTGTGATAGCTATTGGGCTATGAAGAGATTTTCAACTAGCATAACCAAAAATGTGTTTGAACCAAATCACCTACTCTGCCTTTAAAGGACTCGTGTCGGTGTTACCAAACCATTTTGATTATCCTTGATTTATATATGGACAAACATTTCTTGAATTTCTCAAATTATGTTCAAGAAGAAAGAAATTCATACAGGTTTGGAAGGACATGATGTTGAGGAAATTAAGACAATTTAATGAATCTCCATTTAAGAACGTTATTATTTGTAAAAACACCTAATTTATATAAGACACTGATATGTATCTTTAATCAGGGCCCTACTGAATTAATATTCAACTTTACTAAATTAAAATTAATTCTTGAAAGAAGTTCTTGCCTGGAATCCAGAGTTGAGATGACTAGTATTAGTAGGATACTGGTCACAAGAAGTCAATCCGTGGTCCTCATTACCATGATTATATGGTTTTTAAATAAATAATAAGTAACAATAAACAATCAAATTTTAGTTTAAAAACTAAACATGACGAAACTACAAAACACCTATACAATTAAAGCATTCCACAATGTAATAACAGTAACATTTATAATAAATACATTTCTGCCAACATATAGGCTATTTGTACAGTATTAATAACTTTGAGTTAAATTATAGTTGAGTTTTCCAATATACCTCATTGTCGTGACTGTTTTCATCCAGCACCACTGCAGAACCTTTAATGTTCTCATATCACACGACTGAGTAACAATAATTCTGTGTAACATCTGAATGGATAAAGCATCTTGTGCGGTTTATTTCTTATAAATCGTGGCAGAAGTGCGGCACGGTGCAGGTGATTGATCCGCTCTGCTTTGACGCGCGGCTGGCTGATGCATCGGTGAGTGCTGCTTCGTGCTTTTGGAGTATTTGCTTTATGCGGTTGCGCTGTATTTTAAAACCAGCGTCTAGTACCAGGGAGGTCTCCCTCATTTCTGTTAACGGCCCACTATTTGAATAGAATGTCCCGGTGCTCCCGATGGCCAGTAGACCTCTAGACCCTATGTACTCTGTCACCCTTTCCCCCCACTAGCGACATCTCCTGTATGTGTGCACGTGTGTGTGTGTGTTTGTGCGTGCATGCGCGTGTGTGTGTATGTGCGCGTGGGTGCGAGTGAGTGTGAGTGTAACGGATGTATGCCAGTAAGGACTGTGTGTAAACCTCACTCTCCTGACCTCAAAAAGAGGCGCTCTAGCGACTGACGCTAGAGGCTGTAGCCTTTGGCGTTACTTGTTAGAGCGTCCGCCTCCCGCGCCGGAGTCCCGGGTTCGCGACCCGCTCGGTGAGTTGGTGCGGACCCGTGTTGGGGGGGTTACGTGTGTGTGTGTGTGTGTGTGTGTGTGTGTGTGTGTGTGTGTGTGTGTGTGTGTGTGCGTGTATTTGTTTATTTGTATGTGCGCATGAGTGTGTGCATGTGTGTGTGTATGTGCACGTGTGTGCGAGTGAGTGTGTGCGCGTGTGTGTGTTTGTTTGTACGTGCGCATGAGTGTGTGCGTGTGTGTGCGAGTGAGTGTGTGCGCGTGTGTGTTTGTTTGTATGTGCACATGAGTGTGTGCGTGTGTGTGCGCATACGTCTGTGCATGTGAGTGTGCGCGCGAGTGAGAGCGATAATCGGCATGCGATTCATATGCAGAAACTGACTTTGGCGTGCTTATGATATGCAATCAATATTTGTAGTAGAAAAGAAGAAGTGGTGGTTCACAACCCCACCCAAAAATAAATAAATACAAACTTAAGTACTAAACAAAAAGTACTTTTTAATTTTCATAATGTGCAATGAATGTATATAATGCCACAATAAATAAATAAACAATAGCTTGCAATTCAATTCACATTTATTTGTATAGCACGTTTCATGAAGCAGCTTCATAGAAAACTAATATTTCTACATTAAAACACTTTTAATAATTTAATTACACGAGTCAATCTGGGGGACGAACAAGCACTAAACGAGCTCCGACTGATGCAGAATTACTAAACCACTGACTACAGCGTAATCTAAAGCACCTTACAGTATAAAACACTCATACTTTTAAGCCAAATAGCGTGCAGATTATCTTTCCCACACTGACATCTGAGTGCTAGGCTTTTATCTCGTGTTTTCTCTGCTTTTGAACTTACTGCTTGAATGCATTCACTTACTGGATGATCTGTTTCGACGATTGTTTTTTAGAGCCGAATAGAAGAAATGGATTATGTTTGCATCTTCCCGTTAATCTCCCTAAAGCTGCTTTAAGAGAATCTGTGTTTTATAAAGTGCAATTTAAAGGTGACTTAATCAGGGCTTCAGACGGCGTTTAAAATAGTCCAAAAATATTAATTTGCGAGGGAAAGGTCACCATTGGCAACGACACAAATCCACTCACTATGATTGTAAAATTAGCATCCTACGTGGATGTTTTATAACCAGTAGCCTATTAATTAATTTGTTAACGCAATGAAATGAGATGCTTCTCATGAATGTTTCACTGAGTGAGAGCGCCAAACTATGAAATCGAGAGTCATTCTTCCGCGCCAGAAACAATATCTGACATTTCCAAGCGATCCTTATCTCTGTGAAGCACCAGCGCGGATGATAACAGCAAGAAATAGTTTAGTTAATTATGGGAACTCACCGTTTAAAAAACAAGAGAGACCGCGAGAAAACACAGCGAGAGTCACATGCATAAAAACGCACGCGATCACGTAATCCCGAAGAATGCGCCACAGACTACGTTTCTGACAAAAAAGGAGTTAAAACAATTAAATCTATATAAATGTAGGTGTGGTGCGGCTTGAGACAAATTGTTGAATAAAGTCGTTGTATTTGTTTTATTTGAGTACAAAAAGTATTCTCGTAGCTTCATAACGTTACGGTTGAACGACTGATGGCAGATGGACTATTTTGGCGATGTCTTTCATATTTTCAGGGCCTTAGCAGTGTTAATTGTTTGGCAGTGAATGGGTTTGGAAGACATGGGGGTGGGTAAGTGATTAATAACAACATTAGTAATCCTTTAAGAGAAGAGATAGGACAGCTCACTCTTTCGTTTCACTGTATGCCACACAGACTGGAAATATGATGCAGAAGTTTGTTCCAGTGATTGGAAATGTCTACAGCTATATCCCTTTAGCCCCAAAAGCAAGTGTGAGTTGATAGTCATTGCTATAGAGTTATGCTGTGCCATACGAACACCTTTTGCTGTGAAGACCCAGCGCTGGCTGCCTCACATTTACAGAGCCCTTTGTGTTTTTCATGCATCTGATCAGACTACAGGGCCAATATACGGCTGTGCACTTCCACATGCAACAACACTAGGATACGAGGAAGAGCAACACGTCGCACAACGGATGCCTTTCGTCACTTTCTGCACGACCTGTTTGGAGCAATCTCAAAGTTGAGTGACTGTTTGTGCAATCAAGGGAATGAAGGACAAATTGGTGAGAAACGGAGAGTTGGAGGACTTTCTCAGTCACACAAACTTAAGTTCAGTTTCTGAATTAAATATGACCAATATGCGATATGACCAAAATCTTATATCACGATATGACAAATTTTATATCACGATAACAATATATATCACGATATAGTGATTTTTTTGTTTTAAGGTTTTTATTATATTAAACTCTTTGATACCATATAATTTTCATAATCCTTGTCATCAATGTCAATATCAAACTAATACAAGCCTAAAGAGAGAGAGAGAAACTCAACCTCACCGAAGATAAATAAACAGTCAGCGATGAAATAAGGATAAGAAACTAATTACAAGCAATTGGACCAAAAAATACAATAAATAAGAAACGCTACATACATTCTGTAAATTAATTAGTCTTCACTGTGTTAATTATATCTGTCTATGAAAGATATAATTAAACGTGTATTATGCATAGATTAAATACATATTATAAATATATTGTTATTATTGTTATTTATGCCGTGAGCAGTGAGAGATGTTCTAGCAGTGTGGTGTGATTAACATAAATGAATATTGGAACGCTTCCCCTTTAAGACCGAAGTCCGGATCCAATATAGCTCAGTTACGGTTACATATGTGTTTTCTCTTTCTGCCGTTTACTCTTTCTTAAGACCTAAATCACTGTGTTTATGAGGATACTTGCAAAGACGGGGATTATGATGCATATAAGTGTGTTTATGTAATTGTTCAAAGTGGGCAAAAAATTAAATGTGCGCTCCTCTCACACAGAAAGAGACGGCACACGCATATGGGTCTGTTGTTTGTGTTTCAACAGCTTAAAATCGGTTGTTTTAAAACTGCAGTGCTTAAAAACGTGAGCATGCTACAGATGTAGTCCCTCGTTTAGTAACGAGCTCCTGGTTTTGTGGTCGTTCTGTCTCCCGTCACGCGACGTATAAAGATCGCAGTCACTCAAATGATGAAAAGGTATTACCGGAAACAATGTATTTTGCGACACCACGATATAAACGATAGAACATAATATGAAACGATAGACTTTTTATTTCGTCCATCCGATATATATCATCATATCGCACAGCCCTAGCTGACGGCCAAAGTGATACGGACATAATCATTATTTGACTGTATATAGATCATAAGTTGAAAGTGACATTCAGTTCCCAGAACATTCAGAAGATGCTGAAACTGTGAGAAGAGGAGACATACACAACATGGTGACTAAAAGTTAGTTATTTTTTTTATCTAGGTGCATTATATGTGGCTTTAAAATTATAATGAAAAAGTTTACATGCACTTGACTCTTAACACTGTTGTTAACTGAATGATCCACAGCGGTGTTTATTAGTTTAATAACCGGGCATTCCGGTGGCGCTGCTGAGTTCAGTCGCCTGTGAATTAGCTCCGCTCAGAATTGTGCTTTTATGTGTGTTTCTTTACCTAGTTTTTATTTTTTTACTTCTCTTTTGATACGTGTATCGTCTGCAATGATTATGTACGACAGAAGAACACTTTTGGACATTGGACAACGCTACATTAACCTGATTCAGAACACTTTATCCGCTGATCCAGCGTGGCCATGGGAGATACTCCGGAACAACGTGTTGAACAACGACCACCTGAACAACCGCAGGAGGCGAAGGAAACACCGTGGGAGACGTGCTGGAATACGCAACAGACTGAGGAAAAGGGCTCACAGCCCTCCTCTACCAAGTATTCTGCTCGCTAATGTCCAATCCTTGGAGAATAAGATGGACGATCTTAGAGCCAGGATTAGTTTCCAACGAGACATTAGAGACTGCAACATCTTTTGTTTGACCGAAACGTGGCTCACGCCAACGGTCCCGGACACCGCTGTAACGCCGTCTGATAACTTCTCTGTTTTACGGATGGACAGATCAGCCGAGGCCGGAAAAAACAAAGGTGGTGGAGTGTGTTTCTTTATTAACAAGAAATGGTGTGACCCCAGGAATATCTCCATTCTGTCGCGTTCCTGTTCGCCTCATCTGGAGCATCTCTCCATTATCTGCCGCCCCTTCTATCTGCCCCGGGAATTTACATCGATCCTCGTGTCTGCCGTTTATATTCCTCCACAAGCAAACACTAGCGTGGCTTTGTCCAATCTCCACGATGAAATCAGCGGATATATCAACAAACATCCCGACGCTGCTTGTATCATCGCTGGGGACTTTAACAAGGCCAACCTCAAGAAAGTCCTGCCGAACTTTCATCAACATATATCCTGTCCAACCAGAGGACTGAATTCACTGGATCACTGCTACACTCCGCTCAATAACGCCTACAAAGCCCACTCACTGCCGGCTTTTGGCAAATCAGATCATGTCGCCATCTTTCTCACGCCGGAATACAAACAAAGGATCGCTCGCGAACCGCCGGTGGAGAGGGAAGTGACGCGTTGGTCCTCCCACTCTGAAGCTATGCTACAGGCGTCTCTTGATGACGTCGACTGGGACATGTTCCGGGCGAGTTCATCTGACATCAGCGAATTCACGGATGTAGCAGTAAGCTTCGTAAACACGCTAACCGAGCAAGCCACTGAAACGGTAACAATAAGGACATTTACTAATCAGAAACCGTGGGTGGACAGATCAATCCGTGATGCGGTTAACCATCGCACTGCCGCATACAATGCCGGTCTGTTGTCAGGAAACATGAGCGAGTACAAAACATTGTGCTACGCTCTCCGGCGTGCAATACGAGCCGCTAAGCGCCGGTACAGTGAGAAAATTGAGTCACATTTCCAGCTCAATGACTCTCGACGCATGTGGCAGGGACTGAAGACCATCTGTTCCTCTGGAAATAAATCCTCCGCAGAGGTGAGAGCAGATCCGCTGCTGGCCGAAGAGCTAAACACCTTCTACGGTCGCTTTGACTGCAATGGCGGCGCAAATCTGCCGATCAGCACGTCTGGAAGCAGCAGACAGAGCAGCAATGATCATGTAATCACCTTTTCAGAGGACGACGTTCGGAGGGAACTAAGGAGAGTGAACGTCAGAAAAGCAGCAGGACCTGATGGGATTACTGGCCGCGTTCTGAGGTCCTGTGCTGATCAGCTTGCTGGTTTGTTTACTTCCATATTTAATGAGTCCCTTGCTACCTCTGTTGTTCCCACCTCCTTTAAAAAAAGGTGTCATTTAAATTGCATGTGGACAAATAGGCTGTTCGTGGTCAAACAGGTGGTGAGTGGGACAAATAGGCTGTTTGTGGTCGTGGGGGGGGGGCAAGGGGTGTCATTTAGATTGCACGTGTACAAATAGGCTGTTCGTGGTCGGAGGGGAGAGGCAAGGGGTGTCATTTAGATTGCACGTGGACAAATAGGCTGTTCGTGGTCAAACAGGTGGTGAGTGGGACGAATAGGCTCTCTGTGGTCGGGGGGGAGGAGGGGCAAGGGGTGTCATTTAGATTGCACGTGGACAAATAGGCTGTTCGTAGTCAAACAGGTGGTGAGTGGAACAAATAGGCTGTTCGTGGTCGGGGGGGGGGGGGGTTGGGGGCGGTTCTAGACAGCTGGGGGCCAATAGGGAGCTTCCGGACAAAAAAGGCTCTTCTTGGGATGTTTAGGCTGCCTGTGGACGCCCACCCCCCACCCATTTGACCATCCCCCCCGTAGGCTGTCTGTGTTCAAGAGTGCGCCGCCTTGTGGCCAAACTGAAGAGTACAGCAAATGGAGCAAAAAACTGTGAAAATCCATCACCGTTCCGTGGGGCCCTTGGGGGCCCCAGGCCCCGGTCGAAGCCTTGGATCGGGCCTGTGAGGCCTCCCCCCGGCGCCCATGTGGTCTTTGGGGGCAGGAAAAATCATCTAGGGGGCGGCGCGCAGCGTCCACAAACTGCCTGCCACCCAGCACCTATTAAGCGCTAAGATGACCCCTGCTCTAACCTGATGGCCTTAAGTGGGTCATGACTTTGGCGGGTGGCCTCGATCGGTTGACAACGGTTCTCACAACGAGTTACAACGACTTTACTGACGGGAGTCGATCTCAATTTCAGGACTTGAATTCAAGGATTGGTTAAGGGAGTTCAAAGTGAGAGAGAGGAAAGGAAAAACACAAAGTGAGACACGAGAGAAAGAAACCAAAAAAAAAAAAATGTTTGAAAACAAAAACAAAACCAAAGCAAAGAGACACAAGGACACAGAATGAGGTGAGACTGCAAACGTGTGTCACATGTGTGGAGTAACTCCTCTCTACTAGAGATTGGTCCTAGCAGTGCTGCGGGGGAGAGAGTATGGGTTGTGTCTAAGCATGGTTGCTATATGTTTTTCCTAAAATGACAATACTTATGCTTGTGTGGTGTAGAGCATATGTTTGTCGGTCTGTGTCAGTGGGTTTGATCTTCCCCCTTTTCATGTCGGTGGTTTGGATTTGCCGGTTGGAGCTGGCAACACATCATGGTGCATCGTGTGCGTGTGTCAGCATAATCCCCCTTTGGCCGTGAGGTACTATGAGCTTTGGCGCAGTGAGTGGCTCAGGGACATATGTGAGAACACCGTCTCGCAGATGCAGCATGTGTTAGACAGAGTGGAGCGTGCGGAGCTCGGAGGATGTGTTTAGGTCCTTGGAGGAAATGGGATGTTCTAATGGGTCGGACATGTGAGCTGCCATGGTTCGTAGTGACGAATCCGCATTTTGGAGGGTGAAGAGATCATCAGCAGCGAACTGAGGTGATATGGCAATGTGGGAGGGGGCAGAGGTGTGCACGCCAGTGGCGTGCTGGCGGCGGGTTACTGCTGCCACTGTAGGGTTGGGTAGGAGGGCATGAAGTGTCCAGGGCTCTTTATGTAATGCACCTGCTTTGGTGAGGGCATCGGTTTGGTCATTTGAGGGGCTGGAGTTTGGGAGGAAATGTTTAGGCTGTCGGAACTGATCTGGTATTCTTCGGAGGAGTGGCAGATGACTAAGACAGCACTTTCAGGAACTTGAGGGGTTTCATCAGCAGGTGTTTGTTGGGCACTGCTGTGATCTGGAGTATTGGGTGTTGATTTCAAGATTTCACACTTACATCTACTAGCACGATAAACGTAATGCGTATTTGGCGTGTATGGTAATACGTTGTAGGCGTGCTGTCCTGGGGGAGGGCTCCTAGCCGGGAATGGCCCGAACCCAGTGAACCCCCAAAAAGCAATAGAATGTAGGACAGCCGCCAGACTAAGATTCCCCCCCCCAAATATGCGTTTGAAATCTGGCGGGAGCTAGTTCCGAGGAGTAACTTGTGTGGCAGGCCGGGGGGGTCTACATGCTCTGAGGGAGCGGTTTGGCATGCATGCATGAGTGGCCCCCACCGACTGCCGGAGTGAACTTCGTGGTTTTGGGGTGACCGGTCGGGGAGGGCTCAACCAAGGCCCAGCGATGGCTCACCGCATTGGGACGGGTGAACCCTGCCCGCCGATGGAGGAGCAGCGTGGTTGGAGCCCTGGCCAGGAGGACCCGAGTTGCCTGCAGTGGGATAGTTCACGGAGTCGGCGTACCGGCCCTACTGGCCATCAGCCCCTGCTAATCAGAGGACAGAGGGCGGTATCTGGCCGAGAGGACCCATGAAGCCTCCGATAGGGCACAATAACCCTCCGACGGACGGGTGGGTCCTATCGGCTGAGCAGATAAAAATAGTTTGGGACACCCGACAAGGAGGCTCTCGCATCATCCGATGGGAGATCGAGACTCACGGCATCGAATGGATGAGCGTCGCATGCGGATGGCAAGCATAGGAGCCCACCGGGAGACCAGCGTCAACGTCATGACATGAGACCAAGGCTACGCTGCCAGACGGATAGTCTCGCCGACGAGTAGGGAGAAGAGAAACCCGGAACTGGGGGGCTCTGGCAGCATCCGATGGGAGATTGTAAGACTTAGGACATCGGACGGGTAAGCCTCGCCAGGCGGGGGGAAAAGGTTTGAGGATAGCAGAGACAGTTGAATGGTGTTCGGCGGGCAGACGAGGACCGCAGCGACGGCTAGGCCTCATCGCCCATCGGACGGAAAAAATAGGGTAAATGCTATGAGGTTTGCTTGCTTGCTTGCTTGTAAAACGAATTTAGTGGCGGTTCCTGATCAGTCTTGAAATCTTGGGCTGAATAGAATTCCCTGTGATGGCGTATCCCAAATAAGTGCCGTGAATTTGGATGGATGGCATGGCTTGGAATCTAGGGTGGTGTCGACTTTGCCAGCCAGGTGCTAAGGCCCACAATTTCATGGTCAATGTTCTAATATTGGGAGAGAATAGTTAAGGAATCAAGGTGTTTATGCTTGAACTTCCAATTCCAATTTCACACGTACATGCGCCACTTGAACCTTCTGTAGAATAATCTTTCATAAGGTTTGGAAAGGTTGGAGAAAGTTACAAGGAGATTCGCTGGCTTCATTGCGCAGGAGCGCTGAGAGAGACACGCTTTTGTTTGATGTACACTTGAAGTGTGCGGTCTCGCCAGTCTGTGTTTTCCTTACAAATGCTCTGCGGAGTCATTATGCCTGTGGTTGGAATGCGGTGGATTTATAAAATGTAAGCTATGAACCTCACTAACGGAAGGCTGCTCTTATTTAAATGCTGATGTGCGCTTGATTGTGTAGACTGCTCGCGCATGCGGCTTGTGCACGACTCCGTGTAAGGGGTTTAATGTTCTTGCGTCTCAAAATGGTTTTATGACGCAAAATTAATGTAAACACGGGCAGTTACGTCTTAGCGGATTAAATACGGACGTGATAAACCACGTAACTTCCATTTCAACAGAGATCCGTGCGTAGATGTGGCTTAATAGATCTCCAACTGTCTATGGTGTCATGGTAGTAATTTCTACAAATTCTTCAATTCCTGAATTATTGTTATGTTATGGTTAACTGATGATTCTATTCTTGTAACATTGGAGTTCTGAATTGTTGCTTCGATTACCTGGTCAATAAATTGTAACGTTGATTCTATTCTGACTGCCTCTAAGATTGCTTTCTCCCTAAAAGATTAGTGGATTCGTATATTTCCGGAAGCCAATTCAAGTCTACTTGGATGCAGAGGCGGGTAAATAATTCCTTTACTTTACTTACTTTAAACAAGCACTTGACCAATCCAAAGCTATTACAAGTGTGGTACATTGATCTGCTAACATATCTAATAGTGGCCAAGAAACCTTTACTGAAGTAAACGATTTGAACTAAAGTTCTGAGGGGGCTCCAAGGGGGTTATTCGATGTCTCTGATTGTGTACGTGTGAATTAACGGCAAATCTTAGATACATAACCATAATTTACCTCTGATTGATGACCGGGCCTGACGAGATTGTGTCCGTGAGACCTGTGAAAAACAGGGCCTCTAAGCGATATAGTTTCCCTACATCTGAGCGGATAAAGTATTAAAAAGAGCTGAAAAGAATAATCAATCATTCGTTCATATTTTAAAGATGCACAGATATCATTAAAACCTTTTCATTTATGGAGTCAGATGAAATAACGAGATAAAATATATAAGAAAAAGTGTTCCATTTAATCTTGTTGTGTCGTGGAAAAAGGAAAGACAGTAATACGCAAAAGGACTTCACCCGCTGAACGACTGGCCGTCATTGGGTCGATCGAGCCGGGCCTTACAGGTATAAAAAGCTTAGTTTACCGCAGCAGCGGTCATCAGAAGACCGAAAGAGTGTAAAGACCATCGACTCTATCGTGCGACTCCACCGGACAGGGAAACCGGCAAGGGATATAAGTATCGCTTTTTATTTATCTTCTTTCTTACTGTTTGTTTCCCTTCTGTTTTAGTTTTTATAACCAATTCTTACTATGTGTAAGTTGTTGTTTGTTAGCATGTGTGCTTGGCAGTGTCTTTTTTTAGGATTACTGATAAACTACTGCCGTTTGATTTATCTATTTTAATTTTAGATAAATTATGTATGAATTTATTATGTCTTTATAGGTATTTTCTTTAGTTTTAGTTTTAATAAATTATATTTATTTTAGTAATGTTACTTCAATATACTACATGGAAATAACATATATAGTGTGTGTTTGGCTTAGTGTCATGTTAGAATAATTTGGTATACCTTTTGTTGTTTTAATATTTCGAAATGTTTTTAGCTTTATTTTTTGTTTTCATTTAAATGTTTAGTTTTGAAATGTTGTTGTATGCATTTGTCATTTTATTTAATTTCTCAATTTTCTTAAATGTGTATATATATAGTATTTATAGAGTTTAACTTATAGTTGTAGTTACTTTTTCTTATTTGTAAGTCGCTTTGGATAAAAGCGTCTGTTAAATGACTAAAAAGTAAAAAGTAAAAGTAAAAGAGAAAGGAGTCAGAAAAGATCAACTCAAACACTAATGAACATGAATATGAGTCGTTAAATTAACCACTCGTGAAGGGGTAGAGAACTGGTGCACATGCACACATTCCTGGTTTTAAAACACTACAGACTTCAATTCACTGTAAAGCCTCTTGTCTTCAATTGAGTGGTAATTTCAGTGGCCCAGGGATAATCTATTTGGGTTTGGGAATAATAAAATATCCTCATTTATGCTATTGTGTGTGACAGTGTATATATATTAGTGCTGCAAATCATTTCTGTAAAAATTAAATTACAATTTTCAGAAATGTCTCGCGATCAAGTTTTTAAAATGCATTTAGATTAACTGATTTCACATTCAATCTTCAAATTAATGTACAAACAACATAGACAGTATATTTCTTTAATGGCATCTTTTTTATGACTGATAGCCAGTATCAATGTCTCTATAACCCCCCCCCCCCCCCCATATTTAACCATTGACCGTAGCCATTTAACATTACAGTATAATTGAGAGCCATCAATTTGAACATTTTATAGACTTAAAAAAAAATCACTTTATTCAAGTGAGCTTAAAACAATCTTCACATAAACCCATAATAATCAATGTCATATCGAGCTACCTAGCTACATATTTAGCTTTGATATGAAATGTTACGCCTTTGTGCGTGTAATTAAAGATCACACGTCTGAAACGCTTCCCATTTGATGTGGTTGTAAAGAGATTTTGCCCCTGCATTAATTGTGTTACCAGCCCCGCCCCTGGAATTAATTGTGTTACAGCCCCGCCCCTGGATTGTGTTAAGCCCCGTAACACAATTATTAACCATTGTGTTACAGCCCCCGCCCCTGCATTAATTGTGTTACAGCCCCGTAACACAATTATTAACACATTGTGTTACAAGCCCGCCCCTGCATTAATTGTGTTACAGGCCCGCCCCTGCATTAATTGTGTTACAGCCCGCCCCTGCATTAATTGTGTACAGCCCGCCCCTGCATTAATTGTGTTACAGCCCCCGCCCCTGGATTAATTGTGTACAGCCCCGCCCCTGGATTATTAAACACATTGTGTTACAGCCCCTGCATTAATTGTGTTACAGCCCCGCCCCTGCATTAATTGTGTTACAGCCCCGTAACACAATTATTAACACATTGTGTTACAGCCCCTGCATTAATTGTGTTACAGCCCCGCCCCTGCATTAATTATGCTACATTTTAATTTTGACAGCACTAGTATATAAATAATTATCTAACATCAAAATGTAACCTATATTCACTGTGTTTTTTTGTTACAGTTAGATACAAAACATAAATCTATTTGTATTATTATTTTATAAAATTGTTTCCAATTCACTTATCTTCTGAGATGGTTTATTTATCACCTATGGTATCGGTTTAGTGTTGATACCGAGGTATTACACTCTGGTATCATAATGAAACCAAAACTATGGTATTGAGCATCCCTATCGTATTGTTATGCATGCATTGGTCAGAATGGACAATACAACAGTGATAGCCTACATTAATCAGTAGGAAAGTCCTAAAAATGTGGTCCTAATCCATCTTTTGGATGATAAAGCTCAAGAGCAGAGTTTTCTGCAGTCAGAGTTTATCTGGCCATGATCTGGGAATGTCATATAGAACTCTACTCATGTACTACAAGCCAGCAGCCTACTTGTTTGCAGTTAATGAGAAGAGAATGGTGGTTACAGACATTCACTCGGGGCCTGAATAACATTTTTGAAAATTGTGGGAATTTCCCTCTTAAAGGTAGGGTAGGCGATTTCGAAAGGCAAGCAAGATACCACTGCATAATCACTCTGCATAGCCCCGCCTCCTCCATAATCACTTTGCATAGCCCCGTCTCCTCCAAAACACATGAGCATGCTCAAGCAGACCAGAGACTAACCCGAGAGACGCCGTTAGGGGAGGATTGAATGCAACTCTGATAACCTCACGTCTCATTCACCGGTGAAAACATTACAGTAAAGCGCATACTATTACAATAATAGTGCCTTTCATTCTTGCCTGGAACGTACTGATGACATATGTCTGCGCAAACAGGGTGCAGCACAGCCTATCGTAACATACGGACTGAACATTTCTATTGGACGAACATTTTATGGTCCTATGCCTTCCACAGACTATATAAATAAATGTATACTACTTAACTTGTGATAGCTATTGGGCTATGAAGAGATTTTCAACTAGCATAACCAAAAATGTGTTTGAACCAAATCACCTACTCTGCCTTTAAAGGACTCGTGTCGGTGTTACCAAACCATTTTGATTATCCTTGATTTATATATGACAAACATTTCTTGAATTTCTCAAATTATGTTCAAGAAGAAAGAAATTCATACAGGTTTGGAAGGACATGATGTTGAGGAAATTAAGACAATTTAATGAATCTCCATTTAAGAACGTTATTATTTGTAAAAACACCTAATTTATATAAGACACTGATATGTATCTTTAATCAGGGCCCTACTGAATTAATATTCAACTTTACTAAATTAAAATTAATTCTTGAAAGAAGTTCTTGCCTGGAATCCAGAGTTGAGATGACTAGTATTAGTAGGATACTGGTCACAAGAAGTCAATCCGTGGTCCTCATTACCATGATTATATGGTTTTTAAATAAATAATAAGTAACAATAAACAATCAAATTTTAGTTTAAAAACTAAACATGACGAAACTACAAAACACCTATACATTAAAGCATTCCACAATGTAATAACAGTAACATTTATAATAAATACATTTCTGCCAACATATAGGCTATTTGTACAGTATTAATAACTTTGAGTTAAATTATAGTTGAGTTTTCCAATATACCTCATTGTCGTGACTGTTTTCATCCAGCACCACTGCAGAACCTTTAATGTTCTCATATCACACGACTGAGTAACAATAATTCTGTGTAACATCTGAATGGATAAAGCATCTTGTGCGGTTTATTTCTTATAAATCGTGGCAGAAGTGCGGCACGGTGCAGGTGAATTGATCCGCTCTGCTTTGACGCGCGGCTGGCTGATGCATCGGTGAGTGCTGCTTCGTGCTTTTTGGAGTATTTGCTTTATGCGGTTGCGCTGTATTTTAAAACCAGCGTCTAGTACCAGGGAGGTCTCCCTCATTTCTGTTAACGGCCCACTATTTGAATAGAATGTCCCGGTGCTCCCGATGGCCAGTAGACCTCTAGACCCTATGTACTCTGTCACCCTTTCCCCCCACTAGCGACATCTCCTGTATGTGTGCACGTGTGTGTGTGTGTTTGTGCGTGCATGCGCGTGTGTGTGTATGTGCGCGTGGGTGCGAGTGAGTGTGAGTGTAACGGATGTATGCCAGTAAGGACTGTGTGTAAACCTCACTCTCCTGACCTCAAAAAGAGGCGCTCTAGCGACTGACGCTAGAGGCTGTAGCCTTTGGCGTTACTTGTTAGAGCGTCCGCCTCCCGCGCCGGAGTCCCGGGTTCGCGACCCGCTCGGTGAGTTGGTGCGGACCCGTGTTGGGGGGGGTTACGTGTGTGTGTGTGTGTGTGTGTGTGTGTGTGTGTGTGTGTGTGTGTGTGTGTGTGTGTGCGTGTATTTGTTTATTTGTATGTGCGCATGAGTGTGTGCATGGTGTGTGTGTATGTGCACGTGTGTGCGAGTGAGTGTGTGCGCGTGTGTGTGTTTGTTTGTACGTGCGCATGAGTGTGTGCGTGTGTGTGCGAGTGAGTGTGTGCGCGTGTGTGTTTGTTTGTATGTGCACATGAGTGTGTGCGTGTGTGTGCGCATACGTCTGTGCATGTGGAGTGTGCGCGCGAGTGAGAGCGATAATCGGCATGCGATTCATATGCAGAAACTGACTTTGGCGTGCTTATGATATGCAATCAATATTTGTAGTAGAAAAGAAGAAGTGGTGGTTCACAACCCCACCCAAAAATAAATAAATACAACTTAAGTACTAAACAAAAAGTACTTTTTAATTTTCATAATGTGCAATGAATGTATATAATGCCACAATAAATAAATAAACAATAGCTTGCAATTCAATTCACATTTATTTGTATAGCACGTTTCATGAAGCAGCTTCATAGAAAACTAATATTTCTACATTAAAACACTTTTAATAATTTAATTACACGAGTCAATCTGGGGGACGAACAAGCACTAAACGAGCTCCGACTGATGCAGAATTACTAAACCACTGACTACAGCGTAATCTAAAGCACCTTACAGTATAAAACACTCATACTTTTAAGCCAAATAGCGTGCAGATTATCTTTCCCACACTGACATCTGAGTGCTAGGCTTTTATCTCGTGTTTTCTCTGCTTTGAACTTACTGCTTGAATGCATTCACTTACTGGATGATCTGTTTCGACGATTGTTTTTTAGAGCCGAATAGAAGAAATGGATTATGTTTGCATCTTCCCGTTAATCTCCCTAAAGCTGCTTTAAGAGAATCTGTGTTTTATAAAGTGCAATTTAAAGGTGACTTAATCAGGGCTTCAGACGGCGTTTAAAATAGTCCAAAAATATTAATTTGCGAGGGAAAGGTCACCATTGGCAACGACACAAATCCACTCACTATGATTGTAAAATTAGCATCCTACGTGGATGTTTTATAACCAGTAGCCTATTAATTAATTTGTTAACGCAATGAAATGAGATGCTTCTCATGAATGTTTCACTGAGTGAGAGCGCCAAACTATGAAATCGAGAGTCATTCTTCCGCGCCAGAAACAATATCTGACATTTCCAAGCGATCCTTATCTCTGTGAAGCACCAGCGCGGATGATAACAGCAAGAAATAGTTTAGTTAATTATGGGAACTCACCGTTTAAAAAACAAGAGAGACCGCGAGAAAACACAGCGAGAGTCACATGCATAAAAACGCACGCGATCACGTAATCCCGAAGAATGCGCCACAGACTACGTTTCTGACAAAAAAGGAGTTAAAACAATTAAATCTATATAAATGTAGGTGTGGTGCGGCTTGAGACAAATTGTTGAATAAAGTCGTTGTATTTGTTTTATTTGAGTACAAAAAGTATTCTCGTAGCTTCATAACGTTACGGTTGAACGACTGATGGCAGATGGACTATTTTGGCGATGTCTTTCATATTTTCAGGGCCTTAGCAGTGTTAATTGTTTGGCAGTGAATGGGTTTGGAAGACATGGGGGTGGGTAAGTGATTAATAACAACATTAGTAATCCTTTAAGAGAAGAGATAGGACAGCTCACTCTTTCGTTTCACTGTATGCCACACAGACTGGAAATATGATGCAGAAGTTTGTTCCAGTGATTGGAAATGTCTACAGCTATATCCCTTTAGCCCCAAAAGCAAGTGTGAGTTGATAGTCATTGCTATAGAGTTATGCTGTGCCATACGAACACCTTTTGCTGTGAAGACCCAGCGCTGGCTGCCTCACATTTACAGAGCCCTTTGTGTTTTTCATGCATCTGATCAGACTACAGGGCCAATATACGGCTGTGCACTTCCACATGCAACAACACTAGGATACGAGGAAGAGCAACACGTCGCACAACGGATGCCTTTCGTCACTTTCTGCACGACCTGTTTGGAGCAATCTCAAAGTTGAGTGACTGTTTGTGCAATCAAGGGAATGAAGGACAAATTGGTGAGAAACGGAGAGTTGGAGGACTTTCTCAGTCACACAAACTTAAGTTCAGTTTCTGAATTAAATATGACCAATATGCGATATGACCAAAATCTTATATCACGATATGACAAATTTTATATCACGATAACAATATATATCACGATATAGTGATTTTTTTGTTTTAAGGTTTTTATTATATTAAACTCTTTGATACCATATAATTTTCATAATCCTTGTCATCAATGTCAATATCAAACTAATACAAGCCTAAAGAGAGAGAGAGAAACTCAACCTCACCGAAGATAAATAAACAGTCAGCGATGAAATAAGGATAAGAAACTAATTACAAGCAATTGGACCAAAAAATACAATAAATAAGAAACGCTACATACATTCTGTAAATTAATTAGTCTTCACTGTGTTAATTATATCTGTCTATGAAAGATATAATTAAACGTGTATTATGCATAGATTAAATACATATTATAAATATATTGTTATTATTGTTATTTATGCCGTGAGCAGTGAGAGATGTTCTAGCAGTGTGGTGTGATTAACATAAATGAATATTGGAACGCTTCCCCTTTAGACCGAAGTCCGGATCCAATATAGCTCAGTTACGGTTACATATGTGTTTTCTCTTTCTGCCGTTTACTCTTTCTTAAGACCTAAATCACTGTGTTTATGAGGATACTTGCAAAGACGGGGATTATGATGCATATAAGTGTGTTTATGTAATTGTTCAAAGTGGGCAAAAAATTAAATGTGCGCTCCTCTCACACAGAAAGAGACGGCACACGCATATGGGTCTGTTGTTTGTGTTTCACAGCTTAAAATCGGTTGTTTTAAAACTGCAGTGCTTAAAAACGTGAGCATGCTACAGATGTAGTCCCTCGTTTAGTAACGAGCTCCTGGTTTTGTGGTCGTTCTGTCTCCCGTCACGCGACGTATAAAGATCGCAGTCACTCAAATGATGAAAAGGTATTACCGGAAACAATGTATTTTGCGACACCACGATATAAACGATAGAACATAATATGAAACGATAGACTTTTTATTTCGTCCATCCGATATATATCATCATATCGCACAGCCCTAGCTGACGGCCAAAGTGATACGGACATAATCATTATTTGACTGTATATAGATCATAAGTTGAAAGTGACATTCAGTTCCCAGAACATTCAGAAGATGCTGAAACTGTGAGAAGAGGAGGACATACACAACATGGTGACTAAAAGTTAGTTATTTTTTTTATCTAGGTGCATTATATGTGGCTTTAAAATTATAATGAAAAAGTTTACATGCACTTGACTCTTAACACTGTTGTTAACTGAATGATCCACAGCGGTGTTTATTAGTTTAATAACCGGGCATTCCGGTGGCGCTGCTGAGTTCAGTCGCCTGTGAATTAGCTCCGCTCAGAATTGTGCTTTTATGTGTGTTTCTTTACCTAGTTTTTATTTTTTTACTTCTCTTTTGATACGTGTATCGTCTGCAATGATTATGTACGACAGAAGAACACTTTTGGACATTGGACAACGCTACATTAACCTGATTCAGAACACTTTATCCGCTGATCCAGCGTGGCCATGGGAGATACTCCGGAACAACGTGTTGAACAACGACCACCTGAACAACCGCAGGAGGCGAAGGAAACACCGTGGGAGACGTGCTGGAATACGCAACAGACTGAGGAAAAGGGCTCACAGCCCTCCTCTACCAAGTATTCTGCTCGCTAATGTCCAATCCTTGGAGAATAAGATGGACGATCTTAGAGCCAGGATTAGTTTCCAACGAGACATTAGAGACTGCAACATCTTTTGTTTGACCGAAACGTGGCTCACGCCAACGGTCCCGGACACCGCTGTAACGCCGTCTGATAACTTCTCTGTTTTACGGATGGACAGATCAGCCGAGGCCGGAAAAAACAAAGGTGGTGGAGTGTGTTTCTTTATTAACAAGAAATGGTGTGACCCCAGGAATATCTCCATTCTGTCGCGTTCCTGTTCGCCTCATCTGGAGCATCTCTCCATTATCTGCCGCCCCTTCTATCTGCCCCGGGAATTTACATCGATCCTCGTGTCTGCCGTTTATATTCCTCCACAAGCAAACACTAGCGTGGCTTTGTCCAATCTCCACGATGAAATCAGCGGATATATCAACAAACATCCCGACGCTGCTTGTATCATCGCTGGGGACTTTAACAAGGCCAACCTCAAGAAAGTCCTGCCGAACTTTCATCAACATATATCCTGTCCAACCAGAGGACTGAATTCACTGGATCACTGCTACACTCCGCTCAATAACGCCTACAAAGCCCACTCACTGCCGGCTTTTGGCAAATCAGATCATGTCGCCATCTTTCTCACGCCGGAATACAAACAAAGGATCGCTCGCGAACCGCCGGTGGAGAGGGAAGTGACGCGTTGGTCCTCCCACTCTGAAGCTATGCTACAGGCGTCTCTTGATGACGTCGACTGGGACATGTTCCGGGCGAGTTCATCTGACATCAGCGAATTCACGGATGTAGCAGTAAGCTTCGTAAAACACGCTAACCCGAGCAAGCCACTGAAACGGTAACAATAAGGACATTTACTAATCAGAAACCGTGGGTGGACAGATCAATCCGTGATGCGGTTAACCATCGCACTGCCGCATACAATGCCGGTCTGTTGTCAGGAAACATGAGCGAGTACAAAACATTGTGCTACGCTCTCCGGCGTGCAATACGAGCCGCTAAGCGCCGGTACAGTGAGAAAATTGAGTCACATTTCCAGCTCAATGACTCTCGACGCATGTGGCAGGGACTGAAGACCATCTGTTCCTCTGGAAATAAATCCTCCGCAGAGGTGAGAGCAGATCCGCTGCTGGCCGAAGAGCTAAACACCTTCTACGGTCGCTTTGACTGCAATGGCGGCGCAAATCTGCCGATCAGCACGTCTGGAAGCAGCAGACAGAGCAGCAATGATCATGTAATCACCTTTTCAGAGGACGACGTTCGGAGGGAACTAAGGAGAGTGAACGTCAGAAAAGCAGCAGGACCTGATGGGATTACTGGCCGCGTTCTGAGGTCCTGTGCTGATCAGCTTGCTGGTTTGTTTACTTCCATATTTAATGAGTCCCTTGCTACCTCTGTTGTTCCCACCTCCTTTAAAAAAAGGTGTCATTTAAATTGCATGTGGACAAATAGGCTGTTCGTGGTCAAACAGGTGGTGAGTGGGACAAATAGGCTGTTTGTGGTCGTGGGGGGGGGGGCAAGGGGTGTCATTTAGATTGCACGTGTACAAATAGGCTGTTCGTGGTCGGAGGGGAGAGGCAAGGGGTGTCATTTAGATTGCACGTGGACAAATAGGCTGTTCGTGGTCAAACAGGTGGTGAGTGGGACGAATAGGCTCTCTGTGGTCGGGGGGGAGGAGGGGCAAGGGGTGTCATTTAGATTGCACGTGGACAAATAGGCTGTTCGTAGTCAAACAGGTGGTGAGTGGAACAAATAGGCTGTTCGTGGTCGGGGGGGGGGGGGGGTGGTTGGGGGCGGTTCTAGACAGCTGGGGGCCAATAGGGAGCTTCCGGACAAAAAAGGCTCTTCTTGGGATGTTTAGGCTGCCTGTGGACGCCCACCCCCCACCCATTTGACCATCCCCCCCCGTAGGCTGTCTGTGTTCAAGAGTGCGCCGCCTTGTGGCCAAACTGAAGAGTACAGCAAATGGAGCAAAAAACTGTGAAAATCCATCACCGTTCCGTGGGGCCCTTGGGGGCCCCAGGCCCCGGTCGAAGCCTTGGATCGGGCCTGTGAGGCCTCCCCCCGGCGCCCATGTGGTCTTTGGGGGCAGGAAAAATCATCTAGGGGGCGGCGCGCAGCGTCCACAAACTGCCTGCCACCCAGCACCTATTAAGCGCTAAGATGACCCCTGCTCTAACCTGATGGCCTTAAGTGGGTCATGACTTTGGCGGGTGGCCTCGATCGGTTGACAACGGTTCTCACAACGAGTTACAACGACTTTACTGACGGGAGTCGATCTCAATTTCAGGACTTGAATTCAAGGATTGGTTAAGGGAGTTCAAAGTGAGAGAGAGGAAAGGAAAAACACAAAGTGAGACACGAGAGAAAGAAACCAAAAAAAAAAAAATGTTTGAAAACAAAAACAAAACCAAAGCAAAGAGACACAAGGACACAGAATGAGGTGAGACTGCAAACGTGTGTCACATGTGTGGAGTAACTCCTCTCTACTAGAGATTGGTCCTAGCAGTGCTGCGGGGGAGAGAGTATGGGTTGTGTCTAAGCATGGTTGCTATATGTTTTCCTAAAATGACAATACTTATGCTTGTGTGGTGTAGAGCATATGTTTGTCGGTCTGTGTCAGTGGGTTTGATCTTCCCCCTTTTCATGTCGGTGGTTTGGATTTGCCGGTTGGAGCTGGCAACACATCATGGTGCATCGTGTGCGTGTGTCAGCATAATCCCCCTTTGGCCGTGAGGTACTATGAGCTTTGGCGCAGTGAGTGGCTCAGGGACATATGTGAGAACACCGTCTCGCAGATGCAGCATGTGTTAGACAGAGTGGAGCGTGCGGAGCTCGGAGGATGTGTTTAGGTCCTTGGAGGAAATGGGATGTTCTAATGGGTCGGACATGTGAGCTGCCATGGTTCGTAGTGACGAATCCGCATTTTGGAGGGTGAAGAGATCATCAGCAGCGAACTGAGGTGATATGGCAATGTGGGAGGGGGCAGAGGTGTGCACGCCAGTGGCGTGCTGGCGGCGGGTTACTGCTGCCACTGTAGGGTTGGGTAGGAGGGCATGAAGTGTCCAGGGCTCTTTATGTAATGCACCTGCTTTGGTGAGGGCATCGGTTTGGTCATTTGAGGGGCTGGAGTTTGGGAGGAAATGTTTAGGCTGTCGGAACTGATCTGGTATTCTTCGGAGGAGTGGCAGATGACTAAGACAGCACTTTCAGGAACTTGAGGGGTTTCATCAGCAGGTGTTTGTTGGGCACTGCTGTGATCTGGAGTATTGGGTGTTGATTTCAAGATTTCACACTTACATCTACTAGCACGATAAACGTAATGCGTATTTGGCGTGTATGGTAATACGTTGTAGGCGTGCTGTCCTGGGGGAGGGCTCCTAGCCGGGAATGGCCCGAACCCAGTGAACCCCCAAAAAGCAATAGAATGTAGGACAGCCGCCAGACTAAGATTCCCCCCCCCCAAATATGCGTTTGAAATCTGGCGGGAGCTAGTTCCGAGGAGTAACTTGTGTGGCAGGCCGGGGGGGTCTACATGCTCTGAGGGAGCGGTTTGGCATGCATGCATGAGTGGCCCCCACCGACTGCCGGAGTGAACTTCGTGGTTTTGGGGTGACCGGTCGGGGAGGGCTCAACCAAGGCCCAGCGATGGCTCACCGCATTGGGACGGGTGAACCCTGCCCGCCGATGGAGGAGCAGCGTGGTTGGAGCCCTGGCCAGGAGGACCCGAGTTGCCTGCAGTGGGATAGTTCACGGAGTCGGCGTACCGGCCCTACTGGCCATCAGCCCCTGCTAATCAGAGGACAGAGGGCGGTATCTGGCCGAGAGGACCCATGAAGCCTCCGATAGGGCACAATAACCCTCCGACGGACGGGTGGGTCCTATCGGCTGAGCAGATAAAAATAGTTTGGGACACCCGACAAGGAGGCTCTCGCATCATCCGATGGGAGATCGAGACTCACGGCATCGAATGGATGAGCGTCGCATGCGGATGGCAAGCATAGGAGCCCACCGGGAGACCAGCGTCAACGTCATGACATGAGACCAAGGCTACGCTGCCAGACGGATAGTCTCGCCGACGAGTAGGGAGAAGAGAAACCCGGAACTGGGGGGGCTCTGGCAGCATCCGATGGGAGATTGTAAGACTTAGGACATCGGACGGGTAAGCCTCGCCAGGCGGGGGGAAAAGGTTTGAGGATAGCAGAGACAGTTGAATGGTGTTCGGCGGGCAGACGAGGACCGCAGCGACGGCTAGGCCTCATCGCCCATCGGACGGAAAAAATAGGGTAAATGCTATGAGGTTTGCTTGCTTGCTTGCTTGTAAAACGAATTTAGTGGCGGTTCCTGATCAGTCTTGAAATCTTGGGCTGAATAGAATTCCCTGTGATGGCGTATCCCAAATAAGTGCCGTGAATTTGGATGGATGGCATGGCTTGGAATCTAGGGTGGTGTCGACTTTGCCAGCCAGGTGCTAAGGCCCACAATTTCATGGTCAATGTTCTAATATTGGGAGAGAATAGTTAAAGGAATCAAGGTGTTTATGCTTGAACTTCCAATTCCAATTTCACACGTACATGCGCCACTTGAACCTTCTGTAGAATAATCTTTCATAAGGTTTGGAAAGGTTGGAGAAAGTTACAAGGAGATTCGCTGGCTTCATTGCGCAGGAGCGCTGAGAGAGACACGCTTTTGTTTGATGTACACTTGAAGTGTGCGGTCTCGCCAGTCTGTGTTTTCCTTACAAATGCTCTGCGGAGTCATTATGCCTGTGGTTGGAATGCGGTGGATTTATAAATGTAAGCTATGAACCTCACTAACGGAAGGCTGCTCTTATTTTAAATGCTGATGTGCGCTTGATTGTGTAGACTGCTCGCGCATGCGGCTGTGCACGACTCCGTGTAAGGGGTTTAATGTTCTTGCGTCTCAAAATGGTTTTATGACGCAAAATTAATGTAAACACGGGCAGTTACGTCTTAGCGGATTAAATACGGACGTGATAAACCACGTAACTTCCATTTCAACAGAGATCCGTGCGTAGATGTGGCTTAATAGATCTCCAACTGTCTATGGTGTCATGGTAGTAATTTCTACAAATTCTTCAATTCCTGAATTATTGTTATGTTATGGTTAACTGATGATTCTATTCTTGTAACATTGGAGTTCTGAATTGTTGCTTCGATTACCTGGTCAATAAATTGTAACGTTTGATTCTATTCTGACTGCCTCTAAGATTGCTTTCTCCCTAAAAGATTAGTGGATTCGTATATTTCCGGAAGCCAATTCAAGTCTACTTGGATGCAGAGGCGGGTAAATAATTCCTTTACTTTACTTTACTTTAAACAAGCACTTGACCAATCCAAAGCTATTACAAGTGTGGTACATTGATCTGCTAACATATCTAATAGTGGCCAAGAAACCTTTACTGAAGTAAACGATTGAACTAAAGTTCTGAGGGGGCTCCAAGGGGGTTATTCGATGTCTCTGATTGTGTACGTGTGAATTAACGGCAAATCTTAGATACATAACCATAATTTACCTCTGATTGATGACCGGGCCTGACGAGATTGTGTCCGTGAGACCTGTGAAAAACAGGGCCTCTAAGCGATATAGTTTCCCTACATCTGAGCGGATAAAGTATTAAAAAGAGCTGAAAAGAATAATCAATCATTCGTTCATATTTTAAAGATGCACAGATATCATTAAAACCTTTTCATTTATGGAGTCAGATGAAATAACGAGATAAAATATATAAGAAAAAGTGTTCCATTTAATCTTGTTGTGTCGTGAAAAAGGAAAGACAGTAATACGCAAAAGGACTTCACCCGCTGAACGACTGCCGTCATTGGGTCGATCGAGCCGGGCCTTACAGGTATAAAAAGCTTAGTTTACCGCAGCAGCGGTCATCAGAAGACCGAAGAGTGTAAAGACCATCGACTCTATCGTGCGACTCCACCGGACAGGGAAACCGGCAAGGGATATAAGTATCGCTTTTTATTTATCTTCTTTCTTACTGTTTGTTTCCCTTCTGTTTTAGTTTTTATAACCAATTCTTACTATGTGTAAGTTGTTGTTTGTTAGCATGTGTGCTTGGCAGTGTCTTTTTTTAGGATTACTGATAAACTACTGCCGTTTGATTTATCTATTTTAATTTTAGATAAATTATGTATGAATTTATTATGTCTTTATAGGTATTTTCTTTAGTTTTAGTTTTAATAAATTATATTTATTTTAGTAATGTTACTTCAATATACTACATGGAAATAACATATATATGTGTGTTTGGCTTAGTGTCATGTTAGAATAATTTGTATACCTTTTGTTGTTTTAATATTTCGAAATGTTTTTAGCTTTATTTTTTGTTTTCATTTAAATGTTTAGTTTTGAAATGTTGTTGTATGCATTTGTCATTTTATTTAATTTCTCAATTTTCTTAAATGTGTATATATATAGTATTTATAGAGTTTTAACTTATAGTTGTAGTTACTTTTTCTTATTTGTAAGTCGCTTTGGATAAAAGCGTCTGTTAAATGACTAAAAAGTAAAAAAGTAAAAGTAAAAGAGAAAGGAGTCAGAAAAGATCAACTCAAACACTAATGAACATGAATATGAGTCGTTAAATTAACCACTCGTGAAGGGGTAGAGAACTGGTGCACATGCACACATTCCTGGTTTTAAAACACTACAGACTTCAATTCACTGTAAAGCCTCTTGTCTTCAATTGAGTGGTAATTTCAGTGGCCCAGGGATAATCTATTTGGGTTTGGGAATAATAAATATCCTCATTTATGCTATTGTGTGTGACAGTGTATATATATTAGTGCTGCAAATCATTTCTGTAAAAATTAAATACAATTTTCAGAAATGTCTCGCGATCAAGTTTTTAAAAATGCATTTAGATTAATGATTTCACATTCAATCTTCAAATTAATGTACAAACAACATAGACAGTATATTTCTTTAATGGCATCTTTTTTATGACTGATAGCCAGTATCAATGTCTCTATAACCCCCCCCCCCCCCCCATATTTAACCATTGACCGTAGCCATTTAACATTACAGTATAATTGAGAGCCATCAATTTGAACATTTTATAGACTTAAAAAAAATCACTTTATTCAAGTGAGCTTAAAACAATCTTCACATAAACCCATAATAATCAATGTCATATCGAGCTACCTAGCTACATATTTAGCTTTGATATGAAATGTTACGCCTTTGTGCGTGTAATTAAAGATCACACGTCTGAAACGCTTCCCATTTGATGTGGTTGTAAAGAGATTTTGCCCCTGCATTAATTGTGTTACAGCCCCGCCCCTGGATTAATTGTGTTACAGCCCCGCCCCTGGATTGTGTTACAGCCCCGTAACACAATTATTAACACATTGTGTTACAGCCCCGCCCCTGCATTAATTGTGTTACAGCCCCGTAACACAATTATTAACACATTGTGTTACAGCCCGCCCCTGCATTAATTGTGTTACAGCCCGCCCCTGCATTAATTGTGTTACAGCCCGCCCCTGCATTAATTGTGTTACAGCCCGCCCCTGCATTAATTGTGTTACAGCCCCGCCCCTGGATTAATTGTGTTACAGCCCCGCCCCTGGATTATTAACACATTGTGTTACAGCCCCTGCATTAATTGTGTTACAGCCCCGCCCCTGCATTAATTGTGTTACAGCCCCGTAACACAATTATTAACACATTGTGTTACAGCCCCTGCATTAATTGTGTTACAGCCCCGCCCCTGCATTAATTATGCTACATTTTAATTTTGACAGCACTAGTATATAAATAATTATCTAACATCAAAATGTAACCTATATTCACTGTGTTTTTTTGTTACAGTTAGATACAAACATAAATCTATTTGTATTATTATTTTAATAAAATTGTTTCCAATTCACTTATCTTCTGAGATGGTTTATTTATCACCTATGGTATCGGTTTAGTGTTGATACCGAGGTATTACACTCTGGTATCATAATGAAACCAAAACTATGGTATTGAGCATCCCTATCGTATTGTTATGCATGCATTGGTCAGAATGGACAATACAACAGTGATAGCCTACATTAATCAGTAGGAAAGTCCTAAAATGTGGTCCTAATCCATCTTTTGGATGATAAAGCTCAAGAGCAGAGTTTTTCTGCAGTCAGAGTTTATCTGGCCATGATCTTGGAATGTCATATAGAACTCTACTCATGTACTACAAGCCAGCAGCGACTTGTTTGCAGTTAATGAGAAGAGAATGGTGGTTACAGACATTCACTCGGGGCCTGAATAACATTTTTGAAAATTGTGGAATTTCCCTCTTAAAGGTAGGGTAGGCGATTTCGGAAAGGCAAGCAAGATACCACTGCATAATCACTCTGCATAGCCCCGCCTCCTCCATAATCACTTTGCATAGCCCCGTCTCCTCCAAAACACATGAGCATGCTCAAGCAGACCAGAGACTAACCCGAGAGACGCCGTTAGGGGAGGATTGAATGCAACTCTGATAACCTCACGTCTCATTCACCGGTGAAAACATTACAGTAAAGCGCATACTATTACAATAATAGTGCCTTTCATTCTTGCTGGAACGTACTGATGACATATGTCTGCGCAAACAGGGTGCAGCACAGCCTATCGTAACATACGGACTGAACATTTCTATTGGACGAACATTTTATGGTCCTATGCCTTCCACAGACTATATAAATAAATGTATACTACTTAACTTTGTGATAGCTATTGGGCTATGAAGAGATTTTCAACTAGCATAACCAAAAATGTGTTTGAACCAAATCACCTACTCTGCCTTTAAAGGACTCGTGTCGGTGTTACCAAACCATTTTGATTATCCTTGATTTATATATGGACAAACATTTCTTGAATTTCTCAAATTATGTTCAAGAAGAAAGAAATTCATACAGGTTTGGAAGGACATGATGTTGAGGAAATTAAGACAATTTAATGAATCTCCATTTAAGAACGTTATTATTTGTAAAAACACCTAATTTATATAAGACACTGATATGTATCTTTAATCAGGGCCCTACTGAATTAATATTCAACTTTACTAAATTAAAATTAATTCTTGAAAGAAGTTCTTGCCTGGAATCCAGAGTTGAGATGACTAGTATTAGTAGGATACTGGTCACAAGAAGTCAATCCGTGGTCCTCATTACCATGATTATATGGTTTTTAAATAAATAATAAGTAACAATAAACAATCAAATTTTAGTTTAAAAACTAAACATGACGAAACTACAAAACACCTATACAATTAAAGCATTCCACAATGTAATAACAGTAACATTTATAATAAATACATTTCTGCCAACATATAGGCTATTTGTACAGTATTAATAACTTTGAGTTAAATTATAGTTGAGTTTTCCAATATACCTCATTGTCGTGACTGTTTTCATCCAGCACCACTGCAGAACCTTTAATGTTCTCATATCACACGACTGAGTAACAATAATTCTGTGTAACATCTGAATGGATAAAGCATCTTGTGCGGTTTATTTCTTATAAATCGTGGCAGAAGTGCGGCACGGTGCAGGTGATTGATCCGCTCTGCTTTGACGCGCGGCTGGCTGATGCATCGGTGAGTGCTGCTTCGTGCTTTTGGAGTATTTGCTTTATGCGGTTGCGCTGTATTTTAAAACCAGCGTCTAGTACCAGGGAGGTCTCCCTCATTTCTGTTAACGGCCCACTATTTGAATAGAATGTCCCGGTGCTCCCGATGGCCAGTAGACCTCTAGACCCTATGTACTCTGTCACCCTTTCCCCCCACTAGCGACATCTCCTGTATGTGTGCACGTGTGTGTGTGTGTTTGTGCGTGCATGCGCGTGTGTGTGTATGTGCGCGTGGGTGCGAGTGAGTGTGAGTGTAACGGATGTATGCCAGTAAGGACTGTGTGTAAACCTCACTCTCCTGACCTCAAAAAGAGGCGCTCTAGCGACTGACGCTAGAGGCTGTAGCCTTTGGCGTTACTTGTTAGAGCGTCCGCCTCCCGCGCCGGAGTCCCGGGTTCGCGACCCGCTCGGTGAGTTGGTGCGGACCCGTGTTGGGGGGGTTACGTGTGTGTGTGTGTGTGTGTGTGTGTGTGTGTGTGTGTGTGTGTGTGTGTGTGTGTGTGTGTGTGTGTGTGTGTGCGTGTATTTGTTTATTTGTATGTGCGCATGAGTGTGTGCGTGTGTGTGTGTATGTGCACGTGTGTGCGAGTGAGTGTGTGCGCGTGTGTGTGTTTGTTTGTACGTGCGCATGAGTGTGTGCGTGTGTGTGCGAGTGAGTGTGTGCGCGTGTGTGTTTGTTTGTATGTGCACATGAGTGTGTGCGTGTGTGTGCGCATACGTCTGTGCATGTGAGTGTGCGCGCGAGTGAGAGCGATAATCGGCATGCGATTCATATGCAGAAACTGACTTTGGCGTGCTTATGATATGCAATCAATATTTGTAGTAGAAAAGAAGAAGTGGTGGTTCACAACCCCACCCAAAAATAAATAAATACAAACTTAAGTACTAAACAAAAAGTACTTTTTAATTTTCATAATGTGCAATGAATGTATATAATGCCACAATAAATAAATAAACAATAGCTTGCAATTCAATTCACATTTATTTGTATAGCACGTTTCATGAAGCAGCTTCATAGAAAACTAATATTTCTACATTAAAACACTTTTAATAATTTAATTACACGAGTCAATCTGGGGGACGAACAAGCACTAAACGAGCTCCGACTGATGCAGAATTACTAAACCACTGACTACAGCGTAATCTAAAGCACCTTACAGTATAAAACACTCATACTTTTAAGCCAAATAGCGTGCAGATTATCTTTCCCACACTGACATCTGAGTGCTAGGCTTTTATCTCGTGTTTTCTCTGCTTTTGAACTTACTGCTTGAATGCATTCACTTACTGGATGATCTGTTTCGACGATTGTTTTTTAGAGCCGAATAGAAGAAATGGATTATGTTTGCATCTTCCCGTTAATCTCCCTAAAGCTGCTTTAAGAGAATCTGTGTTTTATAAAGTGCAATTTAAAGGTGACTTAATCAGGGCTTCAGACGGCGTTTAAAATAGTCCAAAAATATTAATTTGCGAGGGAAAGGTCACCATTGGCAACGACACAAATCCACTCACTATGATTGTAAAATTAGCATCCTACGTGGATGTTTTATAACCAGTAGCCTATTAATTAATTTGTTAACGCAATGAAATGAGATGCTTCTCATGAATGTTTCACTGAGTGAGAGCGCCAAACTATGAAATCGAGAGTCATTCTTCCGCGCCAGAAACAATATCTGACATTTCCAAGCGATCCTTATCTCTGTGAAGCACCAGCGCGGATGATAACAGCAAGAAATAGTTTAGTTAATTATGGGAACTCACCGTTTAAAAAACAAGAGAGACCGCGAGAAAACACAGCGAGAGTCACATGCATAAAAACGCACGCGATCACGTAATCCCGAAGAATGCGCCACAGACTACGTTTCTGACAAAAAAGGAGTTAAAACAATTAAATCTATATAAATGTAGGTGTGGTGCGGCTTGAGACAAATTGTTGAATAAAGTCGTTGTATTTGTTTTATTTGAGTACAAAAAGTATTCTCGTAGCTTCATAACGTTACGGTTGAACGACTGATGGCAGATGGACTATTTTGGCGATGTCTTTCATATTTTCAGGGCCTTAGCAGTGTTAATTGTTTGGCAGTGAATGGGTTTGGAAGACATGGGGGTGGGTAAGTGATTAATAACAACATTAGTAATCCTTTAAGAGAAGAGATAGGACAGCTCACTCTTTCGTTTCACTGTATGCCACACAGACTGGAAATATGATGCAGAAGTTTGTTCCAGTGATTGGAAATGTCTACAGCTATATCCCTTTAGCCCCAAAAGCAAGTGTGAGTTGATAGTCATTGCTATAGAGTTATGCTGTGCCATACGAACACCTTTTGCTGTGAAGACCCAGCGCTGGCTGCCTCACATTTACAGAGCCCTTTGTGTTTTTCATGCATCTGATCAGACTACAGGGCCAATATACGGCTGTGCACTTCCACATGCAACAACACTAGGATACGAGGAAGAGCAACACGTCGCACAACGGATGCCTTTCGTCACTTTCTGCACGACCTGTTTGGAGCAATCTCAAAGTTGAGTGACTGTTTGTGCAATCAAGGGAATGAAGGACAAATTGGTGAGAAACGGAGAGTTGGAGGACTTTCTCAGTCACACAAACTTAAGTTCAGTTTCTGAATTAAATATGACCAATATGCGATATGACCAAAATCTTATATCACGATATGACAAATTTTATATCACGATAACAATATATATCACGATATAGTGATTTTTTTGTTTTAAGGTTTTTATTATATTAAACTCTTTGATACCATATAATTTTCATAATCCTTGTCATCAATGTCAATATCAAACTAATACAAGCCTAAAGAGAGAGAGAGAAACTCAACCTCACCGAAGATAAATAAACAGTCAGCGATGAAATAAGGATAAGAAACTAATTACAAGCAATTGGACCAAAAAATACAATAAATAAGAAACGCTACATACATTCTGTAAATTAATTAGTCTTCACTGTGTTAATTATATCTGTCTATGAAAGATATAATTAAACGTGTATTATGCATAGATTAAATACATATTATAAATATATTGTTATTATTGTTATTTATGCCGTGAGCAGTGAGAGATGTTCTAGCAGTGTGGTGTGATTAACATAAATGAATATTGGAACGCTTCCCCTTTAAGACCGAAGTCCGGATCCAATATAGCTCAGTTACGGTTACATATGTGTTTTCTCTTTCTGCCGTTTACTCTTTCTTAAGACCTAAATCACTGTGTTTATGAGGATACTTGCAAAGACGGGGATTATGATGCATATAAGTGTGTTTATGTAATTGTTCAAAGTGGGCAAAAAATTAAATGTGCGCTCCTCTCACACAGAAAGAGACGGCGCACGCATATGGGTCTGTTGTTTGTGTTTCAACAGCTTAAAATCGGTTGTTTTAAAACTGCAGTGCTTAAAAACGTGAGCATGCTACAGATGTAGTCCCTCGTTTAGTAACGAGCTCCTGGTTTTGTGGTCGTTCTGTCTCCCGTCACGCGACGTATAAAGATCGCAGTCACTCAAATGATGAAAAGGTATTACCGGAAACAATGTATTTTGCGACACCACGATATAAACGATAGAACATAATATGAAACGATAGACTTTTTATTTCGTCCATCCGATATATATCATCATATCGCACAGCCCTAGCTGACGGCCAAAGTGATACGGACATAATCATTATTTGACTGTATATAGATCATAAGTTGAAAGTGACATTCAGTTCCCAGAACATTCAGAAGATGCTGAAACTGTGAGAAGAGGAGACATACACAACATGGTGACTAAAAGTTAGTTATTTTTTTTATCTAGGTGCATTATATGTGGCTTTAAAATTATAATGAAAAAGTTTACATGCACTTGACTCTTAACACTGTTGTTAACTGAATGATCCACAGCGGTGTTTATTAGTTTAATAACCGGGCATTCCGGTGGCGCTGCTGAGTTCAGTCGCCTGTGAATTAGCTCCGCTCAGAATTGTGCTTTTATGTGTGTTTCTTTACCTAGTTTTTATTTTTTTACTTCTCTTTTGATACGTGTATCGTCTGCAATGATTATGTACGACAGAAGAACACTTTTGGACATTGGACAACGCTACATTAACCTGATTCAGAACACTTTATCCGCTGATCCAGCGTGGCCATGGGAGATACTCCGGAACAACGTGTTGAACAACGACCACCTGAACAACCGCAGGAGGCGAAGGAAACACCGTGGGAGACGTGCTGGAATACGCAACAGACTGAGGAAAAGGGCTCACAGCCCTCCTCTACCAAGTATTCTGCTCGCTAATGTCCAATCCTTGGAGAATAAGATGGACGATCTTAGAGCCAGGATTAGTTTCCAACGAGACATTAGAGACTGCAACATCTTTTGTTTGACCGAAACGTGGCTCACGCCAACGGTCCCGGACACCGCTGTAACGCCGTCTGATAACTTCTCTGTTTTACGGATGGACAGATCAGCCGAGGCCGGAAAAAACAAAGGTGGTGGAGTGTGTTTCTTTATTAACAAGAAATGGTGTGACCCCAGGAATATCTCCATTCTGTCGCGTTCCTGTTCGCCTCATCTGGAGCATCTCTCCATTATCTGCCGCCCCTTCTATCTGCCCCGGGAATTTACATCGATCCTCGTGTCTGCCGTTTATATTCCTCCACAAGCAAACACTAGCGTGGCTTTGTCCAATCTCCACGATGAAATCAGCGGATATATCAACAAACATCCCGACGCTGCTTGTATCATCGCTGGGGACTTTAACAAGGCCAACCTCAAGAAAGTCCTGCCGAACTTTCATCAACATATATCCTGTCCAACCAGAGGACTGAATACACTGGATCACTGCTACACTCCGCTCAATAACGCCTACAAAGCCCACTCACTGCCGGCTTTTGGCAAATCAGATCATGTCGCCATCTTTCTCACGCCGGAATACAAACAAAGGATCGCTCGCGAACCGCCGGTGGAGAGGGAAGTGACGCGTTGGTCCTCCCACTCTGAAGCTATGCTACAGGCGTCTCTTGATGACGTCGACTGGGACATGTTCCGGGCGAGTTCATCTGACGTCAGCGAATTCACGGATGTAGCAGTAAGCTTCGTAAACACGCTAACCGAGCAAGCCACTGAAACGGTAACAATAAGGACATTTACTAATCAGAAACCGTGGGTGGACAGATCAATCCGTGATGCGGTTAACCATCGCACTGCCGCATACAATGCCGGTCTGTTGTCAGTGTAAAGGAATTTTCCTTTATGGACAGTAATCAAACAGTGAGACATAGATTCAGATGTATGTATTATATGTTTTCTTCTCGTAGTTAGATAAGCATTCTTTGTGTGATGATTTACTATGATTGGAGGTAAAGTGGGAAGTGATAGAGGTAAGGAAACGCAGATGGTCAGGGGGTCAAGGGGGCATTTGCCTCCCTTTCTGTATAACCATTAATCGGTAAACAAACTGGTATCTTTCCCTCTAGAGGAGGGAAGGAGGAGGCCTTGGAAGGAAAGGACTATAAAACAGACCGGCACTGCTTCTCCTTACTTCTTCTCCTTAGCGCTCTCTTGCTCACTTGCTACTTCTTATCTCTGGCTCTCTGGCTCTCTGTCTCTCTGGCTCTCTTCTTATCTCTCTCTCTCTCTCTCTCTCTATCTTCTCTCTCTCTCTCCTCACTGACTCACAGCTATGTGTGTTATTTAAAAAGGGATCTCTTGCAAGGGAATAAAATACCTTTATTATTATAATTTGGACTCAGAGGTTGTCTCTTACTCAGTGATGATGTTTGTTAGAAAGAAAATTGCCACAACATCAGGAAACATGAGCGAGTACAAAACATTGTGCTACGCTCTCCGGCGTGCAATACGAGCCGCTAAGCGCCGGTACAGTGAGAAAATTGAGTCACATTTCCAGCTCAATGACTCTCGACGCATGTGGCAGGGACTGAAGACCATCTGTTCCTCTGGAAATAAATCCTCCGCAGAGGTGAGAGCAGATCCGCTGCTGGCCGAAGAGCTAAACACCTTCTACGGTCGCTTTGACTGCAATGGCGGCGCAAATCTGCCGATCAGCACGTCTGGAAGCAGCAGACAGAGCAGCAATGATCATGTAATCACCTTTTCAGAGGACGACGTTCGGAGGGAACTAAGGAGAGTGAACGTCAGAAAAGCAGCAGGACCTGATGGGATTACTGGCCGCGTTCTGAGGTCCTGTGCTGATCAGCTTGCTGGTTTGTTTACTTCCATATTTAATGAGTCCCTTGCTACCTCTGTTGTTCCCACCTCCTTTAAAAAATCTGTCATAATCCCTGTGCCTAAGAACAGTAAACCCTCTTGCCTGAATGACTATCGTCCAGTTGCCCTCACATCGACGGTCATGAAGGTTTTTGAGAGACTTTTAAAGAAACACATTTGCTCCTCCATCCCTGCTACCTTGGACCCTCTTCAGTTTGCCTATCGGCCAAATAGGTCTACTGATGATGCCATCTCCCAGGTACTGCACTCCTCCCTCACTCACATCGACAGCAAAAATGGCAACTATGTCAGGCTGCTATTCATAGACTACAGCTCAGCTTTCAACACTATAGTCCCCACCAAGCTGGCTGTTAAACTCTCAGACCTTGGCCTAAACACTTCACTTTGTGACTGGATTCAAGATTTCCTCACCGCCAGACCACAAGTGGTGAAAGTCGGCCAGTTCACCTCCAACTCCATCACCCTGAACATAGGAGCCTCACAGGGCTGTGTCCTGAGCCCCCTGCTATACTCTCTATACACCCACGACTGCGTGTCCTCTCACAGCTCCACCTCTATTGTCAAATTTGCGGATGATACTGTGGTTCTGGGCCTCATCAACAACGATGACGAGGCCGCATACTTGGATGAGGTGGAGAGACTTACATCATGGTGCCAGGACAACTGTCTCTCTCTGAACGTGAGCAAAACTAAGGAGCTGATCGTGGACTTCAGGAAGAGACAGCAGCAGCCCTACACTCCTCTTATGATCAGTGGAACCCCTGTGGAGAGGGTGAGTAGCTTCAAGTACCTCGGTGTAAACATCTCCGAGGACCTGACTTGGACTACACACATTCAAACACAGGTTAAGAAAGCCAGGCAAAGACTGTACCATCTGCGACAAGCTGAGGAAATTCAGGGTCTCACCAGCTATCCTGAAAACTTTCTACTCAGGGGCCATAGAAAGTGTTCTGACTCAGTGCATCTCAGTGTGGTATAATAATGCCACAAACCAGGACTGCAAAGCTCTACAGAGAGTCGTGCGCTTAGCTGAGCGCATCTCAGGGTCTGCTCTCCCCTCTCTGCAGGCCATCTACATCAAACGCTGTAAAAGCAGAGCTGCTAAAATCCTCAAAGATTCAACTCACCCCGGTAACCATCTTTTCTGTTTACTGCCATCTGGCAGGCGCTTCAGGAGCATGATGGCAAAGACTGAAAGACTGAGGAAGAGCTTCTTCCCTCAGGCCATCAGGCTCCTAAACTCAAACTCAGCCTCATAAACACTTACAAGACCCATTGTTAACTGTATATATTCTCTCTGTAGTCACATTCTCATCATTGCTGCTCTATGTACAATACCCTGAACAACCCGTCTGCACATCCCTCTTATTCACATTACTATTTATTAAGTCCCAGTACACTGTTTTTCTTTTTTTGTACATCTTATTGTTTTTTGCACATCTTGTTGTTTTTTTGCACATCTTTGTTGCACATCTTATTGTTTTTTGCACATCTTATTGTTTTGCACTTTTTTTATTTCATTGCACATTTTACTCTTATTTCTCCTTTTCTTACCATATGTATGCCCTTGTGTTATGTTACTTTATATAATTTGTATTCTTATTATTTTGCACTGTCCACTGAGCGGACCTGATTCGATTACATTTCACTTCTAATTATACCCTGTATAACTATTATGTGACAAATAAAGAAACCTTGACCTTTAGTGATAGTTGTTCATGAGTCCCTTGTTTGTCCTGAACAGTTAAGCTGTCTGCTGTGAATCCTTCAACTCACACAAATTATTCGGTTTTCCAGCATTTTTGTGTTTTTGAACCCTTTCCAACGATGACTATGATATTGAGATCCATATTTTCACACTGAGGGACTCATAAGCAGCTATTACAGAATATCAAAACACTCTCTGATGCTCCAGAAGGAGAAACCAAGCATTAAGAGACGGGGCGTGAACACTTTTGAACAGAATGAAGATATGTATATTTGTCTTGTTTTGCCTAAATATCCTATTTTTTTATTCAGTACTGCCCTTCAGAAGCTACAGAAGATATTTAGATGTTTTCCAGAAGACAAATTAATTTAAATTTACCCTGATCTTCAAATTCAAAAGTGTTTACGCCCCGGCTCTTAATGCATGGTGTTTCCTTCTGGAGCATCAGAGAGTGTTTTAATCTTCTGTAATAGCTGCGTACGAGTCTCTCAGTCATCCTCGGTGTGAAAGGCGGATCTCAAAATCATACAGTCATTGTTGGAAAGGGTTCAAATACACAAAAATACTGGAAAACTAAAGAATTAGTGTGAGTTGAAGGATTCACAGCAAACAGTTTAACGTTCAGGACAAACAAGGGACTCATGAACAACTATCACTAAACTAATAAACACAGCTGTGGATCATTCAGACAACAACACAGTGTTACGAATCAAAGGTGTGAAAACTTTTGAACTGGGTCATTTTTATAAACTCAACTATTATTTTCTCTTGTGGACTATATGTAAACATCTTATTCAGGTCAGTACTAAATAAACAATAGTGTGCAGTAGATCCCTCTTACTTTGTGAAATAATCAACATTTTGCAGATTCTGCAAGGGGTGTGTAAACTTATGACTTCTACTGTATGTGTTCAAATGAGGTAAAGAAACATTTTTAGCGCATATTGTACTTCTTATGCTGCTCGCGTGTGGGTTAAGTTTAATAAAGAGAGCACAGGTACGCTTCAGGGTGCGTACAATGACTGAATGAAGAAACCAAGACAATATAATTCTGCAATCGTTCCCTGCTTTAATGAGAAATTTGATGCATTAATGTATTTGTCGGCTGACAATTACAATTCCTAGGCTTACTGAAGTGCTATGAGGAAGTATTGCATTAACTATCTTTTTAATGTGTGCTGCATTGTCTGTTTCTTGCTAATGGACCTCGAGTCTGGAAATAAAGTTGACTTGAATTGTCTGTATCTGATAAAACATTAGGGCACTCATATGGCATTATTCACAAATATCCCTCATTTCTTTAGAGTTTGACATTTTTATAATTACCAAATGACCGAGTTCTGCTTTGAGAATGAAAACCAACCTGTTTTTTCCTCCGATTCTTCTCGTTTGACTCCGAATGCATCTTTAATCTTCATGTCTTCACTCTCCTCTTTAATAAACGCCATCTTCACAAGAGCCCCGTGGATCTCAGTGTGAGTCCGTTTTACTCAAATAAATATATTTAATGTATGTTACATAACGCATTACAGTGTTACATTCAGTAATCATTAATTGATTTGATAGTTCTCAGTAAAACAGATTGAACGAGTTGTATCGATTTAAATGCTTAAAACACATACCTTCAGTAGCAGGAGCGTGGTGAGGCGCGGCCTTATGACGTCAAACCACCAGACCAAAATAAATAAAAGTTGTTTTACTGCGGATCGCAGTTTATTCACCCATCTCTCTCAATCACCCTTGATTCTCGCACCTGTTTAAAGTCTTCATAGAGCTTCACCCGTATCACATATATATATATATATATATATAAACACACTGACAATTTTAAAGCAAGTGATCAAAGCAAGCGTTTTAAACAGGTCCATTTATTATCTTTCTTCTGGTGTAATGCATGACACGTCTTCAGTAAGCTCGTTTTTACTTAATATGGTATTTTTAAGGTAAGTGGTTGCAATCTATTTATTTTAGCTACATTTAAATGAACACATTTCTTCGTAAACTAACTTACAACATTTGTATTTTTATACGACTTCCCTTCAATTATGATGTGGAAAGATTAAAAGTCACGATAAACAATAAGACTTTGAGAGTGCACAGAGTGATCATAATCCAGCAAATACAGGACTAATATTATTAAACAAATGTGTTTTAGAAATAATACAATCAAGATCACATTGAAGTGCTTAGACACTTTACATAACACTGTTATCTAGTGCCATATATGTGTTTAGGAATGAGACAAACCCGGTTTCATTATCAATGAATAATGCATTCTTTATACAAATTAAGTACATGGCATTTCATTTTATAAAAATAATTGAAAGAGTATAAAATACCAAGTAAGAAGCATAAAGGTCACCATAAAAAAGAGACATCTAAATTGTATGAAATCTTTAATAACACTGATATATATATAAGGCTATATATATATTAGGCTATAGCTATATATATATATATATATACATATTAGGCTACATATTAGGCTATATATATATATATATATATATTAGTGGTGGACCGTTATCGGCGTTAACGTGCTGCGTTAACGCGAGACTCTTATCGGGCGATAAAAAAAATATCGCCGTTAATCTATTCTCAAAGTTGGGTTGGGAGCTGGGTCTATACTACGCAAGCTATGATGACTTTCACCCTGATTTTTTAGCGCGGATGTATACCTAGCCGAATTGCACTGTAGGGGGCGAGAACGAGTCTTCGAACTAGAGGCTCGCAGTCCGTGATGGACAGATTGTTAACGGCTGGTCTATGTGGTAATACAATCGGGCAGGACATCCAAACGCGCACCTATCATTCATCAACCTCAAATATGGCTTTTCATCTGAAAGATGTATGTAGTAGCAACTTTACATGGCCGCTCAATATGATGTTAACCTAGAGAAACGTGCGCTATTGAAGTGTGTGTGTGGAAGCGTGTTTGCTGCAGGACAGGCTCCGGTGCGCTCACTTGCTCTTAAAATCTCCGTCATTCTTGGTCATACAGATAAAAGTAGCCTAATACATCTTTCGAATCTGTAAAGACTCTACGTTTATTTGTGTGCACTCAGAATAACAACGAAACGTTGCGCTTTTAAGCAAACAGGATGCGTTTTAGGTCTCATGTGAACTTGAGCAAGAAACTCCGTCTTTGAAAAATATATCTATAGAGAGTGAAATGTCTAAAAAATAAAAATAGAAGACGTGTGTGTTAGCATGGATGATTTACATAAAATGTAATCTGTGCAACACTGTGCATAAGATGGCTTTCAGTTTAATATAATAACAAAAAACGACATTTTGGGTTTTTATTCAACTAATAAGGTGGGCACGCTGTGATCTGTACTATATTTCTACTGTAATTGACAGTTATCGGCAAAAAAAACAAAAAAAAACAACACGGGAGTGGGAGGGAATGGGAGTCATTCTTCCGGGAGTGGAACGGGATTTTCCTCCAGTTTTTTCGTGGGATTGGGACGGGAAGAGATTAAAGTTTGTGATGCATTTTGGAAACAGGAGATGAGCCCCTGGTCTAATGCGCCACCTGGCTTGAGAAACCCGTTCTCAAAGACTTACTTTTAGTCATTATTTGGGTAGCACACATATTCTGAATGCCTTCGGCAGAATTCAAATGAGCCATTTTAATCTAGATTAATTCCAAAATTAATCTAGATTAATCTAGATTAAAAAAAATAATCTATGCCCACCACTAATATACATATATATATATATATTAGGCTATATACATATATTAGGCTATATACATATTAGGCTATATATATATATATATATATATATATATATATATATATATATTAGGCTATATATATATATATATATATATATATATATATATATATATATACACAGGTGCTGGTCATACAATTAGAATATCATCAAAAAGTTGATTTATTTCACTAATTTCATTCAAAAAGTGAAACTTGTATAATGTATTCATTTCACACAGACTGATATATTTCAAGTGTTTATTTCTTTTAATTTTGATGATTATAACTGACAACTAATGAAAACCCCAAATCAACTTTTTGATGATATTCTAATTATATGACCAGCACCTGTATATATATTAGGCTATATATATATATATATATATATATATATATATATATATTAGGTTCTCTCTCTCTCTCTATATATATATATATATATATATATATATATATTAGGCTGTATATTAAGGTATATATTAGGCTATATATATATATATATAGGCAAGGCAAGGCAAGTTTATTTGTATAGCACATTTCATACACAGTGGTAATTCAAAGTGCTTTACATAAAAGAAAGTGAAATAACAAGGAGTTAAAAATAATAAAATAAGGAAATTTAAAATGATATAGAAATTGATTTAAAATGAAATTTAAAACATAAAATAATGCAGTCAGTTCGGACGTAGCACAGCGCTCATTCAACAAATGCACAGCTAAATAGATGAGTTTTGAGACCGGATTTAAATGTGGCTAATGTTTTAGCACATCTGATCTCTTCTGGAAGCTGGTTCCAGCTGCGGGCGGCATAATAGCTAAAAGCGGACTCCCCTTGTTTTGTGTGAACCCTTGGTATTTCTAACTGACTCGATCCTAATGATCTGAGTGGTCTGTTAGGTTTATATTCAGTGAGCATATCTGACATATATTTAGGTCCTATACCATTGAGTGACTTATAAACGAGTAAAAGTACTTTAAAATCAATCCTAAATGTAACTGGAAGCCAGTGTAAGGACCTGAGGACTGGTGTGATATGCTCAGATTTTCTGGTTCTAGTCAGAATCCAGGCAGCAGCGTTCTGGATGAGCTGCAGCTGTCTAATGGTCTTCTTTGGAAGGCCGGTGAGGAGACCATTACAATAATCCACCCTGCTGGTGATAAAGGCATGAACAAGTTTCTCCAAGTCTTGACTGGAAACAAAACATCTAATTCTTGCAATGTTTTTGAGATGATAGTATGCTGATTTAGTTACTGCTTTGACATGACTACTAAAACTAAGGTCTGTCTCCAGAATCACCCCAAGATTTCTGACTTGATTTTTAGTTGTTTGACCCCTAGAGTCAAGGTATGCATTCACCTTGAGAACTTCATCTTTGTTTCCAAATGCAATGACTTCAGTTTTCTCCTTGTTTAACTGAAGAAAGTTTTGGCACATCCAACTGTTAATTTCATCAATGCATTGGCAGAGAGAGTCAATGGGGCTATAGTCATTTGGAGATAAGGCTAGGTAGATCTGGGTATCATCAGCATAGCTGTGATAGGCAATTTGGTTCTTCCTCATTATCTGACTTAGTGGGAGCATATACAGGCTAAACAAGAGTGGTGCAAGAATAGAGCCTTGTGGGACTCCGCATGTCATGGACGTCCACTTAGACTTATGCTCTCCTATACTCACATAATAACCTCTCCCTTCTAAGTATGACCTGAACCATTTGAGTGCCATCCCAGAAAGCCCGACCCAGTTTTCCAGTCTCTCTAGAAGTATGTTATGATCGACAGTGTCAAACGCAGCACTAAGATCTAGTAGTACCAGCACTGATATTTTGCCAGAATCAGAATTAAAGCGAATATCATTTATTATCTTAATGAGTGCTGTCTCTGTGCTGTGATGCACGCGGAAACCAGATTGAAAATTATCCAGGTATCCATTTGAGTTTAAGTAGTTGTTCAGCTGATTAAAAACTACCTTTTCAATAATCTTACCTATGAAAGGAAGATTTGATATTGGTCTATAGTTGCTCAACACAGTGTTATCAAGATTCCGCTTTTTCAGAAGGGGCTTAACAACTGCAGTTTTCAGGGAGTTTGGAAAAGTCCCAGAAAGAAGTGAGGTGTTTACCACTTCTAAGAGATCTGCTTCTAAACAGTTAAGCACACTTTTGAAAAAAGATGTGGGAAGTGTGTCAAGATAGCAGGTTGACGATTTAAGATGCTGTACTATTTCTTCCAAAATTTTGCTATCAATTGTTTTAAAACCAGACATAGTCACTTCTTTTTGAGATTGCTGTCGAATCTGTGTGACCTCTGTATTACAGGAAGATGTGCCAATCTCCTTCCTGATATTACTGATCTTCTCTGAAAAGAAGGAAGCAAACTCATTGCATTTGCTGTCAGACAGCATTTCACTGGGAATCTGACTTGGGGGGTTTGTCAGTCTCTCAACAGTAGCAAAAAGAGTGCGAGTGTTGTTTAAGTTACTGTTTATAAGGTTTGAGAAGAAGGTCTGTCTAGCTGTGGCTAGTTCCAAATTGAAAGCATGAAGGCTGTCTTTATAGATGCTATAGTGTATTTCTAGTTTCGTCTTCCGCCACATCCGCTCAGCTTTTCTGCATTGTCTTTTCATATTCTGAACTGCTGTTGATTTTCTCCAAAATGATTTTTGTCTGCCATTCTTCTTGCTGACCTTTATCGGTGCAATATCATCAATAACATTCTTAACTTTTGAGTCAAATGAATCCAGGAGAAGATCAACAGAGTCTGCAGAAATGCTCGGTGTTAAAGATATTGCCTTCATAAATAGCACACTAGTGTTCTCATTAATGCATCTCTTTCTGACAGAGACAGATCTAGATTCAGTGGTGACAGAGGTCAATATATCAAAGAAAATACAGAAGTGATCAGACAGAGCTACATCCTTAATGACAATGGATGAAATGTTTAGACCTCTACTTATGAGTAAATCTAGAGTGTGTCCACGATTGTGTGTCGGTCCGTGCACATGCTGAATCAGGTCAAAAGTGTTTAAAACAGTTATAATTTCTTTAGTAGTTTTGATTTCAGCATTGTCTATGTGAATATTAAAATCCCCTGCAATAGCAAAACAGTCAAACTCTGAGGAAATCATTGATAACAGTTCTGTGAACTCTTCAACAAAGGCTGGGGAGTATTTTGGGGGCCTGTAAATAATAATAAACAGAATCCGTGGGGCACCTTTTAGCACAATACCTAGATATTCAAAAGACAGGTACTGACCAAATGACACTTGCTTGCATTGATAAACATCTTTAAACAGAGCAGCTACACCTCCACCTCTCCTAACAGTCCTGCAGACACTTATAAAATTAAAGTTAGGAGGGGCTGTTTCAGTGAGGACTGTTGCACTGCAGTTGTCTTCCAGCCATGTTTCAATTAGAAACATAAAATCCAGGTTGTTTGTGGTTATTAAATCATTGATCACAAATGATTTATTTTTTAGTGAGCGAGTGTTTAAAAATGCTAACTTAATGGAATTACATTTTGTCTCTACAGCAATCTTAGACTGATGCATAACAGGCCGCAAAACGATGAATACAATGACAGAAGGGTACAAAAGGTATAACATATAAGATATAAAAAGCTTCCCATTTAAATGAGTGATACTAGAAAAGTATATAAATATATATTAGGTTATATATTAGGCTATATAATATTAGGCTGTATAATTTTAGGCTATATATATATATATATATATATATATTAAGCTATATATATATATATATATATATATATATATATATATATATTAGGCTTTATATTAAAGCACAAACGAGCTTGCGCTGGAAGACACATAAGAGTATGTGGTGGATTTGGCTTGAGACAGCAGCGACAACACAAATAGAAAGTGAAAGTGAAAGTGTTGTCGGCAGACAACACAGACAAGTCGGCAGACAACAGTCGGCAGACAACAGTCGGCAGACAACACAGCTTCAGATGTGCTTAGTACACTCGAGAGATTGCGCGGGAGAACTTCAGACGTGTTTATGTTCATAAAACAGAACGCTCGAGAGATTGCGCGGGAGAACTTCAGATGTGTTTATGTTCATATAACAGAACGCTCGAGAGATTGCGCGGGAGAACTTCAGACGTGTTTATGTTCATATAACAGAACGCTCGAGAGATTGCGCCGGAGAACTTCAGAGGATGGACACGCGCACAGAGGATCCCGTCCACGGCAGTAAACAGGTACTGAACTCCGTCCGGGCTTCAGAATGACTGCATGTCCTCTGAATGCACAATAGTGGATATCTAATCCCAGAAACAGATCGGTAGTTCATGTTTCAGAACTTGTGTTACTTACGCCGTTTACTGTCATTTACGCTCGTGAGCGCATCAGATCTAATGCAGTTCAGTTCACAGCTTCCGGTTTGAATAGAACACACTATAAACATGAGCTTTCTGACTCTCATATACAGGGGCGTAGCAAGCTTTTCAAAAGTGCGTGGGATGGATGTGGTTTGTTTGTTAACAATAAAAACGATGAATACAATGACAGAAGGGTACAAAAGGTATAACATATAAGATATAAAAAGCTTCCCATTTAAATGAGTGATACTAGAAAAGTATAAAAACACACTCAGAACAGAAAATAAGTCAAAACTCTGTAGTAACACACTCTCCTCTATGCACTAGACACTTTTCCAAACACTGCTATGTGTACACAATCCCACAAAAGACACAATCCCATCGCAATATATGTATGTTTACATGCTTCTGCACTACAAATCATCTTGTACTGTTCCCCAGCTAGCTGCTTGACTCACAATGTTTCTCTCTGCACATGTACAGTATTTATGTGAAGCATTCGCATAGTTTGTATTTTTTATCTTTAGTTGTATAGGGTAAACTTTTACATAGAGTATACTTAGTCAAAATCTGACAGTAGGTTAGTTGTGTATAGGTTTATAGTGTTGTATGTCTGTATTTATGTAGCAACGGGGACCTGTGAGGCACGACATTTCGTTCCACTGTATGTCCACACATGTAGCGGAATGACAATAAAGCTCAACTTGAACTTGAACTTGATTTGTGAAAATACACAACAGTAGACTTGCTAAAGAATCAGAATCAGAAATATTTTAATAATCCCAGGGGGAAATTATTTTTGTTACAAACTCCAGATATACAAACAACATATATTAAGAACAAAATATAAACACATAACTATAACATATATAAATGCAACCAACAACAACAAGCAACTGACCAATGAACATATGACCAACTACCTCTCATTTAAAAGAACCAAAAGTGCTCTTTCTGCCCTTCTTACAGGAGACAAACTGTTCAGCAATCTTTTTTCTGTTTACCCTGTCCAGCTTGTCTTTATGTACATGGCACACAGCAACACTGTTGAGGCGGGTTTGGGTCATGGTGCTGCGTAGCCATGTTTTCAGCCTCCGGAGGCTGCTGAAACTCCTTTCTGACTCTGCTGATGACACAGGCACAACTAGTCGGGCAACTGTTTCGACTTGGTCAAAGAGACCACGGACCTCTGAGGTCATCCCTTGAAGAACAGCAACAATTTCAGTACTAGACTGGAAGCTGTACTTCATTCTGAACAATGCAAGCTGAACTTTGAGGACGTCTGGGTTGATTTCTGGGTACTGTTGGACAACACCATGTATCTTTCCAGTTAAGAGAACTTGTTCCAGGTGCCTTAACATTTGCATTCCCTCCTGCTCAAATCTTTCTCTAAACTGCATGTCAGCAACATCCAGAACTTTGTAGAATTCAGTCCTGTTGTAGTCAAAAGGGGACACATGTACATGTGCAGGAGCACTACCTGTGAAGCCATGAGGTGGGATACGGACACGAGGATAGGCAATAGGAGTGAGATGGAGTGTCTCACATATCCTTGTTGCTTTTGTGTAAAGAGCCTGAAAACTCTCTGTGTTTCTCTTTTTGCTGAAACTTTCCTTAACACAGGCAACAGCTGAAAGCATACCATCTAGGGTATGTGTCCTGCTCTGGAGGGACATATACAAAACCTCCAACTCCCCTGTGATCTCCAAAGCACACACAATACCAAGGATAACATTTCCCTTCTGAAATGTCTCATACAGCCCCTGTGCCTTACTAACCGCATCAGACTCACTCACTGCCATCTCAGACAAAGCCTTGATTATGCACTCGTACTGGTTTAGCACAGTGCAGATGGCACTAGTGCGGACCGTCCACCTTGTTGGACACAGAGGTCTTATAGTGTGACATGGACCCTCACCCTCCTCAGACCTTGCAATTCCCTTAAATATGTCCTTCAGTTTCCCTGACTGCCCAAACAACACTCCCAACTCATTGACCCAATCCAGAGAATTCTGGATAAATATTGAGGCAGTACAGGACCTCTGTGTAATTTGGTTAACACAGTGGACAGCACAATGAACATAGGGAGCCAGAGGTTGTATTTTTCTTACAATGGCCTGTGCTCCATTGTATTTGCCAGCCATATGTGCTTACCTTGAAAAGGGGAGATATAAAAAAATAAAATATGTGCTTTTTCTCTGGTGGTATAAATACATTTAACAATTTACTGTTTTTAAACATTAAAATAATATACACTTTTCTTACATAGTTCTTCAACAGGTATGCAAACAATGACATAATTTCTCACTTTTTTCTCCTCAACAGGTACAATCAAACACAACAGGTAAGTATCCACAAAAGTATTCAGCTAATCAACAAACAATGCTCAAAATATCAAAATCAATTGCACTGGCAATAAACCCATAACTACACTGCTTAACAATGACAATTTGTCCCTCCTCCTCGTCAATTCCCTGACTTCTTCATCACAGTTACTTTATACATTGCATGCCACATATATAACCGAATTTAGCTAGCTGCTGAACAATATCCCAATTAGCAATTAGCATTAGTCTAAAACACGAAATATAATACAGAAAACACTCGACATGTCAAAACATAAACAGAACATCTTCCCAAACACATATCAAGCTTATTTAAAAACCTCGAAAGCATAAACATTCATTGAAAGTACCTGGAAAAGGGAGATGTAAATAACCATAACCATAAGTCCCGCCTCCTCAGCACGAGCTGACCGATAAATCTAACACACCAAGAGAGGCGGGACTTAAGACAGAACAGCCAATTATCAGCCGGTCATACTCAAAGCCGGTGTCATGTTTGAGAGGGAGGGGAGGCGAGATGAGGCAGCCGCAGCGAGCGCACTCCCAGACACAGAGCGGCCAGAGAAACGGAGGAGTGACTGCTGTAAGGCGTTTGGGCAAAACTGCGAAAAAACAGCAGAAAATGTGCGGGTGTTGAACCCTCTCATCGGGAAAAGTGTGGGTGTTAAAACACCCACATCCCCCCACGGGTGCGACGCCCCTCCGCCTCTAAACGTGCTTTATGGCTCTGGCAGTCCAACACAAAGTAGCAAGCACAGTTTCTAAAACAAGCCCGATTTATTACATAATTATATGAACTAAAATGCACTTTTAACATACTATCTCTGTATTTAGTCACCACTTGTAGTACACTTGAACCCATCTTTCATACACTAGTACACTCAAGTGCACTACAAGTGGTGACTAAATACAGAGATAGTATGTTAAGTGTATTTTAGTTCATATATTCATGGTGTCCCAAAATTGCACAGTTAAGTACACTTAGATAATCTTACGTTTATATTAAGAAGTACTCAATTATAATATTTAGTTTATTAAGTACAAAATTAGTGCGGAAAAATAGAGCACTAAGTACATAATGGAAGTGTACTTGGGTCTTTTGTAACTCTGATGAGAGCAGTTTACATGTGTGCAATCCATTGTGTATGGTTTTATAAATGGTTTATGTATTTTTATTATTATTTTTTGGCTATACTTCGCTGCGCGTAGAAATATCTAATAGCTCCAGATGTTTTACTGAGCTTATTCCAATGTGACTAGTCTCAAGTAAAGACACCGAATAGCCTATTAAGTGCGTCAAACGTGCACTTTGTGATGTTGCCTTGGGGTTTTCTGTAATTCAACGGCACGTAATTCCTATGTTCTTAGGCTCAGCTGCATGTTGAGCAGTGAGTGTGTAGAAGTCTCATTATCAAACACAATCGGCTCAGAAGAGATGTGAATGAATGCACACGTGTCACCTGATTCACAAATGCATGCACAAATTATGATACTTTAATGCAAAATATAACATTTGTGTTCACAAACATGTCTCTCTTTGAACAAAATGCAACACCTTCATGCAGTTCTTAATTTCACAGACACAAGTTGAAAGGCGTTTGTTTGTGGATAGTAAGATATATTTGTGAATGTTTATAATCGACGGGTAGATATGCGCTCATTAATGAATAGCACTAGGGCTTAGTTGTTTGTGCGTGGGTTGTGAAATGCTGAAATCACTGCAAAGAAAGTCTCAAAATCCAAATAAATCAAATTGGATTGACTCGGAAAAGGCGCCAATGAATGCATGTGTCACACCTGGTTTTGTTTCATGTTCACGTCTTCATGTTTTTTATTTTGGAGTTTAATCATGGTTCCTACAAGCGAGGCTCGTTTATATGGACAGGTGCCCATATATATATATATATATACTAGGGGTGGCACGGTTCACAAAACCGACAGTTCGGTTCGTATCACGGTTTTAGGGTCACGGTTTTCGGTTCTGTATGGTTCTTGTTGTTATTTTTTCTTTTAATCTTTAACACTCCAGAAATTTCCTTCAGCATATGATATATAGCTTATTAGCTTAATTATCCACAATTTAGGATACAGTATTAACATTTTTATACATTACACTACATGTTTGTTTTTAGTTTCTGTTTGTGCAAACACTGCTTGCACTGTTTTGAAACCTAAACATGTAGAGGACTCAACCGATTTGTTTCTTGGGACATTTTTAACCACAGTGTCCTCAGCGGCTCAGATGGGGGAGTCTTTGGAGACTCCAATGTTCGTTGGTGCATCCCAACACACGACACTTGTAATGCTGACATTGCATCTCCAGCAAGAAACAGTAATGGCAGACTGCTGGTTCTCACTCAGGGCTGTGTCTATGCTAATAGAGTAGAGACCGTCCAAATGGGCGGGGATTTCTCCCTACGATGATGTGCACCTAGGGAGAATCTGGAATCTCCTGTTCTGAGAGAATGTTTATGATTTATGATGAGTACCAGTTATGATTCTTTCATTAAATAAAAAAAAAAGTGTTGAATAGTTAGAGAGTTGGACTCGTAACCCAAAGGTTGCGAGTTCGAGTCTCAGGTCCGGCAGGAATTGTAGGTGGGGGAGTGAATATACAAGTGCTAATCTTCCACCTTCAACACTTGAGCAAGGCACCGGACACCCAACTGATCCCCGGCCACTGCTGCACACTGCTCCGGGTGTGTGTTCACTGTGTGTGTGTGTGTGTGTGTGTGTTCACTGCTGTGTGTGTCCACTTAGGATGGGTTAAATGCAGAGCACAAATTCTGAGTATGGGTGACCTTGGCCACATGTCACTTTCACATTAATGGGATTATTTAAAAAATGAGTGGGTGGATTTGTAGCATTATTTCTTTTCACACACTGTGGCCTCACAACTGTTTTCAAACATTATAAATGTGATTTTTAAGTGTGCAGATATGTTATTTACAAAGTGTGCAGTTTACAAGTGTACAAATTTTGGATTCTGTGTATAAATACGTATAATTATGATTATGAAGTTTAATTGTTCAAGCTGAAATGTTTTTTCTTGTACCTGGCTGATCTGGTGGTCAGTGCTCTGTAGTGCTGACCATACGGCAACAGTTTGAAGAGAGAGTGAGCTTGGTGTGAGGGGACCAAGGAGATTTTCTTAGCCCGTTTCCTCACTCTGGAGATATACAAATATTGGAGGTTGTTTAGAGGGGCACCGGCAATCCTCTCAGCAGTCCTGGCTGTCCGTTCTAGTCTTATGATGTCTGTTTTGGTAGCTGAACCAAACCAAACAGTTATAGATGAACACGGGACAGACTCGATGATGGCAGAGTAGAACTGTTTCAGCAGCTCCTGTGGCAGGTTGAATTTCCTCAGCTGGCGAAGTAAGTACAATCTCTGCTGGCTCCACTGTAGTCACAGTGCGGTTTATGATGGTGTGGGGGGGGAGTGCAGGGGGTTTCTCTTGAAGTCCATGATCATCTCCACAGTTTTGAGCGTGTTCGCTCCAGGTGGTTAAGACTGCACCAGACAGACAGCCAGCTGTTAGCAGACTCGTCACCGTCCTGGATGAGGCTGATGACTGTAGTGTCATCCGCAAACTTCAGGAGCTTGACAGAGGGGTCCTTTTGAAGTGCAGTCATTCGTGTAGTGGGAGAAGATCAGCGGGGAGAGAACACAACCCCGAGGGACGCCAGTGCTGGTGGTGAGAGTTCTGGATGTGAGTTTACCCAGCCTCACTAGCTGCTGCCTGTCTGTCAGGAAGGTGACCCACTGACAGATGGAGGTGGAAACAGAGAGCTGTGTCAGTTTGTCTGTAATCATTACAAGTCCAGTTATTTTGGGATTTTTGGGGATGGGGATGATGAATGCTGGTGGATCGTTTGAAGCAGCAGGGAACTTCCCACAGCTTGAGTGATCTGTTGAAGATCTGTGTGAAGATGGGGACCAGTTGGTCAGCGCAGACTTTTAAACAGGCAGGTGAAACACTATCTGGGCCTGAAGCTTTCTTAGATTTCTGCTTCCTGAAGACCCAGTTCGCATCCGCTACACAGACCTGCGCAGGTTGAATGGTGGGGGAGGGAGGGGGGTTGCAGGGTGAATGTAGATGAAGTAGATGAATGTATGAAATGCAGATGGGGGGTGGTAGACTGGCCTTTTTTCGACAATACATTCAGATTGTTAGCCAGGTGTTGATTCTCCACAGACTGTGGGGATGGTGTCTTGTACAAGGTGATGTTCTTGAGACCCGTCTATAATGATGACGGATCGTTGGCTGAAAACTGTTTTCTTAGCTTTTCAGGGTAGTTTTTTTCTTAGCCACTCTGATCTCCTTTGTTAGTCTGTTTCTGACCTGGTTATACAATATTATGATCATCAATTGCATTTCTGAATGTCATTTAAAACAGTATTTTTTATATTTTTCAGAACAAGAAAAGACATATCCAGAGAATAAGGAGCCCCTTGCGCTACACCCGCCCCTATCAGCCAAGGTTTGAAGGAAAAAACCTGCGTTCACGGTAAGGTTATGTAAAAAAAAAAAGATTAAGGATGAATACAGATATGGGAATATGCAAACCAAACATATTTCTGGAGGACCACTGACTTGCAGAGTTTAGCTCCAACCCTAATTAAACACACCTCATCCAGGTTATCAAAGTCTTCAGACTTGCTAGAAACTTCAGGGCAAGTGTGTTGGAGCTGTTGCAGGACATTGACCCCCTAGGAGTAGGATTGGACACCTCTAATGCAAAATCTAAGAGCCTCTATACACTATAAAAAAATGCTAATGCATATTTTCCAGTTTACGAATCCTTTTGAGTCTCAAATACTAAGAAATGCACTTTTCTTGAAACTACATAAAAACCAGACCAACAGAATTACCCCAAATGTTGTCCCAACTAGTCAAACACAGTTGTCTGAACAAAGAACTTCATATTGCTGAAATGTTAAAGCTTTGTTAGTTCTCAGCATGCATTGCAGCATGAATAAATAATGCAGTTACTGTTATAGGGTTATTGGCTTCATTTGTCATTATTGGTAGTTGTGTGTTGTGCTGTGCTGTGATATAAAGATCTAATCTTTTTTTACATTTGTTGATTGGCACCATTCTTGAGGTTTGTGTGTCAAATATTGAGGCCTAGAATATGTTCACCTACTTAAATCTAGATCTTAGATATAGTAATCTTGTATGATGCTTTACATACAAAGACATATTAGACTAAGTTATTTATTATGTTCTTGATACCATCATTATAATGTTACTGAAGTAAACTGATAGAGAAATGAGTACATGTTTGTCATTCGTCAATAGACATAAATATTATAATTATAATTTGGTGACTTTTTACACATTTTTTTTTTAATTATCACAACAACAGTAATTATTGATTTCTAACAGTAATTTGTTTCTATTAGAAAAAAACAACCTTTAAAACTTTTTCTTTTTGTTCAACTTTTGAGTAACCCGTCTGACGCCGTGAGTATCAAACTCCTATTGAATGCTGCGAGTGCCTCTCGGTCGAGCAACCTTGCTTTTATTCCATCTGACTGTCACAAGGCTTACCTGTCACCTGTCAGAACTCCTGCAGACGCTTCACTTCAAATTAACTTTAGCCTGTCCATCAGCCGGTAGGGCTCACGTGTCCAATGCTTTAAATTGCTCCTGTCAAGAAGCAGGGTGAGACCTCCTGATCTAGCTTTCCAAATCAACATCAAACCAGCTCCTCGTCTATCGGCTTGTAGGCCCGTCTGCCCAGTGCTGTGAGCTGCTCCTGTTGAAGGTTGCGTGGGCCCTCCCAATCAAAAGACTAGAATTCATCCCGAAACATCAGCCTGCCCAATTCCGGTGCTCCATTTGGGGAGGTTAGTTGATTCATCAGGCAGTTGATTTTTGGGGGGACTCTGGGTTTGGGCCAAATTTCAAGCGTGGAGCCCGCCCCTCGGTAAGCACGCCAAATATGCGTAAACTTTACTCCATTTTTTATAAGTAAGTGTAAACTTGTGCAATTATTTTTTATTAACAAAGTTTGGGAGGAACACATTCAGATAATTAACCTAATTAACACAAGAGGAGCATATTTAATAATCAACTCAATTAACAAGAACTAACACAGAAGACTTACTTCTGTTCTTTTTTTTATACGGCCAAGTATGCTGACTCATACTCGGAATTTGTGCTCTGCAATTAACCCATCCAAAGTGAATACACACAGCAGTGAACACACACACTGTGAACACACACCCGGAGCAGTGACAGTTCTTTGACAGTTTTCCAGCATCCCTCCACCACCCCATCTCCTCACTTCTCAGCCTGGGGGAGAAATACGCATAACCTTTACTCCATTCATTATATGTAAGTGTGAATTTGTGAAACACCTAAAAAAAGAGACACTGTACAATCTGACCCCATTTTAAACCTTGTAACCCAACCGATTTGGCTGATCATTACAAGAGTAGGAGATCTTCAGGCCCTATCAGTTGCCCTTTCGAGTTTGCTCTGAGCATGGTGAAACCATTCCTACACCCTAGACCGTGGTATGTGCCTAAGGTTCCCACTAATGTGGCGTGATCTGTAGTGCTGCAGGCCTTTGCCCTCTGGAACAATGGACCAGGAGAAGAAAAACTTGCTGTGTCCAGTCAGCACATTGGATGATTACACCCACAGAGCTGCCCTGTGATTAAAATATGATCAGTTGTTTGTGCGCTTAGGGGCACCTAGTCGATGGTCCCCAGCAACCAAGTAGAGAATGAGCAAGTGGATAGTCAAGGCTATTTCTCTTGCATATGAAGCCTTTACCTATGGCTGTCAGAGCCCATTGCACAAGAAGTATGGCAGATTTTAAACCTTGTTGTCAGGAGCATCCCTGCAGGAAGGTGATGCGGCAGGGTTCCAGGTACTCCATGCTCACAAAAGTCACACTAGGCAGGCCCTTATCAGTATTTAACAGGAGTGTAAAATAGAGTAATTTAACCCCCAAAAAGAAAATGATGTCATTAATTACTCACCCTCATGTCGTTTCAAACCCGTTCATCCACAATGGACGTGCATGTTTCATACGGATTACATAATTTGACATTTCTGAAAATCCATTTGAATTGGTTCATTTAAAAGACATTTCACTTGTTGTAGATGCATTTTTCATGTCTGTGAAGTGTGGATTTACATTAATTTAATTGAACTTTTTTGACACTTAAGTTCACAGAGACTTAGACGAAAGAAAGCGCACCCTCTTTGCATTAATTTACAAAAGCACAACTTTGTTGTTATTGTGTGTGCACACAAATGAAAGTAGAACTTTTACAGATGAAGGCGGGAGGAGACAGGAGGGAGTCAGAACAGAAGTCTGGCGGGACCTAGGCCTATACTATACTACACTGTACTGTACTATACTATGCTATAATGTACTATACTGTACTATACTACACTGCACTGTACTATACTGTACTATACATGTACTGTACTATACTACACTATACTGTACTATGCTATGCTGTACTGTACTATACTATACCTGTACTGTACTACACTATACTGTACTATGCTATGCTGTACTGTACTATGATATACTGTACTATACTGCACTGTACTGCACTGTACTATACTAGGCTATACTGTACTATACTGCACTATACTATACCTGCACTGTACTATACTGTACCGTACTGCACTGTACTATACCTGTACTGTACTATACTGTACTATACTATACTACACTGTACTATAGTGCACTATACTATACCTGTACTATACTGTACTATACTTTACTATACTATACCTGTACTGCACGACACTACACAGTGCTGCACTATACTGTACTATACTGTACTTTACTATAGTGGGCGAGCACCCATCAGCAGAAAAAGAAATCAGGGCCTATGTATATTACTGTTATCAACCTCAATTTAAGGCAGTTTCAAAATGACTAGACCTTGTGAGGAAGTCTAATCTGACCCCTAATTGGATCTGGTTATTTCAATTAAACAGGTACATTTATTGAGTGATTTGTAAAAGCTATATTGAAATGCCTTACTTGCATATAACAGTTTTATAGTTCTGGTTTGTTATAGGGCTGGGCGATAATTCTATAACGATAATTATCGCGATATAATTTTCCTCTAAAACGATATGAATAGTTCGAAAAATGTTCGATATAATGTTTATGCGCCAAAAGCGGAACGAAACCACGTGACTCATTTGAATCGCGCCACACGGACCGTTTATCCGCTCGGATCACAGTTCAAACTGCCGCGCGGCACGAGCTCACTAGAGCAGATGCGTTTACTCGGTCACGTGATCACTAAGCAGTGCTGTGAGATCCAGTCAGTAGGCGCGTTTGACTTAAAGCGGCGCTGCACAGAATGGTCAGTGTAAGACATCAAAGTACCGCGAGAGCTATTCGAAAGCATAGGTTTCATCTGCTCTTATCGCTCTCGCGGTACTTTGATGTCATACACTGACCATTCTGTGCAGCGCCGCTTTAAGTCGAACACGCCTAATGTGAGAACACAAGCCGAACATGAGAAACACTGTGCAACGAGACAGTCAGAAGGCTTTTCAATATGCTCATCGCCATTATTTACCATGGATTTACTGTAGTAACATTCACTGCACTATGGTATTGTGGCAGAAATGTGGGATATTCACATTTAATATTATTACAGGAGTAATGGTATATAATTATAGTAAGTATGTGTGGTTAAGGCAGCTATAGCATGTGTACATTTATACTGAATGGTTTTTAGACTACTGTCTTTCATACAAATAGACTACTTAAAAACCATTTAGTTATATTTTGACCATGTTATTGAGGTGCTATATGTGTGGTTTTAACTGTTTATCATTATTTAAATGCTACTATAGGAGACTAATAAAAATAAAAACTTGGTCAGAATACATTATACCATATAAAACTGAGGTTGCTACAGATGTTACTGATGTAAAGATGTTACTGATTTTGATAATGAACAAAAATGTTACTGCAACCTAACTCAAGCTACGATCAAATGTGTATTTCTAAGAGACAAATAAGTGATATTATTATCATTCATATTATGAGGCAACCCAAACCGGTTTCTTGATTTTGAAACAATATCAACTCAGTACATGCAGAAACTAAGAAATACATATCTATTTAGATAATTATTGTGTTAAGGAAAATTAATGGTCTGGTTTCTAAAACTTTCACTTTGGAGCAAAAATCTGGCTTTAAACTTGAAAGAAATAAAGATTTGACATTTATCATGATAATTATCGATATCGACTGATATGCAAATAATTATCGTGATAATTTTTTGGGCCATATCGCCCAGCCCTAGTTTGTTATCATATTGCTTGATCAGTTTCTTATGATCAAATGTGTTATGATAACTCTCTAATTTTGTTTAGTTTCAGGTTTTTCAGGACTATGGATGAACGGCGTTTTATACGGCGCCCACATTTTGCACTGAGGTACCAGAGGCCTCATAGATATCAGTGGTCCAGCCTACAGCTAAGGCGTAAGCCCAGAGCCTCTCCTCCTTCCAGCCAGCAGTTCCACAAAGGCCTGAACAAAAACAGCTCCACAACACACATTGAACCTTGCAGAACAGGTTAGCTGCATTGTGCTATATCTGTACGTTGCATTTTTGTTGCAAATTTGGTTGAACTGAATTTTGAAGTGCATGAATGGACTCTGAACACTAGGTGGTAGTGTCAGTTTACACATTTCCGTGTCACTATAGATTTCTCAATAAGAGTTAGTTCTCTTCACTGTTGCTTTACAGAAGTTCACTTAAATTTGACTCCGTAATCAATTCAACTCATAATCTTAGAAATGCATGAAGAAATAAAATAAAAATCGCAAATTATATTTGTTCTCAATCTCATTCAAAATGCATTTTCTGCTTCCAATAAAACCATAATAGACTAGATTTTATTTATAGCCTATTCAAGGATTACTCTAAAAAAAAATGCTTGTTTGTTTTTTTAACCTAAATGCTGGGTTCAGACGTGTCATTTTATTGGGCTATTCTTAATATTTTTTATCCAGGTGCTGGGTAGTTTTTTCTGTAACTAAGCTGCTGGGTCATTTTTAATGCTGGGCTATTTTTATCTACCAACCTCTGGTTGACCAACCTGTCTCTTACGAAACAACCCAGCTGCTGACTGACAGTGAGATCACATCATCTTCTACAGATTTGGTGCACTTCTTCAGCGAAATAAAGGTTTGTATACATTTTTAAAGTCTTTACTGTGCTGTAAATTGTATTTTATGCAGCGCAACATAAGCACGAGCTGTCAGTCAGTCATTTCACACAATGTATTATTTTTTATAATTTTATTCTACTTTATTCATTATAATACTGAGTTTAATTGAATTGTATGTTCTCTAATCTCAGTATTGTTTGTTTATGGGCAGGTCATAGAGTCTCCCCAAGTACAGCAGCCCATCACCTGGCTCATATTTCGGTGACACACCGGCATGAGAATAGCACTATTTTAGTAAAAAGCGATTACAGAGAATGGTTGAATACAGAAAGAGGGGACCTCCGGACTCCGCCCCTTTCCTGGACACTTCCTTCCTGAATGCTGCCCTTCCCTTCACGACCTCCTCAGCACAACGAGGACACCAGATCCCCTGCTTATTCTGGACAATATTTCACACTTTGGACATTTTATGTTGATTTAGTGTTTAATAAAGGCCTGACGCCACACCCACCGTGTCAGTCGTATGCTCCTCCCATGACAGTGTGTAATATTATAAGCTATGCTGTATTCACCCAAATAAATTCAATTGTGTTCAAATGTTTTCTTGCTTAATAATAAATGTTCATCTTTTACCTCTAAGTAACTGTGTGTTATTTTGAATTTCCAGTCAATTTTAAGACTGCAATATAATAATTTTGTAAATAATAGATGACTTAAAACAACCCAGCATGTGTTCTGTCCAATATTTACCCAGTGCTGGGTGGCAAAATTTTGAATATTTTACTTTTTTTAATAATTAGATAGTGATAGCTGATAAATAATACTGGGGAAAAGCTATATACACGTGTGTGTGTATATATATATATATATATATATATATATATATATATATACACACACACAGACTATCTTTATCGTATACATCATATAAATCTGTTACTACAAATCTGCAAAAATATTAAAATAATTAGTTGCAAAAATGCATATATAGCATGTAAATGTCTTTCAGATTTGTTCTGCTGCATTAAAAGGTCAGATTTAAATTACAATTCTGCATCCTGTTTATCTCTTTAATTACAATTCAGGAATTCTCATTTTGATTCTGAATAATTAATGTGCATGTAGACGTGCATATCCTTTTTTTTTTTTTTGGCTAAAAATCAGATGTGGGATGTTGAGATTTTCCTCTCCCTCCATCTCACGGTTATGTGCTTGGTGACTCACTGCTTTTGTGTACATGTTGCTTATAAGTGAGATATGATGAGAGAAAATGTGTGTCTATGTATGTGAGTGTCACAGAGCTGAAGGGGTTCTTGTATGTAAGATATGTATGTAAGTGTAAAGAGAGAGAGATTGTTCATATTTATATGGATTTAAGCACCCAGACCCACCATCAGAAAATAAAACAACCCATGTCGTGTGACAGATTTTCCAAATGACACTACACTTTATTTACATAAACCCCTTTCTCTCTTTTTTCTTGCCCTTCATTTTTATAGGCATTTCTCGGCCATCCTCTGGAAACAGATCATCACTGTCATCCACCGTAAGAGACCAGAAACTCCTTGCTTTGTATCATTGTGTGTGTGTGTGTGTGTGTGTGTGTGTGTGTGTTTTTATTGGGCGAAAGCAAAAACAGCTTCTTAATACAGGCAAAGATTGACAGTAGGAACACTGTAACGACGAGATGGAGCAAGCACAGTTTAATTTGAAACACCAACACAGATAATCCAAACTTAAAACAACTGCTGACAAACTACAGACAGGAACCAGGAGAGCAATCAGAAGACAAAACACACACAGAAAACGATAACTGACAAAACACATGGGTATATATAAACACAGGTTAACCAGCGATGATGAGGGACAGGTGTAGGTGATAAGTTGGCATGGTAAATAATAAGGGATGCTATGGTAACAAGCAAGGCAGCAATGCAGGGACATGAACTGAACAAAGGAAGTGAAGAGGGAAAAAATAAGAACAGAAAAACATTACATAACATGAGTCTTAAAATGCAATAAAAGAGGGAAATGTACATCAACAAATAATTCACTCAACCCATTGATTCATAAACACTGATTCATGCTGAGAGGGCCGTCACTAGGAATTATGGGCCTTGTGCACTGAATATGCCCCCCCCTCCCCCGCCCCTCAAAATCATGTTCAGTGGTACTGAATTCACGACAAATGCAACAAACTTAATAATGCATTTTTGTCACATAGAAAAGCCTCACCTTGACTAGGGATGGGTCACGATTTTCGACTATTCGAATATTCTATTTAATTATAGAATATCGATTAGGTTGTGCAATTATTTTCTAAAGGTGTACCAGGGCTTGACAATAAAGACTGTCCGATGGCGTGAAGGACGCTCTGATTTGTCACTTACCAGATCGGGCCACTGCAGGTGGTCACTAAATTGTATCATTTATACAATAGACCTGTTAAACAATATATTGTGAGAGGGCCGTTTGTTACAGCGTCCCAAACAACTCAAAATAATAAACCAAAGTTAACAAAACGATGCACTCCACAGAGTGCTTCTCTGCCGCCTTCACGTCCTGTTTCCATTAATGAAGCCGTGACGAGCTCCCTGCATTCAAATTATTCGTTTTTTGCTGAAATAATAACGTAATATTCCACTGGTTGATATATTATATTTATATGCAAAATATTTGTGTTGTTTTTCGTGTTAAATGTGAAGAATGACAGGTTGGATGCCACACTTATTATTATTTTTTGGCAGAGTATACAGGTGCAATTTTCACTTTAACTTCAGGCAATGTAACATGATTTTATGATCGTAATTTTGACTTTATTCTTAAAATATTATGACATTAATTATTTAGTTATTTATTTGAGAAGGATAAACTGATCAAACTTGCGCTGGCCGCTTGGTATTTAAAAAAAACTAAAACTTGAATTTAACAAAAATAAGATGATCCAATCATATTTCTAAATTAAATTAATAAAGAAAGGAAACAACATAATGACTAATTTGCTATTAAAAACCAAAACTGAACTATTTAAATGGCTCAGCTAGAGAGAGAGATAGAGAGACACGGGCTCTGACTCAGGCGGAGAATTCTGAGAAGCTGCAGGGATCTATATTCGTTCCCTTGTTTCAATTCAAAGTTCCCCGTTCTAATTGTGAACAACACTCCCGTCTTCTTCCCGAGCATGTGAACATGTTCATTTAATATATTTTTATTTATGAAATAGGTTATTGTTATGAAGACAGACGTTAAAATTAATGTTCACATAATAAGTGCAGTCATTCAGGCAGTTCACAATATGTTTTAGCGCGTAATATGTTTTACGCCTAATATTCATTGATGTATTAATCAAATTTAAGATTTTCTTTTTAATAATATGAATGTTCATGCTCATTTTTAAAATAGAAATGTCCTAGCCTTATGAGCATTTGATAATCGATGACTGTTCTGTTAATAAATGCCGTCCTTCGGTTATGTTATATTAATATGTTTCAGCACTCATACTTTACAACCATTAATTTTCTTGGGTTAAGATAGACTATTCTCTAATTAATTAAACAGTTTGTTATCATACAGATTGAAAGCCTGGATGGTCTCTCTCCCCCCTCTCTCTCTCTCTGTGTGTGTGTGTGTGTGTGTGCGTGCGCGCGTGGGTGGGCGGGTGCATGCGCGGGAGGGGTGCGATTTTCGAATAGTAATCAAATAATACCCAGCGATTATCGAATATTACTTTTGCTTAAAATGCCCATCCCTAACCTTGACCCTTATGTCCTTCCAAATGACTTTCTTCTGTTGAACACAAATACAATTTTGTAGAATGTTACCAAACCATTTTGGTTACCCTTGATTTCTACTGTATGGACAAATATGTCTTGAATTTATCAAATTATGTTCCACGGAATAAAGAAATTCATACAGTTTGGAATTACATGATGTTGATCTTTTAAGATAGTTATAAGATATGTATCTTTAATCAGGCTCTTATTGAATTAACATTTTACTTCAATTAAAATTCATTAGCACTAAATATCTAAAAATAAATTAGTATCCAGAGTTTAACTGACTAGGATAGTGTTCACAAGTAAAACAATGGTCCTCATTACCATTGTTATATGGATTTTAAAATAAGGGCTTATAAACTATACAATTTATAGTTAAAAAAACTACAACTAAACGAAGAAACTAGAAAACAGCTTCTAATTAAAATAGCTTATTCCCCAATGTCCTCAGTGTTAATAACTTTAAGTTAAATTAAGTTAAGACTATTAGTGTTTTCCAATATACCTCATTGTCGTGGCTGTTTTTAGCCAGCATCACTAATATCACAAAGCGCTGCTTTGACAAGCGGCTGGCGGATGCATCGGGGAGCACATAAAGCAGTATTTGTTATATGTAATTTATATGTATGTATATGTATTTATATGTTATTTAAAAACAGCGCCTAATATTGGGGAGGTCTCCTTCGTTTCGGCGTTCGGCCCACTATTTGAATGGATTGTCCCGGTGCTCCTGATGACCAGTAGGCGATCGCGGGCCCCCCCAGACATCTGGGCCCTATGCACTCTGTCCACCCCCCGCCCCTCCCACACACACACACACACTAGCGATGCCCCTTCATGCTGAATTCAAAGACTACTACTGTGGGTTATTCTGAGATGCGCAAATAATATTTTTCTGTGGCTTTGGAACTGTTTTCATTTTCACAGTAACTAGCCACTAACTATTCCACTACCGATATGGTTTCCAAAATGTAAGGTACTCAATATGAACTTTATTGAACTAAGTTTTTCACGACAATATCATACATAGAACTGTGCTATTGTTCTGGATATCAGCACACCTGTGATTATGGCCAAATAAGAGTCATGCTAATATTCAAATGAACAGAAGTCTAGCCTGTGTAATATTGTTTAAATATATAGGCTTTAAAAGCTGTTTACCTTACTCTTGTGACAATTCGTTCTGCATTCCTTCACAACCCAGCTCCAAATTTGTCAATATTATTTTCTTGCATAATAATAATAATTTGCAACAGACCTTCAGACTTTTATGACTTAGTGACTTATATAATTTCAACTTGATCAGGCTTATGATTTTCTTATCGAAGACAATTAAAACTCTAGCAATCTACTAAATTATACTATCTAGATGCTAACAATGTGATAAAATAAGCTAGCAACATTCTAGCAGTTTAGACATGCTAGCAGTGCGCCATCCTAGCAACAAATTAAATAATCCTATAGGGTGACCATACGGGCTATTTTTCCTTGACATGATTTCTATATTGCTTTGATTCAAAGTACCTTGAGAGCGTTTCGAAAACATAAGGAACTGATGTCCTACACCGATCGGATTGCACATGAAAACAAAGTCAAATCCTAGATATTTCAGGCAATATAGAAATCCTGGGAAATATGGCATGTATGGTAACCCTATCATACTATCAATATGTTAAATAAGCTAACAATGTGCTAAAAATATTAGCAACTTGCTATAGGCTACTACCACAAGAAACATGCTAGAAGCATAAGACATGCAAGTAAAATGCAATAGCACCTTAGAAATATGTCATGGGTTTGCCAGGCTCCATCCTCACTCCCTCACAGCGATTACAATCTCCAGATTACTGTATTGCACGACCTGTTCCCAATCACTACCCTGCCCAGCCATGGAATATAAGCATGCACATCTTAGTCACTCATTGTCTGGTCTTGCTTGTGACTAAGGACTACTTACCTCCAAGCGATGTCCCCATTGTCAACAGCAAAGTTTCCTTGCTCCTTCATCTCCGTGGGTTCCCTGATTCCCTTCCAAATCTGTATACTCACGGCCATCTAGTGATAATTAAATGAAGCTTTGTGAAGTACCAAGGCTTTCCTCTCAGCTGTATCACAAAAGGGTTCAATATCTGATTCTTTGTTTTATTTTATTGTATACAAATAATGGTCATTGTGAAAGTCATTAATTCGTGTCTGTGAACTCGCACTAAAATTAATAAAACAAACTTAACATAAGTACATAAATTCAAACCACAGACCCCCCAATCACTCTCAAGCTGGCTAACACAGAATGACTCTGTTACTCATCTGCCATTTAGCCACAATATCACCTGACTAACTAGTTCATGCTCATTGCGGCAACTCTGCAATAAAACCTGTGTTAAAGGGATATCTGTGTTTTCAGTCTGGTGTTCGTTACCAAAGACCAGACCAACAATCCATGCCAACATGAACAATTCAACTCCAGATCCATTCAAGTAGACCGTTACTTGCTCCTGACCACCTATTGACAAGGCCTCAATTCCATTCTGTGGCTGCAGTTTGCTTCATGTTATGATTCCATTGGACTTGAACAGTTTATCCAACTCTCCATAAAAGTCCCTTATTGTGTGCAGGAATATATGTAATAACATGTCCCATTCATCCACCTCGTCATTTGGTGAGTTACTGTATGTTCATAATCCAAGTAACAACTTAACTCCAATCACTTCTATTGCTTTTCTCACTGCTTCAGCTCAATTTCCACAAGAGAATCAACAGAACACATTACAAAGTACAGTCTATAACTGGCAAGCTGATCTGCCTGGAAAATGTCCACCCTGCTACAAGTTGGTCTACTTCATATGGAATCCATCCACTTCCTGGTTCTGGAGAATTCCAACACTGGCATTATTATAGGGCACCCATGGCTTATTTAGCACAGTCCTGTGATCTCCTGGTCCATTGGCAAAGTCCTGAAGTGGGGCGATGACTTTCCTTTACTGCTTTCCTAAACTTTCCCAAGAAACCTTACATCCTTCCAAAGGTCCTCCCTCTCAACTCCAAATCTATTAAAAATCCTTTGAAGAAAAGATCGGTCAGTTATTCCTGAATGCTATGCCCACTTAAGTAATGTTTTCTGCCTGAAACGGGCTCCACAGTTGCCACCTGACCGACCATGGGATAGTGCCATTGGTACATGTTCGCTGTGCCTTTCTAGAAGTGTTTCCTGTGCCTTGTTTGTAGTCGGTCTGTAGTCCTTTTGTGTATTGGTTCCCTGTTCCTTGTTTTATCGTGTTAAGCTTGTTCTCTTGTGTATAAATAGCCCTTCCGTTTCACTTATGCTTTGTCAGTTGTTGAACTTTATTATGCCGTTGTCTGCCCGTGTTTTGGTTCTCTGTTTCCCAGTGTTTCCTGTTCTTTGTTCACTTAGTCTTTTCATTAAACCACCTGCACGATTATTCCAACAAGGCCACTCCAGAATGCCCTAAACATGTTTAAGGGGCAGTCTATGCTCCTCAAGCTCTGGCGAATGCAAAGCTTGGGCCATAACTAACCCTGGTGGAAATAAACAATGACATCAGGAACAGGGAGCCTCTCCTTTGGAGGAATGTAGACATTGGCTGGAGGGAGCCCAACATCCATTTACCATCCTTATCAATCATATGATTCTAGAAAATCTACATGAAGTCTTATGGGATCTTTGCTTCACTCATTTCAGTTTCTCCTTATCCTACCATCTTGGTTCAAATAAACTCTGAACATCAAACGTAGCGAGAAGAACAGCATCGACAGTAAAATCAACAGCATACAATGATTCAATAATATTTTTAAAGATGGTCATGGATTGGTTTTTAAACGTAAAAGTAATTTGTTCACTACATCACTACATACTCGCATCAGTGAACACCGGAGTAGTATTAAGAACAGGAGCAGAACGCAGCCCTATAGCATCCCATTTTAGACAAGTGGGCCACAATGTTAGTGCTCTACAGTACACTGGCATAGAGAGAGTACAAAAAACGTAAAAGGGGGTGATTTTGAGAGGAAACTTTTACAACTTTTTTGGGGATTTATTCTTTAAATACTTTGTCACCTTTTGAGTTGAATGAAGAATTCAATATAAAATCGTTCTTATAAGATTGCGTGTATATTTCTTATGTAATTATTGATTCGAATTTGATTTGTATTGCCTTTTTTTTTTACCTCAGAGGAAGTCAACCATCAGCGATTATAATGACTTAACCAAATTTAGCCATAAATGGTGGATCAGCACCTAGAGACAATCTCTACAGCCCTGAACGTCAGCGGAGTCTAGGACACATAGATGAGCCCCAGAGACAGATCTCCAGTGAGGAACTCGTCACCTAGACAGCCATCGGGAAAAGACCCCTGGAACCAGTGGACCACTTACACTCTGACTTTGCTGCAGTTGGAACAAACTACTGTTTCCTCTGGCCAGAGGGGAACTGGCCCCCCGACTGAGCCTGGTTTCTCCCAAGGTTTTTTCTCCATTCTGTCACCGATGGAGTTTTGGTTCCTTGCCGCTGTCGTCTCTGGCTTGCTTAGTTGGGGAATCATCACTTCCAGCAAAATCATCGACTTGATTGCACAGATATTATTTAAACTGAACTGAGCTGGACAATGCCATTACTAAATTCAATAATGTAATGCATTCAGCTGAAAATTGAGTGTTAAATCCTGTCATTTTACATTATTGACACAATTTGCCTATTTTGATACTGTGCAGTGCTTTGTTACAATTGGTATTGTTAAATGCGCTATATAAATAAAGGTGACTTGACTTGAGTTTTTCTTCCTCTCTTTGTGGGAGTATACTTGCATTTGTGATTTTGTGAACTTGTGTCTAATTAGGATGACCACCTGTTACTTATAATGATTTTCACCTCAGTTCACTTAATGTGTGCCTGATGAAGACCTGATGGTGGAAATTTTGCAGCAATTAAATAATTTTGTGGAGCAGATATATCAGTGTGCGGACAAAACTTGTTGTAGCTCTTTGTTACCATGATGTAAACATGTCAACAATCATGTTATTAACATGCTAAGCTCATAAAACATGCTAGACACAATTTTGTAATATTTAAAATACATTAGCAAAATGATAAAATATGCTAAAAATATGTTAGCAAAATGTCAGTAACATGGTAAATCATGTAGGAATGTGGTAAAATATTCAAACAACATAGTAAAACATGTTTACAACGTGCTAGTACCAAGGTAATAAAACTACCAACATGCTAGACATGTTAACAAGACATGTTAGCACTATGTCAAAACACACTAACAACATTATAGCAATGTGCTAAAATACATTAACAACATGCTAAAGTATGTTATAGAAAGTACAATTTTTGTTAATTTTATTTTAGTTCTGGTAAAACTTAGAGCTTGAGTCAAGTCTCATGTTTGAGTCCTTCATCATGGACAGCAGGCCACATGTGTTTACCCTCATTCAACTGAAATGTATAATAACATGTAAACTATTGTCATACAATCACTTACTCTTCTTGTCTGTGCAAAGTTATAAATTCTGTCTTGAGTATGTAAAGTCTGTAAACATAAACTTAAAAGTGATTGCAATTGTTAGAGCATCACCGAGTATTATGCTGCATTTTGTAATTACCGTAATTCTGAGATGACAACACGTGATGTTCAACTTGATGCTGTTCATGACCATAGGGGATTATCCGTTTCTATAGCGACAGTCAACAAAATGAACTAATGTGAAAGAATGTTACTGTCAGCTGTAAAACACAATACAAGTAACAGTTGCTTGGCCAATGCATTATTATTACACTTTATAATTATTTATTTAGGTTGTTATTACTGTACATGGATAGCCTAGATATCTATCCAGTCCTGTGCAGCATGTCTTTCGTTTTTTCACATTACTTTTTTACGAAAACATTGGCAAAAGTCAAGTACGTGAGTTTAAAAACATTAATATTACGAAATAACTGCTTATTTATATTTTACTACTTGAAGTGCTGCCATTTTCTCTGGTTCTGTATGAGTAACCTCTCAGTTCACAAGTTGTTATCATGAGTTCTACAAGGACGTGAACACTTTTTTTCAAGTTGGTATGTTATAATTACAGTAATTACGAGATGGCGTGAACACCTTTACATTTTTGACTGTTGCTTAAGACTGAAGCATATAAATAATCCTAAAACTAAAGTTTTAGATTGAAAGATTGATGATGTCTTTTGTGTTGACCTCCACAGGTGTCACAGAAACCCAGCAACAGAGATGCTCTCTCGTCTGTGACATGTGCTGGGGCACGAAACAGAGCTATACAGAAGAAACAAGAGCAGATAGAGGAGGTACATTTGTGTCTGTGTGTTGTGTGAAGGATCAGTTTCCACAGTATAATAAGTCAGACTGATATGGGATTTTACCAATAATAATAAGTAAAGCACACATTAACTTGGTAGCAGAACATATTTACCATTCCTGTATTTGAGTATTCCTGTATGTGATTACTGTCACAGATAGTTAGTTTTTTTAGGAAGATAACAATATAACCAAGCTTACATCTGTAAATTTCGAGCAGCCAATATTATGTCCAATTGTGGGGTTTTTTCAAGTGTGGATTTGGTAAATTACAAACTCAGAGATATGAAGTGTGTATCATCTGATTTTTTATTTTATTTGTATTTTTTGCAACTGATGAAAAAAATCAATGAGTCCCACTGAACGTATACACTATCCATACACCCCCCCCCCCCCCCCATACCATTCTCTGAGAGAAGTACACAATAATCATTCAAAATGTATCTGCCTAAACTTAAATCATGCATTGCCATTATCAACATAAATATTCCGGTATTCTAGTCTATTCACTGCAGCACATATTAGTTTAACTATATAATATTTCAAGGAAATGCCAGGACTGGTTCCATGAGAATGGCACAGAGACAGAAAAACTAATCTCCAAAAAAAGAAACAAATTAAAGCCTTTCGTGCCTGGCTATATGATGTAACCTGCAAGGCCAACCTAAACTTAAATCATGCATTGCCATTATCAACATAAATATTCCGGTATTCTAGTCTATTCACTGCAGCACATATTAGTTTAACTATATAATATTTCAAGGAAATGCCAGGACTGGTTCCATGAGAATGGCACAGAGACAGAAAAACTAATCTCCAAAAAAAGAAACAAATTAAAGCCTTTCGTGCCTGGCTATATGATGTAACCTGCAAGGCCAACGGCTCATATCAGAGCCATGGAGAATGTCCACAGAAGGGGGAGGGAGTTAAATTATTATTGGTGGACAGAAAAGGCTCTGAAAATCCAGAGACTGGGAGACTCGGGTGATATCACAGTCTTTTTCAGTGCTACCAAGGCCATCTATGGTCCAAGTTTCTATGGCCCAAACCCCTGCACACACATGGGATTGGCAGGGGCTGCCATTAACACTAAGGGTGTATTCACACCAGGAAATTACGATAGTTCACTTGCTTTGGTCCGGACCAAAGGCAAAAAAATATACATTGCAGCTATTTTTAGCCGTTTTTGTCATGATCTGGGTTTGCTTCTTTTTCTCTCTCTCTCACACTCTGTTGTACACACACTCACACACACACACACATGCATACTGACACTTACACCTCTCTCTCCCCCACCTGTTTGTCATTGCAATCAGCGTTCGCGCTGCTTTGCAGTGCCACCTGTTCTCATTCATCTAATCAGTCCCTCTATTTACAGCGGCTGCGCTCGCGGCTCTCTGTCGGATTATTGTATGTCATGCATTGTATGTGTTCTCTTACTTATCATAGAATTAAGAATTCTTACCTTGTCTTGTCTCGCCTGGAGATGCTGAAAGCTTCTGTTTTTTTCTCGGTGTCCTGCTACCGCCTCCAGTGAGTCCGGTTCCACGAGATCTCCCTAGACTGAAGTCCCTTGGATCTTTTCGTCTACAAGTTTTGTTTTGTTATTTCTCAGTTCTGTGTCTACGCACGACAGACTGCCTTGTTTTGCTCATTCATTAAAGACTGTGTTGACTAATCCCTTTGCGTTTGGATCCTTACATTCCCAAGTCTGTGACAGTTTTGTTTCCTTTTCACACCACACTGTTTGCTCTGGTCTGAACCAGCTGAAACAAACCAAATGCAGTCACGTGACAACATCCGCTTCACTTGTTGGCTAGATGTGTCTTTGAACGCATTCCCTAAACCTCTTTTCGATTGGTCAGAAAGAGCGTGCAGGAAAATACCACCGGTGCTCCCGGAAGTAAACAACGACAGTAAAATTCTGCAGACAGCACACTGCTATTATGGAGAGACGACTGCACGGGTTGATTGCCCTGCCATGCTAAACTGAAAACTGTCAACAAACACTTCCTCATCCCATAATGCACAGCCCAGCTGACTGCAGCAGCTGGTTTAGTCCAAAAATGCGCAGTTTTTTTTGCAGTTGGGTCTTGTCAGACTTTGTCTTCCTCTGCCTTTGTTTCCTCACCCTTATATGGTCCTTCCTGTTCCCTATCATTAGTTAATTAGTCTCCGTTTGTGTCTTGATTATGTCCCAGGTGTTTCCAGTTATGTCTCCCTATATATAGTCTGTTCTGCCCCATGTTTCCGGTGGATTATTGTTAATGTCAACTGTGTTTATGTATATGCTGTTTGGATGTCCTTCCCCGTGTTCCTGTATCTCCTCCGTTCGTCATCCATTAAATACCCTGTTTGTTACATCCTCGTCTCCTCGTTCCTGGATCCCCGTGCAGCAACGTGACAGGTCTGTTTGAGGTCGGATCGCGTTCTCACCACCGCTCCAGGGTACGTTTGAATGCGTACTGAGACCACCTCTTCAAGGAGGTCTCGGTACGCTTGTTTGGTACGCTTTTGGTGCATACCCGAGTGCGATTGCTGCATTCTCACTGGCCCAAACGAACCGCACCAAGACGGAGAACCAACTCTAGTGCGATTCAACCCAGCTAAATGAGGCAGGTGTGAAAGCACCCTTAATCTAATGGGCACTTCCAAGAACTCAACTGTGACAGCACAACTGAAATATACATTTCCAAGCATATCCCTCAGAGTCCCATCAGAGAAGGCATGGGGTGAATCTAAATTTTTCTTTGAAGCTAGAAGCTTCCACCATGTTTAAAAAAAAAAGTAATTATACTTTCGATACAACAGCAAAAATGAATAAACTTATGTACATAAAACTTTATCAAGTTTACTGAAGGCAAGTAAACAGCAAAAGGATAAACAAATACAGGTACATCTAAAAAAAATTGAATATCATGAAAAAGGTCAATATTTTTGTCACTAATTTCAGAAAGTGAAACCCATATATTATATTGAAAATCAGATCAATAAAAAAGGATATTTTAAACAGAAATGTAAGGCTTCTGAAAAGTATGTTCATTTATATGCACTCAATACTTTTGGTTGGATAGGTTGGACCTCCTTTTGCATGAATTACTGCATCAATGTGGCGTGGCATGGATGCAATCAGCCTGTAGCACTGCTCAGGTGTAATGAAGCCCAGGTTGCTTTGATAGCGGCCTTCGGGTAATCTGCATAGTTGGGTCTGGTGTCTCTCATCTTCCTCTTGACAAAACCCCATAGATTATCTATGGGCTTCAGGTCAGGCGAGTTTGCTGGCCAATCACGCACAGTAACACCATGGTCATTGAACCAGCTGTTGGTAACTTTGGCAGTGTGGGTAGGTGCCAAGTCCTGCTGGAAAATGAAATCAGCATCTCCATAAAGCTTGTCAGCAGAAGGAAGCATGACGTGCTCTAAAATTTCCTGGTAGATGGCTGCGTTGACTGTGGACTTCAGAAAACACAGTGGACCAACACCAGCAGATGACATGGCAGCCCAACTCATCACTGACTGTGGAAACTTCACACTGGACTTTAAGCACCATGGATTCTGTGCCTCTTCACTCTTCCTCCAGACTCTGGGACCTTGATTTCCAAATGAAATTCAAAATGTACTTTCATCTGAAAAGAGGACTTTGGACCACTGAGCAACAGTCCAGTACTTTTTCTTCCTAAGTCCAGGTAAGATGCAAAGATATAAAGTTTCACTTTTTGAAATAAGTTACAAGAAAAAATTCACTTTTGTCACCTTTCAATTTTATTTGATGTACCTGTATATTAATAAAAAATACTAATAAAATAGTCAAGTTTTCAGATAGGTCTATATTATATAGGCTACCACATAAATAGACTGCTACAGACATTTAATTAAGTAATAAATGTAAAAAAAACAAAACACAGCATGATATTTACTGTATACATTAAATATAAATTATTCTTATTAATGGGGTCATATGATGCAATTTCAAGTTTTGCTTTGTCTTTGGAGTGTTACAAGCTGATCGTGCATAGATAAGATCCCTGAAGTTGCAAAGACTAAAGTCTCAAAACCAAAGATATATTCTTTGTCAAAGTGAAGACTCTGCCATGCCCCCCCCCCCCTAAAACGGCTCATACAAACACACCCCACATGTCTACGTCACGATGTGGAAACATTTGTGTAAGGCGTGGTTTCACTAACCACAGTAGTGTTGATGCAGCCATTTTGGGGAGACACTGTGCGTTTCTATGCGAAAGCAAAAGCACTTTATTTGGCCTTCTGAAAGTAAATGCATTTAGGAATCATTAAGACTATTTACAACAGAACAGCACAACCCAGATGTTATCACAACGCATTTTCTGCATGACCGTTTCATGAACCTAGGAGAAGAGGTAATTCTGACTTTGCTTCAGAATCAGCGACTGTATGTTTTGTTATTAGTTTAAGTATTAGCCTCAGAGGTCGGGGCCAGACAGACAGACAGTTTGGGGCAAATAGGAGATTCTGGGCAGACAGTGGCTTCAGAGTATGGTAAAAGACAGGGCATATCACTATACAAATCCAAAATGAAGTTTATTAAATCCTCAGAGTCCTGGGGATGCTCACCCTCAGCGGTGGTGCAGTGGGCGGTGCTTTCCTCCAAGCCCTCACGCTTCCTTGCATAATCGACTGATGTGTGCTCAGTTGTTGGATCTTGCTCCTGGTCAGACGTCGCGTGAGGTTTTGTTTTATTTTTCCCCAAGTTGAAATTTTGCTAAAATCTATGCATTTCTGTAGGGCATCAATCTCGTTCTAAATCATTCTTAACTTTTTAAAGATTGCTTTATTCAAATTAATGGAAATGTTTAGTATAATTAAAATTAAAAGGGAAATTATAGTGCAGGTTCTCTAGCTACCTGGTCAGCGAGGGCGGTGGTGTGAATGAGAAATGGAAACCCTGAAGTGGATCTGTAGCAGCAGTGTGATTTGATTTCAAATGCTTGTAGCATGAAATCCATTTTCCTCTACTCCAATCAAATACAGTACTCTGCCTGCTGGAGAGGGAAAAATGAGCAGTGACTCGGGCCATGTTGCCTCCCCCCTGTACGTTCCCCAGTTTGTACATTCTAGCTATTGTAGAAATTAATCTGAATATAACATGCATATATAAGTCTCATATACTTTACACAGCAAACCTACAGTACATAAGAAATCATATCAGGTGTCTAAGTTAACCCTAGTTCTATTATACAGGGTGTTTTTATTGCAATCATAGTCATTTCATCTATTTAAAAAAAAACTGCACAGCAGAGCTCATGATGCGATGACTCACATACATGCATAATGATAATTTAATCCCCCAGTGCACACACAGAGACACACCATCTCTATGGTTACCATGGATGAGGCAGTAGGTGCTATTTTGAAATGATCTCGTAATAGCTAGCAGCTCAAACACACATAGCTACCTATAGTAACTACAAGACAGACTACAGTAATGATTGCAAGTCTTTTGATCACAGATGCCTGCTTCTCAACACACAAATAACAATAATGGTAATATAGATTAGGGAACACTATTCAGTATTAACTAATTGCTTATTAGCATTCATATTACTAGACTGTTTTTAGTATTTATAAAGCACATATTAATGCTTTATTCTGCATGACCATATTCTAGATCCCTTAACCCTGCCCCATACCTAAACATATCTACTACAACAACTCCCTTACTTACTACCAATAAGCAGTGTATTAAGAGTTTATCGAGGAAAACCACTTCAATCGTTTATAATGAAAGTTGTCCCTAAAAGTGTATCATAATTTTATCAAAGTTGAAATGCAGGATTATTTTGTGATTGCTCTGCAATTTAGAAATTCAACATTGATTGGCAATGATTTGGTTTCATACAGTGACTGGGAAGGCACATTTCACACAGTGTATAGATACGCTACTTCTTGCACATGATAACTTCCAAAATAATGACAAATTTGCTGTCATTAATATACTGTATGCTAAAAGAAGATATACTTAAACATGTTTTATTAATCTCATCCCAGTCTTTTAAGTCCATTCACAGGCTTATTAATTATTATTATTATTATTATTATTTTTATATTATATATAATATTGAAGCTTCTGCCACCGATCTGAGCGAGCTCACAGATACTGTAACTTCATATATCAGTTTCTGTGAGGATATGTGCATCCCTACCAGGATACAAAAAAATACTTTCAGCAAATGAGCTGCCATCAGTATGGACTGGACTGAGGAACGTCACCAAGTACAAGACACCACCCCCACAGTCTGTGGAGAATCAAAAACTGGCTGATGATCTCAATATATTTTACTGACATTCCATGCTGCTTCAAACGCTCCATCATCATTCCCGTCCCCAAAAAGCCCAAAATCACTGGCGTTAATGACCAGAGACACTCTCACATTTGTGGTCATGAAGTCACTTGAGAGACTGGTCCTGGCCTACCTGAAGGACAACACTAGACCCTTGCTAGATCCTCTTCAGTTTGCCTACAGAGCAAACAGATCTGTGGGTGACACTGTCAATATGGGACTGCATTACTTCCTGCAACACCTCGACAAACCTGGGATTTACGCAAGGATCTTATTTGTGGACTTCAGCTCAGCCTTCAATACCATCATGCCTGACCTTCTCTCGGACAAACTGACACAGCTCTTTGTGCCCACCTCCATCTGTCAGTGTATCACCAGCTTCCTGACAGACAGGCAACAGCTAGTGAGGCTGGGTAAACTCACGTCCAGAACTCTCACGATCAGCACTGGCATCCCTCAGGGTTGTGTTCTCTCCCCAATGCTCTTCTCCCTCTACACAAATGACTGCACTTCAAAGGGACCCCTCTGTCAAGCTCCTGAAGTTTGTGGATGACAGAAAGACTTGATGAGGTCATTGGCCTCATCAAGGGCAGAGATAAGTCTGCTTGCAGACAGGAGGCGGAGCAGCTAGCTGTCTAGAGCAGTTTTAACAACCTGGAGCTAAACACTCTCAAAAGTGTGGAGATGATAGTGGACTTCAGGAGGAGCCTCCCTGCTCTCCCCCCACTCACCATCATGGACAGCACTGTGGCTGCAGTGGAGACATTCAGATTCCTGGGAACCACCATCTCTCAGGACCTAAGTGGGACAATCACATTGACTCTATTGCAAAAAAGGCCCAGCAGAGGCTGTATTTCCTCCGCCAGCTAAGGCAGTTCAACCTGCCACAGGAGCTGCTAATGCAGTTCTACTCTGCCATCATCGAGACTGTCCTGTGTTCATCTATAACTGTTTGGTTTGGTTCAGCTACCAAAACAGACATCATAAGACTACAACGGACAGCCAGGACTGCTGAGAGGATTATCGGTGCCCCTCTGCCCAGCCTCCGAGAACTTTACACCTCCAGAGTGAGGAAAATGATAATAATAATAATAATAATCAGTGTTGGGGGTAATGCATTAGAAGTATTGCAAATTAAATATTCAGATTACTTTTTTCCAAGTAACTGGTAAAGTAATGCATATTTTTTCAAATTTACAATGAAATATCTGATTTCCTTTTTTTTTATATAAGCAACGGCAGTTACTTTGTTTACCAATTATTTCTTGACATCTCTCCTATCTCTGTCATGGACACGCCAGGCTCATCCACCTATTAGCGCTCACAATCACTGGAATACTGATCACGCACACCTGACTGTCATTCACCAATCACCCACACAGCACTATAAGAACACACAGTTCACACAGCCAAATCGTCTGGTCTCCCAAGTTGAAAAGGACTCAAACCAATGCCGAATTACTTTATCTGTTGTTCCCCGACTCCTTGATCGCCTGTGTTTCTTGCCTGTGTTTCCCATCTGTGTTTCCCTCGTGTGTGTGTGTGCGCGTGTGCATGCACGTGTGCATGCGCTCCGTCTATTTACCTGCATCCAGCTCCATTACACAAGCTCCTGGAAACACCCGATCCTCTCCGTCTCCTGGTAATCAAGAATATAACTGTCAGTGTCCTCATCAATTCCATTAAAGAGCCTCAATCTGCAATACTCACCAGTTCTTTGGTCATCTCCATCTTGATTAATAAACCTATCTGTTTGATTCTTACTCGCCTATGTGTTAAGTCTGACTTCAATCAAACAGATCTGGATCCATTCCAGGAGCTGGTGGATGCTATGAGAAGAGTCCTCAGTCAAACTACCACTGCACCAGCACCAGCACCGTATCCTGCACCCAGTGTTTCTTCTTCGGCCCCCGATCTACACAGCCAGTCCCATGATCAATCCAGTGCCCTACTCTGGCTCGGCGGAGGAATGCAATGGCTTTCTCCTGCAGTGTTCGCTCGCCCTAGAGATGCAACCGCATCGTTTCCCCACAGAAAGAGCTAAAATTTCCAATGTTCTAACCCTGTTAACAGGCCGAGCGCTTCAATGGGCAGAGTCATTATGGCACCAGAACGGACCGGCCACACAAACACTGGGGGCTTTTTGCACTCATTTCCGAGAGGTTTTCGGACGACCCGCTGGAGATGCTTCGATTGGTGAGCAGTTATGTCATTTAAAATAAGGTTAGAAGTCTATTCAAGTATATACTCTGCATTTCTGCACCTTAGCAGCTTCTAGTGGTTGAAACGAACGCTTCCTACTGACCACTTACCGTCAAGGTTTAGAGCCCTCGCTCTGGTTGCATCTCTCTGCCTATGATGACACTATGGGGCTAGAGTGTCAACTTTCCATTTGTGTTGCCAATCGGATACAGGGCTGTATGGAAGAACATTTGTGACAAAAACCTGCGCTTTTCCTCCGCCAGCCAGAATACCCCAGCTCTCCAGAGCCAAACCCCTAACCTATGCAGATCGACATTACCTGCCTCTCTTCAGATGAATGTCGACGCCGGCTGACCTAGGGATTATGCTTATACTGCGGCAAAGATGGACATGTAATAAGGGCATGTCCCATTTGTCCTCCACGACCCTTGGTGAGTGTTGTTTCTACCACTTCAGTCAATATAAAACCTCTAACCACAACTGTTCAGATTGCAACGCCTCTTCACTTTGTTTCAGTATATGCCCTCCTCTACTCTGGGTCAGCTGGCAGCTTTATTTCCGTCGACTTGTGTAATCCAACTCAAGAATAGACTCAATGACGTCTTGTACAAGATCTAATCAATAACCGGCAAGTCCCTTGTGAGAGGAAGAGTTCGATACCATGTGGGTCCCATCTGGTTGCAAGTCGGTCAGATACACAAGGAAAATAGCTGGGGAGATGATGCATTCCAGACTGTTTCCCCAAACTCCCCATACCAGCCACGTCCATTCCAGTGCTTCCAGTTAACTCCACGTCCCTTGAAAGTCGCTCCATTGACATTCCCACCAACTACCCTTCTGCCTGATTCTGACTTTCCCTTACAGTTACAGTGTTTAAATAAATTGGGAGTGAGGTGCAGGCACTTCCTTCAGTCCGAGATTTATTTAACTTTTGGTGTGAAAGGGTCTTTACAGTTGCCATAAATATACGTTTATTTTGTTATTATTATTTTGTTAAAGACAAAAAGTAAAGCAAAAGTAATATAATTGCTTTCCATAAGAGTAATTAAGTAACACAATTAGTTTTTTATGGAGAACTCAATATTGTATTGCAATAATTAACTTTTCCAAACACTGATAATAATAATAATAATAATAATAAATAAACAATCAGCGAGTGGATTTTAAAGACTGGGATTCAAATGTTTTGGGTTATCATGTTCTTACTTTTTCTTTTTTTTCATAAGGAAATTCATTTGAAAGCTGTCATCACACGCAATATAATATAACATAGGCCAGAGGTGCCTAATCCTGTTCTTGGAGATCTATCTACCTGCACTTGATTGTCTCTATGACTCTCTCCTCTCCACCTGTAGCTGGTGTGTGGTGAGCACATACACTTGATTGACTCTATGACTCTCTCTCCTCTCCACCTGTAGCTGGTGTGTGGTGAGCGCATACACTTGATTGGCTCTATGACTCTCTCTCCTCTCCACCTGTAGTTGATGTGTGGTGAGCGCATACACTTGATTGGCTCTCTGACTCTCTCTCCTCTCCACCTGTAGCTGGTGTGTGGTGAGCGCATACACGTGATTGGCTCTGTGTCTCTCTCTCCTCTTCACCTGTAGCTGGTGTGTGGTGAGCGCATACACTTGATTGGCTCTGTGTCTCTCTCTCCTCTCCAACTGTAGCTGGTGTGTGGTGATCGCATAAACTTGATTGGCTCTGTAACTCTCTCTCCTCTTCACCTGTAGCTGGTGTGTGGTGAGCGCATACACTTGATCGGCTTTGTGTCTCTCTCTCCTCTCCACCTGTAGCTGGTGTGTGGTGAGCGCATACACTTGATCGGCTCTGTGACTCTCTCTCCTCTCCACCTGTAGCCGGTGTGTGGTGAGCGCATACACTTGATCGTCTCTATGACTCTCTCTCCTCTCCACCTGTAGCTGGTGGGTGGTGAGCGCATACACTTGATCGGCTCTGTGACTCTCTCTCCTCTCCACCTGTAGCCGGTGTGTGGTGAGCGCATACACTTGATCGTCTCTATGACTCTCTCTCCTCTCCCCCTGTAGCCGGTGTGTGGTGAGCGCATACACTTGATCGGCTCTATGACTCTCTCTCCTCTCCACCTGTAGCTGGTGTGTGGGGAGAGCATACACTTGATTGTTTCTATGACTCTCTCTCCTCTCCACCTGTAGCCAGTGTGTGGTGAGCGCATACACTTGATTGGCTCTATGACTCTCTCTCCTCTCCATCTGTAGCTGGTGTGTGGTGAGAGCATACACTTGATTGGCTCTATGACTCTCTCTCCTCTCCACCTGTAGCTGGTGTGGGTGCCAAAATGATTAGTACACTAGTATTTTTTGGTTTAAAGTCAGTTATTTCTATATTTTGCTGTAATGTGTCAGTTAAAAATATCAGTTTACATTTCCAAACATTAATCTAGCCATTAATTGTAATAATCCTGTGAGATTTTTTAGATGTGATCTGATCATCATCAGTCTGTCTGGAATGACATAAAGAAACAGAAAAAACTGAGACAGACTAAATCCAGAAGATCGGTGTCTCCAAGATGCTTCAAAAAAGCTACCTGCAAAGCTCCTGAGAAACTCTGCTCAGGACACAAGCTGCTTTAAACACAAAGATGCTCGCAACAAATGTTGATTTAGTTTAGTTAATAGAAGTTAGTTCATAAATAAAATCTATTTATGACATTATTTTTGACAGCATTCTCGTTTTACAGCATTTTTACACATGTGCCTAAAACGTTTACCTTGACCTTGAACTGATATTTCCTGCTGACACACTACAGTAAAAGATATAAATAACTAACTTAAAAACATTGTTTTAGCTGCTGAAAATACCAATGTTCTAATCATTTTGTCCACCACTTTATTTTCATTCCACACTATTTTGTCTTTTTTAATTTAAAATTAAATGTATTGATAATAATAATTTTCATAATCCCAGAATGCTATGATCTTGCACAGGTTTAAACTCGTTGCCACGAGAGAAAGGCCTTCCCTCATACAATCTCAAGACGTCTTCACATTACACGTCTTAGACTTAACATACTATGACATTCTATTCTGTTATTATTTAATGACAACGACAAAACAAACTATCACAAACATGTCCCTTCCCAGCCACCGTAGTTTTATGTAACCCTGATCGGACATCCTATGAGGCAAAACCACATAAATAGTTAGTGCACAAAATACTATTAAATTTTATATAGAAGAAAGTACAGACATAGTGCAAACATACATGACATACGGCAATTACACAGTAAAGATAGAATATAACACAAATACAAGAAAAACTGAAGATTAAATAATGCAATAACAACCCTCCATATCAGAAAGAACTTGGAAAGAGAGGGGAAACATTCAGAAAAATATAGGGAGTACCATAACATTCACCATGTTTTGTATGTTGTACATTACATATTTTAAGTGTTTTTTGAAAAAAAAAAAAAAATTGAATACCACGGTACTTCAATAGGCCAATCATTTCGGTACCATCATATATATATATATATGTGTCAAAAGAAGCGTAAAATATAGCGGCAACGTATTTACCTTCTAGGAGCGAGTTTCAAAAAAGGTTTTTATGTTATTTTAAAATAAAAAAGAATTGTATAATTTTTTTTTACATAATGTCAAATATTTAACAAAAGGATTGCTTGACAGCAGTGGTTCTAGAGGCAAAGTTGTTCAGAATAGAGGTGTTCACAGCTCTAAATTGAAGCCCGCACCCGGCCCGTACCCGAGATCGTCTAACCCGACCCGAGCGGCACGGTTAAATTTAGAGCCCGAACCCGAAATCTTTTTTTACCCCACAACAAATAGCCAATAAAAAATAAGACAAAATGCTTTATTTCATGATTGCATGCAACGGTCAGTAAACAAATATATAGAAAAACAGATACTATTGTACATACTATTGTCAATTTATATATTTTATTCCTTATTTACTTGTTATTTTTAATTATTTTTATTATTTGTGTTTTTGTTCTGTAGATGTCGTTCTGTTGCACTGTGGTAGCTTCTGTCACGAAAACAAATTCCTCATATGTGTAAGCATACCTGGCAATAAAGCTCATCTAGATTCTGATTCTGATCCAGATTCATCAAGGCTCGGCCATTTCACAAGGCAAAATAAAAAAAACACTTACCAGATATGAAAGTTTATGAACATCAGGTGCAGAGGTCACATAGGTTACATTCTGCCGAGTTCTGGGTTTTCTCATAGTACAAATATTGAAAAATACAATAGGATTTTTTGGCTTCACACTTGAACCCCTGATGATAATAACAATAATCTTTACAAATACAATACAATAGGGTTTCAGCAATTCGTGCTTGAACCCCTTATTAGTGGTATCAAGTGAATAAGTAATTTAGACATAATTTATTATTTGAGAGTAACAAATACTCCACGCTTGCTCTCCTCATTAACAAGGACACACACCAGTCAATGTTTTCCGCATGGTGCTTCTAATTACAAAGTATAGTTGTATATTTTTGTATATGTACCCTACATGAATTAGACCATGTAACTTGTAGTGTGAAACTATATTTCTATAAAGCAGGGACCAAATTTACATTTTTTTTTTTGGTCAGTTTTAGTTTTCTCATCAGCCATGAAACATCATTTTGCATTATTTTAAGAGTAGTTGTATATTTATATCTCTATGACAATGACAATATCTCTGGGTTAATTTTCTCCTCGTATCACCAACAGCTGTTTTAAAAAATATTTTAATCTCTATCTATCACCAAAATTATTCAATTATAATGTATCAAATTCTGTAAGGTCCATTTTTCCCTTAATTTTGTCATAATGGTGACTATTTTGTCAAACAGCTCTTAAATTTAAACTGCAATTAGAAATTGATTGAAAATGTCAAATAATATACTCTTAAGTGTTATACTCTTTTGTGCTTACATGCATCAATAGAAGTCTGTTTTTGTTTATCTGTGGTGCTATTGTGAATCCATTTTTTGTAATGTTTTGTGCATGTATTGTCAATAATCCATACAGGTGTATCGGCAGGACTGTGACACATTTGGCATGGTTGTGAAGATGTTAGTGGCCAAGGATCCATCCTTGGAGAAGCCAATTCAGCTGTCTCTGCGTGAAAACCTGAGAGACATTGGCATGCGTTGCATCAAGGCCATGGAGCAGTTCATCCATGAGTATGATTCCAGAGAGCTAGACGCTCCATCTACCTCCCAACTTTGTTCCATCAAGTGAAGACTGTAAACACATGGCTAAATCCAGCTACTTATTTGCTTCTCATGCATGCTATCCATTCGACTTTAAAAATTGCCCCACTTTATCACGCCTTTAGCTATATCACTGCTTCTTTAAACAATATTCATATACATAGTCAATAAAACAATTTGTATTCCTTTTGTTGGTAAACAGAGGATGTTCCACTTTTCTGAAATCCCACAAAAACAGTGAGAAAAGAGTTTGTCATTAACAAAATTCATGAATATGAATAATTTAAATATAATATAAACTTCTGCATTTTACATTTTCTGCCTTATATTGCTTCCAAAGTTGTTGCTTGAGCAACACGCTTAAATTATTGGTGGTCATCAGAGTAAAAAACACAGAATTTGTTGTATATAAACTTAAAATACACATGTGAATTGTTAGTTGCACTTGTGATAAAATAAAGTGTTGCCATAGTATATACAGTATATCTGTCTACATGTTTTACGAATGAACCAAACTGTCTTCCACTTACCTGCAGAATTGTAATGCATTACATGTAAGATTATAATTAAGATGACATGCAAGATTGTGAGTAAATTCACATAAGGACAAAAAGACAGGTTACTCCAGAACTGGGGCCTCATTTATAAAACGTTGTGCAGAAACAATCCTAAATTTGATCTTACGATCATATCTCGAATATGCGTACAAGATCGCAAATGATCTTGAACTTTTTGAATGGTTTCAGCTCTCTGCTTCTAAACGACTTAGTGTCAAGATATAAAATATCACCAATCATCATAATTTATAACAGCGAGCTGCAAGAACAGCTTACATTAAATAAACTTGCAATACTCCGACAATAAAAAGTGCGCATGTCTGCTCAGACCCTGATGTGATGCTAAGCACTTTTCCACATCAAAGAATTTTACAAATGAGCGCTGGCGTGGATTTAAGCGTACGCACACTCTAATATCAAATCTGAGCATATGCATGCTTTATAAATGAGGACCCTGGAGCAAAGTTTAAAGAACACAACCTTAGGGAAAAGTTCAGATTTAAAACGTTTCAGCCTATTTCTGAAAATTTGTCCAGAAAATAAAATATAAAATATGCTTTTTAATGGATCACTTCAATTGTAATAATCTAAAACTTAATTAAAGGCATTGTTTGTTTGTTAATAGTTATTTAATTCACATACAAGACATGAACTGGAGATACACATGCAGTCACTGTAAAATTCTACACTCTACAATATGATACAAATAATGCATCTGAGGATACAAAATATAGAAATATTTAAGACAATATTTACAGAACTTTTACAATACTACATTATTTTTATATATAGTTTTTTTTATCATTAGGAAAACATTTAATTTTAAGATATTATTTGTAAATGGTATTTAAATGACTTTGGATAAAACGAAATATTGCATTTAAAACCATAAACAACACTGCCCAGAAAAATCATAAACATTTTTTAAAAGTTTGATTTTAAAACTACGTTAATAAAACAAGTTGAAAACCATGAAGAGCGGATACTAGGAAACTATTTAGAACAATTAACAGTAAGCAGCGTGGGGATTATGGTAAACCATATTGCCACAAAATTATACCAAAAATTAAGCAAAAGAAAAAAGGAGAGAATGTACCCTTGTCTAGTATCAGAATCGCAACCAAAAAATCTGAACACAGATAAGACAATGGTTGTAAGTAGATAGTTAATGGTATATTCTGACCAGTAATCCCAAATTATTTTCAAGAGTAATGCAACTGAACAACGATTTATGACATTTCAGCGTAAGTTAAAAATCCATATGTTAATTCTGAATGCTAAGTGCCCACTGAGTCTTCACTTCTTCTGAAATGGTTATATCGCAGATTGTTATTGCACGAATTTCTACAAAACAAAATTAATATTTTATCAACAGATACAGTTCAATGTGCTGTTCAAATAAACAGAGGTTAATACTTTTGTTCATTGCACAATCTCCAGTCACAGTAAACACATGAGTTCAAATCAGAACATGAACTATTACATATGTAATGACTGAAACATGCTTCATTTGGATTTCAACCCATAGTTATAGGATAATTGAGAACAAACACATGCAGTACACAACAGAAGTGAGTACACCCCTGTGCAATATCAATTAAAATGTAAAATTAATAAAAACAATTGTCACCTGTCAACAATTGCATTATTTCTATATGTAGTGCATTTCCTCTTATGAGTAAAAATGATTACTTAAGAAAAATTATGTTAAAAATACAGAGCCTTCAAAAATAAAAAAGAATAGGTTACAACAAGGCTAAAGGCACATCTTAAGGAAAAATTGTGTTTATCACTGCTACTAAAGTGTCAGATTACAAAAAAAACAACAACCTTGCATTGCATATATATATATATATATATATACATATATATATATTACTTTTACATATTCTTCCATTAATGTGATAAATATTGCTTTAATTATCTTAAAATAAACTGACAAACCTTTGTCTCAAAATATAGTCAATTTTATTGATTATCATTTGATACATAAATCTACAACACTAAATAAACAAAAAGATTAATATTAGATCAAAGTAGCCAATAATGTTTTTTGTTGCTCCATGTGCATAGTCAAATGTGGTTAAGGAAAGTGCTGAAGTGAATTTTTGTGCCATCTAGTTGTGTAAATGAGAATGAAGTCAAATGTACCTTTTACCTCAGCGCAACTTTAGCCTTGTTGTACTCTACATATTTGATGACAGACACACAAAGTGGATACTATGTGGTCATTCAAACAAAACTGATTTTTCCAATGAACCTAATTGCATGAACATGGTTATAAAATAACCTGTGAACATAAGAATTTGTTCAGTTTTGGACCTATGGGTTGAATCTATCTGCATGTCTGTTTGTACTCACTGTACTAACTTTTGTTGTATACTGTATAGCCACTCTCGCATACACATACTCACATTACCATTTGCTTATGATATAATGCAGTTCTTGCTTTTCCGCCGTTTGCGTGCATGTAGTTGAGAGTGACCACCCATCACTGTAGGACTATAACGATGTCGCAATTCCTCGTTGTCAAAATATCGCAGCTGCACTGGCCGTGGAATGACTTCACCCAGAAGGTAACCATCATCCTCCGACACCTCTGATGAAGAGGTACAGGTTGAGCAAAACTGATCTTCATCCTCAACTGTTTCTCCATACCTACCCATATACTGTCCAATCTGTGGGCCTCCAGGATCCTGCAAGGTGAGGTCTGAGGTGGTTCGAGGACAAGGCCTAAATAATTGTTGTCGATATCCATAATTTGCTCCAAAGAGATTGTGAGACACTCTTGATGAGGATGGTTGCTCAAAGTCATTGTGAAATCTATGAGTGGGGTCCCCATGGAAACTCTGATTGTCTGTGGCTAAATGCAGTGCATTGTCTGACCGAGAGCGGCGGGAACGGCAGTGATATTTGTGAACTTTGTGGCCTATGCGGTGGTGACGTTGACGTTGGCGCTGCTGTCTGGGTGAGTCTTGTGTCTGAGTGCGTCTTGGCCGTGGTGTCATTGCTTGGGAATTAACTTCCTGCATACAGGACATGCTTCCTGCATGACCAATGCGACCTTTGACTGGATCCTCAAAACTTACACCTCTAGGTGAATCCCAGTATAGAGGAGGAGGGTACCTTACTCTGACAGGCATGCCAATATCAGCAAGAGGTCTTGGGACAGAGCTCAGGGATTCAGTGCTGCGTAACTGCATTGATGAGTTTAATGTACCCATGGTGCCTTTATCAGACACATTTACCATTGAGTCTTTACTCAGGTCAGGCATAGAAAATCGAGAGAAGTGCTCCTGACGCTTGTTGGTCCCATCTAAAGAGTTTCCTGCTGAATACAATGGACAGAGATCAGAAATAGTAATACTACATGAAATGTGTGACAGTTTGAATAAACTAATTAATGTCTTGTTTTGAACATACTTCTGTCAGGTAGTGATATGACGTATCATGATATATGTACCAGTCTAACCTCTCGGTTACATATGTAACCCATGTCCCTGAAGGATGGAATGGAGACCTAATGTCATGGAATCTCGCCCGAGAGCCCAATCACCTTCGAGTGTTAATAAAACAAGCCAATGACAGTTGGCTTGCATTTTTTGCAGGTCCAAGATTAGTCATAGCCCACCGCCTTTCTTGGGTACAATGAAGTAAGGGCTGAAAAACCTCGTTTCCAAATCAGCTGGAGGGACCGGCTCTATCACATCCTTTGCCAGTAGGACCGCAATCTCCATTCGCTAGACGAGAGCATCCTGGTTCAGCACAGTAGTGAACCGAACGCCCCTGAACTTGGGAGGACGCCAGGCGAACTGAATCGCATAGCCAAGTCTGATAGTTCTTGTGAACCATCAAGCCGGTCTGGGGAGAACTGGCCAGGCCCCTAGAGACTGAACAAGCGGGACTAGGGGAACCACCGACGTACCCGCTGTGGGGCAGTGAAGTGGAGCACAGGGACTCTACCCGGAAGACAGTGTGTCCCGAAGTGGGCTCTGACTGCATGGTGCGACACTTACCTGGCTTCCCGGTTGGGCAGGGGTTGAGTGAGGAGGCATCGCGTCCTCGAACCGGGACCTGCTGCCTGCTGACGAAAGGAGAGGGGGACGGGGGAGTCGAGACTGTATCCCGTACACTGCTGTCTGTGCCCTCTTGGGAACCGGAGACATAGGAATCTGCTTTTTTGAAAGTTTGGGTACCACTGGCCGAAGAGCCAGTGGCAGAACAACAAAAACAGTGAAGGGGGGACTCATCATCCGGGGAAATGAGCGGACTCACCATCTCCTGAAGAGCAGAATCCAGTGCCTCGGGTTCGCCCGTCCCAAGGATGCCGCTTGCTCTGGCGCTTCACGGGCCTGGCAGGGGTAGAGACGAACAGCACCGCTTCCCTGCTGCCTGCTCCAAGCTGTGGACGGTATGAGGGTTGCTGGGCCGCACTGGAGCGGAGGTGGAGGGGCAGCAGGAGGGCGCCCTCGACAATGAATGGGCAGAGGGCTCGAGCCGGCAGCAGGTGGCAACAGCAGAGGGCCACCGGGGCAGGCTTTGTTGTCTGATCACCTCCGTCTGTTTCTGTGCGGCAGAAAACTGGGCAGGCTGCCTGGGAGATTGGGGAGTCCAAGAAGCTGTACTTGTCGAATTCCCTCATATCTGCCAGGTTCAGCCATAGGTGGCGCTCCTGGACCACCAGAGCGGACATCGTCTAACCGAGTGACCACGCTGTGACTTTTATTGCTCGAAGGGCATGGTCCGTCACTGTGCACAGCTCCTGCATCAAACCTGGGTGAGAACTGCCCTCGTGCTGCTGCTTCAACGCTTTAGCCTGGTAGGCTTGCAGGAGGGCCATGTGTGCAAGGCAGAAGCGGGCTGTCAAGCAGCTCTGTACAACAGCCGAGAACCCACGAGCCCTGGACGGGAGGCATGGATTACCGCACCAGGCGGCAGCACTCCGCCGGCAAAGCTGCACCGCAATAGTGCGCTCAAATGGGGGGATCTCCACATACCCCTTAGCCGCCCTGCCTTCAAGGCCCTCCAAGACCTAGTCACCTTCTCATGCACTACCGGGAATAATGGACCTGGAGGCGGCTGCCGGCAAGCGGCCTGCGCCCCCAGGAACCAATCATCCAGCCTCGAGCGTTCGGGAGAAGGAGGAGGCCTCCGGTGCAGCCCAATGCTCTCGACGGCCCGGTAAAGCATAGCAGTTAGCTCTAGATCTAACTCGGGCAACGCCACTCTGACGGAGGCAGCACAGCCGAATCATAATTTCCAGAGCCTAGCTCATCCTCCAAAGCAGCGATCGACATCCTGTCATCCACTGGCGCACTGAATGAGATACTGGACCCCGCCCTGTCCAGGTATCCAGCAAACACCGGATGGTGCGAAGTGCTGGAGGAATGAGAGGCCCGCGGAGACGCACTCGACGGGGAAGCTCAGATCACCCTGATCATAAGCCGAAGTGGCCCCCAAGAAATGGAGGGAACTAGAACGGGGCATGGCGAGGAGGTATCTGGACCGCAACATCGCGATGGTCATGTTCCCACAATGAGAGCATGACTCATCCACGAGCGCTGCTTCAGCGTGCTGATAGCCCAAGATAAAACTTGGACCATCAGATGAAGCCAGGAAATGACCACATCCAGAAACAAACGAGCGGGAAGCATCTTTAAAAAGGCGCCTGTCGCTCGTGGAGCTCTTTTAGATATTGCTCTTTCAGATATTGCTCTTTTAGAAAAGGAAAAGTGTTGAAACGCCCAGGAGAGGTCCCAGCACGACTGCAGAATAAGAGCTCCAGCATGCTCAGATGAAGCAGCAGCACTGAACAGCAACCTCCACTGACACACCGTTATGCCAACAGTCGTCAAAATGCTGTCTTGCAGAAACTCTCTGGGATTCGCAGAAGGCTCGGCTCCGAAGCGAAAAGCTGATGTGCATTTTCACGATGCACTTCCTTCTATACCCGCGCGGAGGGCGGGGTGCATGTGGCAAAACACGCACGCCAACTGTCATTGGCTTGATTTGTTAACACTCGAAGGTGATTGGGCTCTCTGGCGAGATTCCATTTACATCAGTCATTATTATTCAGTCAGTACGTTGAACGTGACTGACTGAAAGGAAACTGAATTTATGCATACCTGTAGCATAGGAAAGGGCCAGTGCGTCAGCAGAACATCTTGGTGTTTGTTCTAATGGCGTAAGTTCACCAAAGCTTGGCCCAAATTGGTGCCTGCTCCTAAGCAATGGAGGACGCATCTCTCGGGGGAAGCCTTGCATGCTTATACTGCGTTTGTCCAAAAATCCAGGATTACGGCTTGACACTTCATTGAAGCTCATTTGTGTTTTGAGTTTAGGACCATGAAATTCAGGTTCCTGGGCATGATGCTTCCAGTTCTCATTGAAAGAGTGGCCCCTCAGAGCAGCCATGACTGGAGGTTTTTTGGAATTACCCCCAGGTTGATCTTTGGACCAAGATTCTGGACTGCTCACTATCTTGGGTGGCTGATTGGGAGAAGGATGGTAAGCACTACGCATGCTACATTGGTTTCGTAGCTGATGGGGATTGGGAGATGTGGAGGAATCTCTTTGTTGAGACTCATAGGAATAAGGCTCATCCCGGTTTACCCAAACTGACTGCTCACAGTTCAAACTTGGAGACCGACTTGGGGTTCTACTTGGGGTTTTTGTTGGTGTGCGGTGGGGTGTACGGCTAGGAGCTGGGCTGGAGATGCTCAGCAAATCCATTTTAACAGCTAGAGGCTCTGCATCACCGACCAATTGTGTAGGGCCAGATGATGATTGTCGAACACCTTCACCTTTGCCTTTTGTCCCATCATTGCCAATCTGAGCATTGTGGCGTGACTGACGGGAATGGGCACTCTGGAAAGCAGAGTCTGAGGAGTCTGACAACTCAGGTTCATCCCCTTGGCTGCAGAGTCGGGAACAGAAGATCAAACCTTGTTTTGGCAGGAAGGGACGACCCAGCAAAGACTGATTGCAGCGAGCACAGCTGAAGCACTCTTCGGTGGCATGCCAGTGTTGACCTTCATATGCCATCTGACCTTGGTCTATACCTAAAACACATTACATAAAAATGACAATTAGACATCATATAAAATTATTCTTGGCTGATGATGACTTGAAATGTAGTGTGAGAAAAAACTGCGATGAATCTCAATTTACATTTTCACATTCATTCACATTTCTTCGCAAAGATGAGTTTTACTTAAAGTGTTACTTTCAAAGATACAAATTTGTATCTTAACTACACACAGATGTGTCTTTAAGGGTACTTCCCCAGTGACAAGCTGTTGTACATCTAAAAAAACTATTTTCGCACAGTGTTGGAAAGCTTTGTGTGAAAATGCATAAAAATGTGTTCAATACGTTTATTTTGTACACATCCTATATATTTGTTAGTAGAGTAATGCTTAAAGGGATCATCTGGAGAATTAAGGAACCCTTCTTATACAGGCCATCAGGCTCCTAAACTCAGTCTCATAACATCATAACATCCACAGGACTCAATTTAATAAACTGTAAACACATCCATTATTCTCCATCATCCACACTGCTGCTATGTGTACATACCCGGTACAACCTGTTTGCACATTCTCTTGCACATCCGTGTTTATATTAATATTTATTAATCCACAGTATACTGTATTGCACATTTTATCTCATTGCACATCTTACTCATTTTATTTTATTATTTGTTCCTATTTTCATTCTCACCTATATTTATATATATATTCTCTTGTGTTATGTTTCATTGTTTTATTGCTTTTTATGTTATTTTTATTTTATTTATTTTTTTACACTTTCCATTGAGTGGACCTGTCCTGACTTACATTTCACTACTGATTATACCCTGTATGATTATGTATGTGACAAATAATAAAGAACCTTGAACCTTGAACCAACCTATATAAGACACCAGTGGTAGTGAACTGCAGCCTGCTACTTACTGCTAATGGTCATGCTGGTGCTTGTGCACACAATCCATAGTTATGTGAGTGAGCGTCGGCAAAGCTGTGTATATATTGTACAAGAGATTTAACATGATAAGGTAAGAGTACCAATAGATATCCTAAGGTAATTAAGGACAGATAAGGTAATTAAAATTGCACTGTTATGATAGTTTGACTATAAACTATCTAGATCTAGCTACGCAAGACTGTAATTTGAAATAATGACTTCTCTTTGCATATTGAGTGCATTCATGTGATAGCTTATGCCAGTTTTGGCAAGCTAACCAGTATTATTCAATTTGGTGGATGATAACAGTAATTATTAGCAAAGTAGACAGTACAATTAAATACATGCACATACTGATAAAATATGTTGACATACATCTGTATTAACATGATTCCAGTACAACTTCATTAAATCGATGCACTAGAATATCCATTTTATAATCAAGTAACATTACAGTACATGTTGACCCTAGTATTCCGTGAACATTATTCATATTCCCACTTGGCCAGCTGGGATTCACTGGATAAAACATCTCAGTTTAGGCATGTAACCATTGTTCTCTTTCAAATGGAAACTCAAGCTGCATTCTCTAGAGCAGGGTTGTCAAACTCAGTTCCAGGAGGGCCGCAGCTCTGCAGAGTTTTGTTCCAACCCTGCTCCAACACACAAATCATGTAGTTTTCAAATAAGCCTGAAAGACTTGATTAGCTGGATCAGTTGTGTTTAATTAGGGTTGGAGCTAAACTCTGCAGCGCTTCGGCCCTCCAGGAACTGAGTTTGATACCCCTGCTCTAGAGGGTTCTTTGGGGAACGGGATATCCATGCTGCCGTAATGAAGGTAAGAGTGCCTTAATGGCTCAACTAAGTCAAAGACTTAAAGGATTCCTCATTCCCGAGGTGCACACCAGCAACGTTTCAATGGAGGACTCAAAGAGTGACTCTTGAGAGAGGAAGCCATTGATGTTTGATTCAGGCTGGCATCAAAGAAGGCTCCAGAGTGCCTAAGAATATATGTTCAGAAAAAGAGTTATAAACTCAAAACAACAACTCTCGAAATGAGAGACGGCCTTGCAACACTCCACACTAGTGTCAATGGATAAGTAGGCTCCCAGGATAGCCTACAACCTAGCAAACTACTGTCAAGCCAAGCTCTTGGATTGGAGGCCTCAGTATGTATACTGTCCAAGTCGAGAGGAGACCTAACAATGCCCCACACTCAGGGTATCTTGAAAAGAGGCTCACAAAGAGCCTAATACTTACCATTAATCTTTGAGCAGAGGCCTCAATGAGAGGAGGCCTAACAACTTTTACAGTATGCAAGGAGGCTCACAGAGAACCTAATCAACTTGGAAAACCTTCTCTGGTTAAAAGCAACTGGGATCTAACACGGATAAAAATGTGCAGGATTTCAGGAAAGGCATTAAGCAGTTAGCGCATGCTCTTAAAAAAACATTTATTTTAGAGAAGGCATTTACAAAGGAGGCTCACAGAGAGCCTACAACTCGCAATAGCGATCCTAATGGAGCTCTAAGGTGCGAAACCCTCCATAAAGATAATGCTCTAATATGGGAGGAGGAATAACAATGTTCGTCATAGACAAGGAGGCTCACAGAGAGCCTAAAAACTTAGCTAACTATTGGCAGAGCTCTAGTGGTGGAGGTCTCAACATAATGACTCTCTAAACCAAGATGAGGCCTAACTACACCCAACATGCTGAACATTTCACAAGGAGGCTCACCGAGAGACTACGACTCACATATACTATACAAGCGGAGCTCTAAGGAGTCTAAGGCGTCAGTAAAGATAACCTTCTACAGCAAGAGGAGGCTTAATAATGCTCGCAGTGGGGAAGGAAGCTTGAAAATAATTAGATGACCTGGCTAACTACTGGCAGAGCTAGGACATTAACCAGGGAGATTTAAAGAAAACCTACAACTCACAATCACTATTGAAGGATCACAAATGTTATTCTATGTTTGATGTGGATTCACATCCTGACTAAGAGGTGTCGGGCAAGGCAAAGGTGCTTGAGATCGTTTCCTGACCATTTGGGCTTGGGACAGCTGTGCCTTTTGTCAATGAGATCAATGACTACTGAGAGATTGAACCTTTATTCTGCAAATGACTTTGTCCTGGCCAGATGTGGATTCGTTAGGTTTATTGCCCTCAGATGTATGCTTTCTTTGATGTTTTGTCTCAACCTAAAAAAAAGTCCCTCCTCCAATCCTGACTATAAAGATACCCTGTAAAAATGACTTAAGATGAGATTTTCGATGACTGCAGATAACAACACATGTCATAGAATAAAGAAATTCTGCTGACAATCCAATCCGAAATCTCCTGGTCTTCTCTTCTGAGTTTTCTACACTTTAGAAGAACACAGTTTTCAACAGATGCTGCCGTGACCCGGATAGAGTTCCAGCTTCCTCACCTGAAAAACTTCAAGCTCAAACAAAGATCTGCATCTTTTGGAATCCAGCGAAACTTCAAACTGAAAAAGATTCCCAGACTGAATTTTTCTCTCAACCAAGGGCGGTGGTGAGTGGCTGTCTCTAATCCAAAAGAACCTAAGACCAGTGTATCCTCTGTGCCGTCAGAGAAGAGTTAACATACATCTGTAGGGTTTGTTTTAACTAAGTTTATCCTCTGTTAGGCAGGGAAGTTTATCCTCTGTTAGGCAGGGAAGTTTATCCTCTGTACAGGCAGGGAAGAGTTTACCCTCTAAAGTTTTTTATTTTAGAGATGAAAGTATCCTCTGTGTTTTCAGGCAGGGAAGATTTTTGGCATTACGTGCTAAAAATGAGTTACCCTCTGTTTCAGGCAGGGAAGGTTAGCATTTCGTGCTAATAATTTAGTTTTATCCTCTGTTTCTTGTAGGCAGGGAAGTTAAGTGTGAAGTGTTGGTAATTTGGAAATTTAACAATAGTTAAGTTCTTTTTTACAAGTGTACCCTCTGTTGATCAGAGAAGTGTTTGTTTTGTTTGTGTGGTACCGAAGAAACTTACAAAATGGTTAGAATGAATGCTAGACTGATTCCAACCACAGAAAAGACTGGTTTTGCGACTCCTTTGTGGTCAGATAGTGAATTCAAAACGCTGTTAGGGGAACAAATGGACCTAATAGTCACTGAAAAAGTTAGACAAAAACTAACGCAGAAATATGAGATTCATCCAGACAAGACTTGGTCGGTAGATGAGTGTAAAAAAGTACTAGGAGCAAGTATTCGTAAGAACAATGTGAAAGACATTATCTGTTGTCACAGGGAATTCAGTGTAACGCTAGCGACACAACAGTCTCAGCGTAACGCAGAGCTAGAGAAACAGAACAATGAACTCCGTGCTAGAATATACACTTTGACCAAGAAATTGAACCTCAAGAAAGAGGCAAAAACTGATGTGGAAGTAAGTCAGCCTGATAACATTTCCCCTGATTTACAAGCGTTCTTTGAAACAGATGTAGCTCTCCAATCAGTAACTGATGTGCCTGTAAATTCCGTCCATGTGTGTGGGGCTAGGAGAAGATCTCAGGGGATTGAGGACACTGATGGTGTTCCTCTCCATTCTTCTGTTGTGCAAATACAAACTGCTGCCAAAGCTTTATGTCCTAAAGATATAGAGAGACTATCTCAGAGTTTACCGTCAGCACGCACACATTTTTCTGAATTTAGAAGAACATTGATCAGTAAAATGCGTCTTTATGACATGTCGTTGGCAGAAGTCACGCAGCTGATGTCACAAATACTAACTGAATCTGAATTCAACAGTTTTGAATCTGCTGTCACTTCTGAACTGCGAAATGCCAGTAAGGGTGATTTAAGAGAAGGTATTTTGAAAATCCTAAAGAATATCTTAGGACCCAAAATAGATTGGTCTAGAATTACTACCTGTGTGCAAAGGAAAGAAGAAACTGTGAGTGAATATACTGAGAGATTTTGTCAGTCAGCTGTAATCTACAGTGGAATTGTTGATGACTCTGACAGTGTGCTAGATGACAAGGGACCCTTGGTTCGTATCTGGTCAGATGGCCTTGTAGCCGAATACAGAAAAGCTTTACCATTCTTAGATCTAACTTGGTCTAACAGAACTCTCAGAAGTAACCTAGACAGGTTAGCGACATGGGAAAGAGACGCTGATGTCAAGGCAAAAGTAAGAGTAGCAGCAGCTACGTTTAACACAACGAAACAAGACAATAGATGGTCTAAAAGAGAAAGCAAATGCAAATACTGTGAAAAATTTGGACATTGGGAGAAAGAGTGTAGGAAGAAGTTGCAAGATAGTAAAAGAAATGCTATGCATAATTCTGCTCCTTCTCAGCCTGCACACAACCCGGAAGTAGTTCCGCCAGTGACCACTGAAATTATAGGACAGTTAGTTCAGGCTCTTCTAAGAGCACAACAAGACCAGGAAAAAAACTAATTATTGGGGCTGTGAGTAGCTACCTTTCCCCTGTAATCCAACACAATGACCAAAGAATTTTTGTGAAAGGTAGCATAAAAGAGAAAGAGATTGATTTTTTGCTTGATACAGGTGCAGAAATTACAGTAATTCCTACAAAATTGGCACAAGGTTTAAACATCCCATACAAGAAAACCAAACTTTGTTTAACTGGTGTAATAGGTGAAGATTCTGTTTTATATGAAACTCCGCCCATAGAGGTACAATTTGGCCCAAAAACTCTGACTACAAAATTGCTATGCGCTCCATTAAATACAGGTGCAATTTTAGGCATGGATCTTCTGAGACAAATAAATCTAACTTTAGACATGTCCTCAGAATCTACTAGCATAAAAATTTCCTCAGCACAGATTTCTACCAATAATGCAACCCCTCCCGAGTATGCTTTCTTACAGAATCATCCAATTTGGGCTAAAGACAAGGATGATTGTGGGTTGTTGACAGGTGTAGAACCAGTTAAATTGACAGGAACTCCACCTCCGGTCACCAAACAATATCCGATTAATAAAGAAGCTATACAGGGAATCAAACTTATTGTAGAAAATTTGCTGACGCAAGGAGTGCTAGTTAAAACCAACAGTCCATGTAATTCACCCATATGGCCCATCAAGAAATCTAATGGGACATGGAGACTTACAATAGACTACAGAGTAGCCAATAAACATATTGAAAAAATCACCCCCCTAGTGGCAGATCCATCTACAATTTGTAATGGCTTACCATTAGATTGTAAGATTTTTTCAGTAATTGATATGTCTAATGGATTCTTTTCTGTACCGTTGCACTCTGACAGCCAGCCATGGTTAGCTTTCACAGTTGACTATGAACAATACCAGTGGACAAGATTGCCACAGGGATTTCAAAACTCCCCAACCATATATCATCAGGCTGTCAGACGTGATTTGTGTGACCCAGAATGTCCGGTAAAACAGTCCACTATGATCCAATATGTTGATGATATTTTGATTGCCTCAACAGATCATGAGGTACATCAAACTGAATTGGCATCATTGTTGGACTATTTGCATAAAAAAGGACACAAATGCAGCTTTCACAAAGCTCAAGTTGCTAAAAAGCAAGTCACATTTCTGGGTCAAACAATTGGTGCAGGAAATAGATCCATTACACAGGATCGAGCGGCTTCAGTCAAAGCCATACCTCCACCTAATACCATTAAAACACTCCGCTCATTTTTAGGAACAACAGGTTATTGTAGACCTTGGATTGAAGACTATGCCTCGATTGCTCAGCCTCTCTATGATTTGTTGAAAGGCCATGGTAAAGATTCAGATACTGTTTGTATGGAAGAACTTCATCTCAAAGCTTTTAATGATTTGAAGAGAGCACTATGTCAAGCACCAGCATTAGGAATTGCCCAATCTGATAGACCCTTTGTGCTTTATGTCCATGAACACTTAGGCTTTATGACTGCATGTCTAATGCAAGATCATGGGGGCAGCTTATGCCCAATTCATTACTATTCCGGTAAACTTGACATAGTCGCTCAAGGTATGGGCCCATGCCTCAGAGCAGTACAGGCAGTTCATCTAGCGCTTCAGGCTTCATCAGGAATGGTGTTAGGTCAGACTGTAAACGTAAAATGCCCTCACACAGTGTCCGCACTAATGAATCAAGCAAAAGTCACTTCTGTCACCTCCTCCCGTTGGGGAAATTGGTTAGCAACTCTCACAGCCCCGAATATTGTTATACAGCGTGCACCAGTCACGAACCCATCCTCATGTATGATGTCTGCAATGACTGAATTTGTGTTAGAGGATGAAGGCGAAATGACTCATGATTGTGTTACGCTTACATATGCAGCGACAAGTGAAATAGCAGAAACTCCCATAGAGAACGCAGAATTGGAGTTGTTTGTTGATGGTTCAGCTCAAGTTATTGAAGGTAACAGACGAGCAGGATATGCAGTAACTTCTACCACTGAAGTAGTTGCTTCAGGTCGTCTTCCAGATCATTTTTCAGCTCAAGCTGCAGAACTAGTAGCCTTAACTAGAGCATGCACGCTAGCTTCAGGATCGGTTGCAAATATCTACACAGATTCCAGGTATGCTTTTGGGGTAATTCATGATTTTGGTGTCATTTGGCAAACCAGAAAATTTCTAACTTCTGCTGGATCCCCCATTAAGCATGCTGGATTAGTGAAAGATTTAATGTTTGCCATGAAACTCCCAAAGAAATTAGCAGTGATCAAAGTGAAAGCACATCTCACAACTAATACTACGGAAGCTAAAGGTAATGCTCTTGCTGATGTAGCGGCTAAACAGGCTTGTTTCTATGCAACTGTACAAGTGTGTTCAGGTAGTACAGCACAGAAGATAATTCTACCCTGGCAGACTCCACCAGAAGGTGGACACACAATCGTCCCAGGTCAATGGGTCATGATAAAGGCATTCAAAAACAAGCCATTAGAGCCTAAGTGGTACGGACCACATCAAGTGATGTTGATTACAGCAGCTGCAGTATTGTGTCAGGGAAGGAAAACTTGGACTCATGTGTCACATTGTAAGGTTGTTCCTCCCCCTGCAGGGATAGGATAGGGCAGACACAAGAACCAGTGAGGAGCCCAGGGAAGAACCGAAAGCAACAGGCTTCGGGGGCCAACCCTGCGGTGAAGATTTCCTCATAGGCCTTTCCCCTCCATTAGTCCATCCTTTCCTCACTGTTCTTTAGGTGTCGCAGGAATTGAGAAATAGGGAAAGAAGGAACAACCATAGCAGACTATATTTTGAACAGAGGATACAACCCTAATGTTTGCAGACTCTACAAATACTGCTCTGTGCCGTTGTTCTCTCTTGTTTGTGTTTCTTTATTCCTCTGTGCAGATACCATTTGATGGCTGTCCTGAGATCCATATGCACCACCTTTCTCACCTGCGGATGAAGCCACAACCTCTAGAAAACAACTAGACCCATTGCCGAGCCAACTATCACACAAGAAAGAGAAAAGAAAGAAGAAAAAAATACACAACGCAGAGACTCACATACGGGAACTTCAGTCATCCATCAACATGATCAAGATTTTCGTACTATTAACCATCATGGACATCACACAAAGTGTAGACCCCAGAAACAACATATTCGTAGAGCTGATGAATATGTCAAGAAATGCCTTGTTTGCTGGAAAGAACGTTTGCATGCCGCACGCACCTTCAGTAGGAGCAGGAATCCCATGGGTGGCACACCCTATCTCCAAATGTGATACGTGTACCTTATTCGATCATCATACCAGTGGATTATACAACAAGGATACATGTCACAACGTAACAATTCCTCCAGCCTCTTCGTGTTGCATTCCTGGACTACCATCCTGCAACCTAACTTCAGCTACTCCCATCATGACAGATCTACTCTTGCCAAGGATGTTCTATTGGTGCATGGAAAATCATGCTCCAGCATCGACTACACTGGGTGAAATTCCTCGTGAACGTTGCAGCTTTGTGATTGAAAGAAGAACCGAATTCGATGTGTACGTTACTACATCAAATACGAAAGAGGAGAATGATTTAAAAGAGTGTCTCTACGGGAACCCATCCCTACCGAAACTTTTTGCCATAAATCAGTGGTGTATGATTCCTCCACCGACTGGCACTTTGTGGTTATGTGGGACTTCTGTCTACAGCATCCTACCCAGCCAATTCAATGGCAGGTGCACCCTGGTTTATGTCCTACCAGCCATCAGAGAAAATACACACTCCACCTCAAGTTCTCCACATCTACAAAATTCAGCTTCTACCAACAAAGATGGCTGCATTCCAGGACTCACTTGTGTACAAACGTGGTGGTCAAGAACTCTTGGAGCATTAATCCCATCGTATGGTGTCATGCAGGCTCTCGATCAAGTCAGAAGCCTGTCGGATTCAGTACAGAAATTGGCCAATGATACGGTTTTGGCCCTGGGCAACATCAAAGACACTCTTGCCTCGCACAAGATGATGATCTTACAGAACAGAGTGGCCTTGGATTACATTCTTGCAACACAAGGGGGAGCCTGTACCATTATCGGTCCTGAATGCTGCACCGGGTTAATGGATCCAACAGAGAACTTGAACAAAATCCAACAAGACATTCTTGGTCTTTCAGCAAAATTACACCAGATGACTGAAGATAATTCTTCATGGTTCGGAAACTTGTTAGGTAAACCCTGGCTGTGGATCAAGGAAATAGCAATTCTGCTGTTGTTTCTCCTACTTGCGTACTATCTATGCATCCACAGTATCAAGTGTTTCTGTCAGCAAATGACGCCCGCCTCTCACAAGGAAATGACAGTTCCAACCAGAAAAGATTATTACCCGTAAAATCTTCACGGACCCTAATTGCATGTTTTGTTTCTGTGTCAGCATGCAATTACATATAAGCAACACAGAACATGTACAATGTGCCTGTAACGATTACAAGTTACAAGAATTAACTTTTAAGTGTCTAAATTTGTATTTTTGTGAGAGTTATTAGAACTCTCAAAGAGGGGATTGAAGGATCACAAATGTTATTCTATGTTTGATGTGGATTCACATCCTGACTAAGAGGTGTCGGGCAAGGCAAAGGTGCTTGAGATCGTTTCCTGACCATTTGGGCTTGGGACAGCTGTGCCTTTTGTCAATGAGATCAATGACTACTGAGAGATTGAACCTTTATTCTGCAAATGACTTTGTCCTGGCCAGATGTGGATTCGTTAGGTTTATTGCCCTCAGATGTATGCTTTCTTTGATGTTTTGTCTCAACCTAAAAAAAAGTCCCTCCTCCAATCCTGACTATAAAGATACCCTGTAAAAATGACTTAAGATGAGATTTTCGATGACTGCAGATAACAACACATGTCATAGAATAAAGAAATTCTGCTGACAATCCAATCCGAAGTCTCCTGGTCTTCTCTTCTGAGTTTTCTACACTTTAGAAGAACACAGTTTTCAACACTATCCTTGTGGAGCTCTTAGGTGCAGAGGCCTCGCTAAACACAATTTCTCTAAAATGATAGGATACTTAACAATGCTCGCAGTAGCCAAGGAGGCTCAAAATAACCTAACAACTCAGCTAACTACTGGCTGAGCTCTAAGAGCAGAGTTCTCGGCAAAATGACTCTCTAAATTGAGAGGAAACTTAACTATATCCAGCATTCTAGACAGCAACCTTCAACTCGCAGTTGCTATACTAGCAGAGCTCTGAAGAGCAGAGGCTTCAATAAAGACAACCATGACATATGCTTTTCCATTCAGCTGTGATGTAATGCGCAACTGCTTAGTTGGCAGAGACAGTGTCTTCAAAGCGGATACCTTACCAACTGAGAGATAACTATCCAGCATGTTGTCAATTCTAGACATCAACTTGTAGACATCGTTATTTAGGCTCCGATTGCACATTAACTTAAAAATAGCAAAACACACGCTAACAAGAGCAGCATCCATTTTTATTTCCACAAACACAGTGCGCTGCGTCTGACGTCACGTCTTCTTCTGCGCATGCGGGTCACTTCATGACCGTATACGGTTCACACATGAGACCGATGGCAGTTGCATTTAAATGAAAATGAGAACAACAGCGCAAAAAAAAGCACAAAATACGATCTGAGCATTAAGTGTGAACTAAGAGGTACTCAAAGCCCTTTACATGAAAGGGGGGGCATCTCCTCAACCAGCATCAGTGTGCAGCATCCATCTGGATGATGCGACAGCAGCCATATTACTCCAGAACACACTAGCTTATTGGTGGAGAGGAGACCATCAGGGATGAAGCCAATCAGTGTAAATGAATGATTAGGAGTCCATGATGATCAGGCCAATGGGTAAATTGGGCCAATGGGTTACACTCCTACTCTTTTTCGAAGGACATCCTGGGATTTTTAATGACCACAGAGAGTCAGGACCTTGGTTTAACGTCTCATCCGAAGGATGGTGCTTTTTACAGTATATTGTACAGTATGAATATTTTACAAACATTCTCAGATAGTAAACAGGCTTGTGTTACTTCTACCAACTTGATTTGATACATTCAATGTGGACAACCTCAAGCTATTGCAGCATGTTTTGATACAACAATGAACACAACTGTTATGCACTCAAGCTGCATCCAAAATTGCTCCCGTACCCTTATACAGTGCACTATTTGAGGGGACAGTCATCTATCATGGACTAGAGAACACCCATGCACTGTGGAAATGCAGTATTTCCAGCTAATTAAGTACCTAAATCCACTCACACATTTCATTCACTTCTTCAAGTGGACTTTATTGGTGGACTAATGCAGGGAATAGTGATGAGGGTATAGGGGGCTATATTGCACTACAGCAGTGGTGTGGTCCCAATTCAGAATATTTTACTTTAGCACTATCAAAGTTTTATATTAACAATGTTTTTTTTTTACAAATATTATTGTTCCCACCTGTAATTAGCACTTTTAAAACTTCTAATAATATAATAACACACCTATAATAATAATAATAATAATATATTAATATAAAATATTGATAAAATGCCACATGGATGCTGAATTCTGACAAATCAAGTTGTGCTTTTTTCTTGCTTATTTCTTTTTTAAATGCACATCTAAAATAGTTTCATAAAAAAGGATCAATTATGAATTAAACCTATGGTCAATTATTGTTTTACATAATACAATTATTGTTAGTTTCTGTCCCTAGTACTTTTCAAACACACCCAAGCAAGTAAGGTTGCTAAGTAAGGTCACATATGAACCAAACATAGATAGATAGTTAACAGTTCACACAGTTAATATTTTTGCTCTGCCTTTATGAACTAAACTCAATTTGATGAAATGTTAACAGGGTTTGTGTTTCATGTCATAGACAACAATGTTAGCATCTTAATTAATTTTAATTTAATTTTAATTGGAATTCTAATCTCACCAGAAGTGGTAGGCCACCTAGGCAGTTTTCGCCGAATGTTTTATGAATAGTGCAAATTCAGACAAACTACTTATTTAACATGCGCTTATTGCGTTATTTTATTGCAGTATTCATAAATTGCTTTTATTCTACTATATAGTAAGGAAGTAGACATATTCAGATGCAGGGTGAATCTTTGATTAAAATGCAGTCCAACCATAGTTGTAAGTGTAATCTGTAATTTAGGGCTAGATTAGTGTAATTTAGAGCTCTTTGAGTATAACTGATCGAACAGCTTAAGTTTGTGAATAAAAGTAAAAAATAGTAGTTTAAGGAAACACAACAGTAGATTAATGTCATGGAGACTAGAAATGTAAATGGATGTGCATTCATGTATGTTCATTCATTCATTTATAGATAGCCATACGATATGTGAGTATGTGTGTAATCTACTGTGATCTTAGAAAGAGAAAAAAAACATGTATAATATATTTGTCCATTTTGCTGCATGCAGTGCTGATTTGCTTGTGCAAGTAGTAACGAGGGAAGAAAGAAAACAATATTTATGGAGGTCTTTCCTTACCTATGTGCTCTCCACAAGAGTCACAGTATTCTGCATAAAGTGACTCAAAGCAGTTGCAGCAGTGAGGATGTCCCTCACGCATGATGTAGCGCTGACCCCCCAGTGGGGCCTCACACTCATAACAGCAGAAATGTCTCATGTGCCAGTGCTGCCCCTCTGCTTCTGTGCACTCATCTGAAAATATAATCTACAAAAAGAGACACAAATCAAGTAAGAGTTAGTTTTATATTCTGAAGCAAGCCTTCTGGGTACTGACTTGTCATAGGTAACCTACAGAAAATCTTTGGACATGCTAAGGGATCAAAGTTGATTTCAGCCAGTGGACAGATGCTTGGATTTTACACTGTTGGCTTACCTCATCACATGCTGAGCAACGCGGCTTAAGTCGTTCAGCATGGTGGCGGCCACAGTAGATCTTGCCATCCAGGTGGAAGTAGATGAGATCTACCAATAGCTCAGAACACATACAGCACACGAAACAGTGAGGGTGCCAACACAGGCCATGGCCAACTCGTGAGGCAAACACTGCAATGTCACCACCGTTGATCTGGTCTCCACACTGTGTGAGAAGGACATGATGTCATTTAGCAGCATAACATGCAATGTTTAATCATTATTGAAATATACCACATCTAGGGTTTGCATGGATATACCTTTTTACTAATCCTGTTCACTAATTCACAGGTCGATCATTGAATGTTTAACTTTACTGTTGGTTGTCACATAGTGACTATCAGTGAGATGATGAGGATTAGAAACGAAAGCTTGCATCTCCACTAAAATGTTAATACTGTTTGCATTTTCATAAATGTGTGCCAGCTTCTAGGTTAGGGTAAGGTATATGTGGTGTTATTTAGTACTCGTATATGTACCTGTTCACATATAGCTCCAGTTACTGTGAGGGGTAGAGGTCGGACAGTTCCTCTCCCTAGATTGTCTCGCTTTCGCTGGTTACTGAAGATCTTTAATTCATGCTTTTCTTCTTCATCCAGTGAGGTACAGTAACGAACCTGACATCAGTACACATCATCAGTAAGTAAGCATCATCAAATATCAACTACTGTACATTTTTACTTGATGTGATTCATTCAGTGGTGTTATAAAATGAACACACACCTGTGACTGCACATTCAATATTAATACTTGGCAATAATAAACTGCTATGAATTAACTATATTTCATGGCACAGAAAATATTTAATCAAATTAATACTATTAATAAAAGTGCATTAAGCATTGACACATTTTTAATATATATATATATATATATATATTGTTTCTACTCCACTTTGCCTAAGAACACCTCTTACTTGTGGTAAAATAACTACCATACTGCCTCAAATGACTTTTTGTTTTATTAAATTTCTACATACATTTTCTTGAAGATCCTAGGATTACAGATTAATACATCTGTAACCTGTAAATGGTTACAATTTTAAATGTAAAACTGCAATGCATTTACTGTGTGTGTGTGTGTGTGTGTGTGTGTGTGTGTGTGTGTGTGTGTGTGTGTGTGTGTGTGTGTGTGTGTGTGTGTGAAAAAGAACAGAAATGTATGTAGTAAATACTATGTCGAATTTTTACTTCATAAATTGACATTAAAGCACTTGGGGTTTGATTCAAATGCACAATTGATAATTTCTTACCAAAGTAACACATACTGTATTGATTACTTACCTAAGATGATTGATATGTTCAAAACTGCGTTTTATGAAAGAAAATAGCCTTGAACCACCAATAATATAGTATGTATATAATTATAAATGATGACACAAATTGAGTATGGTAATTAAAGGTGGAGTCACACTGGACTTTTGTTTAAAGTAAAAATAAAAAATGCCATTAAACACATTTAAAATATAGCATATTTATGTTGTTTATGCATTAATTTGGAGATTCAATGTGAATTTATGAACTCCGTCCTCTAGCGGTCACTATGGGAATGCCTTCAGCATTACCGGTGTCTGAAGCATGCCTAAACACAACAATAACATTGGCCAGGCAACAGCCTGTCATTACTACTGGCACAACCACAGTATGAAAGAGCACCAGGAGAATATGACATACTCTTCTTAACTGCCATTTGTCTATGTTAACAGCTAAGCATGACTAGGAGTGCCTGTTCTCTCATCGGAGGCCTTGCTCTGATACCTGCGGTTTCACAATTCTTGTGTGTTGTGTGTGGGGGTGAGAAGCAGGTGTGTTCAGCTCTCGAGGGAGTTGAATGCACTCATTGCATTCATTGCACCTATTTCTTGTGGATAAGCATGAATGGAACACGTTTGACTGACAAGGAGGCAGATTCTAGTCATAGTGATGCATTTTCAGGAATACCGAGAGGGGAGGTTGAGTGCTTCACCATTTTACCCGAGACTGTAGACAGCATTTGCATGAATGCGTTTGCCTCTTATGGGAGTCGAACGAGCTCATAGCAACACATTTGCTTTCTGTTCTAGCTTGATTTCCGAGGGAAATCAGTCACAGAAATCACCTAGATATCACACTATAGAGACTGTGTCTGTTCTCCAAACTAAAAAATACAAAAAACGTCCAAACCAGTCTATGAGTAACAACTTACAAGTTAGTGCTGGCTGCAGATAATGTCTTAATTGTGGGTGATTTTAATATCCACGTTGATAATGAAAATGATGCATTAGAATCAGCATTCATAGACATTCTGAACTCTATTGGGGTTAGACAACACGTGTCAGGACATACTCATTGTCGAAATCATACTTTAGATTTAATACTGTCACATGGAATTGATGTTAATGGTGTTGATATTCTGCAGCAAAGCGATGATATATCAGATCATTATCTAGTCTTGTGTAAACTCCAAATAGCTAAAGCTGTAAATTCAACTCCTTCTTACAAATATCATAGAACCATCACTTCCACCACAAAAGACTGCTTTGTAAGTAATCTTCCTGATTTATCTCAATTCCTCAGCATATCCAACAGTGCAGAAAAACTTGATGATGTAACATAAACTATGGACTTTCTCGTTTATAGCACTTTAGATACGGTTGATCCTTTACACTTAAGAAAGATTAAGGAAAAGAGTCCAACACCATGGTATAATGAGCACACTTGCGCCCTAAAGAGAGCAGCCCGGAAAATGGAGCGCAGCTGGAGGAAACCAAAACTAGAGGTATTTTGTATTGCTTGTCGGGAAAGTACCCTATCCTACAGAAAAGCATTAAAAACTGCTAGATCTGATTATTTTTCATCTCTTTTAGAAGAAAACAAACATAATCCCAGGTATTTATTCAATACAGTGGCAACATTAACAAAAAATAAAGCATCAACAGGTGTTGATTTTCCCAACAGCACAGCAGTAATGACGTTATGAACTATTTTACTTCCAAAATCGATACTATTAGAGATCAAATTGTAACCATGCAGCCGTCAGCTACAATATCACATCAAATAGTGCACTGTAGATCCCCTGAGGAACAATACCACTCATTCTCTACTATATACTTGTTAAATCAGCTAAACCAACAACATGTATGTTAGACTCTATTCAATCTAAACCACTAAAAGAGGATTTTCCAGATGTCATAGATCCTCTTTTGGCTATTATTAATTCGTCATTGTCACTACAATATGTCCCCAAAACCTTTAAATTGTCTGTTATTAAGCCTCTCATAAAAAAAAAACAACTTGACCCCAAATATCTAGTTAACAATAGACCGATCTCGAATCTCCCTTTTCTGTCAAATATACTAGAAAAGTTAGTATCCTCACATTTATATTCTTTCTTAGAGAAAAATTTGGATTTCCAGTCAGGATTTAGACAATCTCATAGTACTGAGACTGCTCTCATTGGAGTGACAAATGACCTGCTCTTATCTCTCTATTAGTGCAACTGGATCTTAGCGCTGCGTTCGCCACTATCGATCACAACATTCTTTTGAATAGACTAGAACATTTTGTTGGCATTAGTGGAAGTGCACTAGCATGGTTCAAATCATACTTATCTGACCGCCATCAATTCGTAGCAGTGAATGATGAAGTATCATATCGATCACAAGTGCGGTATGAAGTACCTCAAGGCTCAGTACTAGGGCCATTACTTTTCACGCTTTATGTGTTATCCTTGGGAAAAATCATCAGGAACACGGGGTTTGCTTTCACTGTTATGCTGATGATACTCAGCTCTATATTTCTTCGCAGCGCGGTGAAACACACCAACTTGAGAAACTTATGGAATGCATAGTTGATATAAAAAAATGAATGACAAGTAATTTCTTACAGCAAAATTCTTAATAAACAGAGGTGTTAATTATAAGACCTAAAATCCCCACAAGTAATAACCTAGAACACTGTCTAACACTTGATGGCTTCGTCATCAGTTAGGAACCTAGGTGTGCTATTTGATAGCAATCTCTCCTTTGACAGCCACGTTTCTAGCATTTGAAAAATTGAATTTTTTCATCTTAAAAATATATCTAAGCTGAGACCTATGATCTTAATGTCAAATGCAGAAGTGTTAATTCATGCGTTTATGACCTCAATGTTAGATTATTGTAATGCTTTATTGGGTGGATGTTCTGCACGCTTAATAAACAAACTACAGATGGTTCTTTCTAGAACCAGGAAGTTTGACCACATTAGTCCGGTTATGTCAACACTGCAGTGACTCCCTATTAAACATCGTATAGATTTTAAAATCTTGTTAATTACTTATAAAGTCCTGAATGGTTTAGCTTGAGTACTTGAGCGAGCTCTTATCCCATTATAGTCATCCACATCTGCTACGATCGCAAAACTCTGGCAATTTGATAATACCTAGAATTAAAAAATCAACTGCGGGCAGCAGATCCTTTTCCTATTTAGCGCCAAACTCTGTAATAAACTACCTAACACTGTTCGTTAGTCAGTTTAAATCTAGATTAAAAAAACATCTCTTTAACCTGGCTTACACATAACACACTAACACATTTCTATTATTCAAATCCATAAAAGGATTTGTAAGGTTGCATTGATTAGGTCAACCGGAACCGGGAACACTTCCCATAACACACAGTGTACTTGTTACATCGTAAGAAGAATGGCCTGTACGCTAATATTAGTCTATTTTTTTATTATTCCGGGGTCACCATAGCCACCAGATCCAGTTTGCTTTGTATCCAGATCAGATGGTCACTGCAGTCACCGGATCCAGTCCGTATCCAGCCCAGATGGTGGATCAGCACCTTGAGATGAGCTCTACAGCCCCGAATGTCAGCGGAGTTCAGGAAAACTAGATGAGCCCCAGAGACAAATCCCCAGTGAAGACCTTGTCTCCTAGATAGCTAATGGGACAAGACCTCGGGTACCAGATGAGTCCTCAGCACAAACTGCTGGTTCGTCTGGCCAGAGGAGACCCGCCCCCCCGACTGAGCCTGGTTTCTCCCAAGGTTTTTTCTCTGTTCTGTCACCAATGGAGTTTTGGTTCCTTGCAGCTATCACCTCTGGCTTGCTTAGTTGGGGACACTTCATTTCCAGCGATATCATCAACTTGATTGCACAAATACTATTAGAAATTAACTGAGCTGGATGATGACATCATGAACTGCCTTTAACTGAAAATTCAGTGTTTACTATTGTACTTTTGCATTACACTATTTTCTTATTTGATACTGTAGAGCTGCTTTGACACAATCTGTATTGTTAAAAGCAATATATAAATAAAGATGACTTGACTTGACTTAGTGCTTGTATTCCATTTCCTATAGCGACCACGAGACGAAGCAGTTCGAGTTCCCTCGAAAAAAAGAAAACGTCTCAGGTCACCATGGCTCCCTGAGATGGAAAAAGACACTGCATCCTCTTTTCTTGCCAAGCCTCGGATGCAAGCTTCAGACAAAGAAAGCCGATGATGTATTCTTCCAGTGCTCTTTTATACTGTGGTATACACTGGTAGTGACATCAGTGGCTGTGGTCAGTGTGCTGGCCAATGTTATTGTTTTGTTTATGTGCTTCAGACACCAGTCAAGCCAACGTTTTTATCCCAAATACCATGTATATACATGTTTTTCCTTATGAAAAACTGCTAATTTAATTACCTTCAACAAAACTGAAAACATTAATACGACATGTGTCTCAATATATTGTCAATCATTTTATTTGCTACATTATATTGCTACAAATCGACAACATTAATACATAAATAATAGATCAAAGTAGTGAAGAATTTTCTTGACAAGACCGCGTCAAGAATATAACGAATGTCCACATGCATAGTCAAAGCGGCTGTTAAGGACAGTGCTGAGGTGCTGAGGTAATTTTTTGTGCATTCTAGAGGTTTAAAGGAGAATAAAGTCAAATGCGCATGTTTAGCCCTGTTGTAACCTATATTGTAATTTTTATTTATACAAAAATAATAATAATACCATATACTGTTGCCATGATTTATTGCAGGGTCTGAAATAATGGAGTATATCATAATTCTAGTGCATAGGTCTTTAACCATGCTCCTGGAGACCCACCTGCCAAGTGTAGTTTCAACCTGCTATAAAGCTGAAGAGCATGATTAATTTAGGGGCGTTTTATTAAGTTGCTAAACTCTACAGGACATTGGGTCTCCAGGAGAAGGGCTAAAGACCTCTGTTAAAATGTATAGAGACAAGTTGAACTCAAAATTATTTCAAAACACAAAACTATGTGTCTAGCACTGAACCAGCTGTAAGGTTTAGATATCTGCTGTAGTTATCCATTTTTGTATTAAAAACTAACCGTACTAACATACCTCATTGTCGTGCGGTGGCAGTTGTTGGAGGAGTTGCTTGATCCGATGCTTTTCACCAATGCTGTTGACATAAGGAACCATATCCTCTGGGAAAAAGCTGTAATACTGATGAACCTGTGAGAGAGAAATTGGCTGCTTTGTGTCACATAAAAATGATTTATTACCCTCATAAAATACCACCCAAAACTGGACACCCACGTGGGATATCTGATGCGGCGGAGGGTGGGGGTGGTGGTGTGGAATGTTTTTTGAAAACTTTGTTTTTGTGTGTTTAAACAAAAAATTGTGAAACTGTGTAAAATGGGGAGAAAGGGAAGTTTTTATTAAAGTTTTCATACACATACATGTGAAGGTATCGAATATACACATAAAATGAGCAATGTCTATTTTTCCAGAAAGCGTTGTTTAAAAAATGCAGTGTAAGAAAACAAATAAAAATTAAGACACGTTAGTTAAAACACATATATAGTGAAATTAAATCTATCTAGGGGTCTAACATTAAAAGTTAAATAATTGAATTGTCTTATCTTACTACGGTATAAAATAAATAAAAATGCGTCAGACGCGTTTGTTAAAACCTAGTAATATTGTAATTCAAAAAGTAGATAGTTCGACAGTGTTAGAGAAAATACAAAATCAAAGTAAATAGACTAGGAAAAAGACATCATTTGTTAAAACCTAGTAACACTACAATTTTAAACTAGTTAGTTTGACAATGTTAAGAAAATACAAATCAAAGTAAATAGACAGAAGTGTGTTACAAGGAAAACGGGTAAAATGAAGGTAAAAACCTTCATACATTTACCAGCGATCTAAAAAGAAAGACAATCTCAGAGACGTTTGTTAAAACATATCTACTTAAAGTTTTTCATTAGCTTTTGCTGAACGGGAAAGTTAAATGAGAGAGAATAAGTACGAATCAACTTGCAATGAGAGGTCCACGTGTGTCCGTACGCATCGACAGTCAAACTCGGAATGAACTCCCAAGCACAGCGGGGGCAGACCACGCCTACGTCCCATCCCCTAGATCCGGAGGAGGGTCCCAAACAGAGATTTAGAGTAAAGTAAAACGTTAGAAGTTATTTTAATAAGTCTTTTACATGTCTTAATTAAGCCATTCAACATCATTCACCTAAAACATGTATAGCTTGAATGCGCTGTAAGTCGCTTTGGATAAAAGTGTCTGCTAAATGCATACATTTAAATGTAAATCATTTCACTTTAAAAATAGTTTAGCCTAATTGTTCTTTTAAACAAACAGATCCTAGGTTGCGGGAAAAGTTTTGTTCAAAATCAAAGGTATTGTCACGCTTAAGACTTCTAGGGTTATCTAATGTGTTATATAGTGTGCGTGCATGTATGGAGACATTGAAATGTGAAACCGTGTTAAATGGGGAAAAAACGTTTTTTATTAAAGTAATTTTTTCATACACAACAATGTCACGGAAAAACTTCAAAACAAGAAGGTCCGAGTATAGCATTTATAAAAGAGTGCAAAAATAGACGACGTAAACCAAATAAGGGTCAAACTGCGTAATAGAAAACAATAAAGCCAAAGACAAAGAAAACTAGGATTCGAATGTGGATAAGCTAACAAAGGTTAACTTGGTTTTATATTAAACAAGTTTTAATATAAAGAAAATGCGCCGTATATACACGTAAAAATAAGCAATGTTTGTCTATTCTAGGGGTTGTTTAAAACAGTTAAAGAAAATAAGAAGAAACAAACGTCTTACCAAGGCGTAAAATACATAAATATGCCACCATCTAAAAATAAATAAAACACCGTTAAGAAGATTCTTGTACCAAGTCTTTTGAACTAATATCACAAGTTAAATATTATAGCGATGCCTTACCGTGGTGTAAAATAAATTAAAAAAATCAAACTTTTAAGAAGACAGAAGTTTTGTCACAAGAAAAGCTGGAAAACAAGGAAAAATAACAAACGCACATTTAGCCGTTGTCCAAAAAGAAGGTAATCTCAGAGGCGTTTGTTAAAACATATCTACTGAAATGAAATCTAGCTTGTAGTTTATCAATAGGTTCGCTGAACGGAAAAGTTAAACAAAAGAAAAAGTCACAAACGGCGTCCGTCGACATGTCCACGCGTGTCCGTTTCAAAACTCCGTATGGCGAGACATCCGGTTCCAGGCAGACCACGCCTGCATCTCGCCTCTAACACCGGAGGTTAAAGTAAGGTAAAGTAAAACATTCAACCTAAATCTATGTATAATCTATTCAACAATCAACCTAAAAATATGTATAGCGTGAATGCGCTGTAAGTCGTTTTTGGATAAAAGCATCTGGTAAATGCATAAATTTAAATGTAAACCATTTCACTTTAAAAATAGTTTAGTAGCCTACGACTATAGTTAACTTTTAAACAAACAGATCCTAACCCCTGGGGGAAGTATGTTTTATTTTACTTTATTTACTCGTTGCTTTTTGTCAATCTTATGAAACACACACACACACACACACACACACACGTTGGTTTTTATGGTTTACGGGGACTTTCCATAGGCGTAATGGTTTTTATACTGTACAAGCTGTATGTGCTATTGCCCTACACCTACCCTACACCTAAACTTAGCCCTCACAGGAGACGGTGCATTTCTATTTTCCCTCAAAAAAACTCACTCTGTATGATTTATAAGCATTTTAAATTATGGGGACACTGAAAATGTCCTCATAAATCACCTTCTCCTTGTAATACCTATGTCATACCCATGTCATTATACAAATTTGTGTCCTCATAAACCACATAAACATGCACACACACACACACACACACACACACACACACACACACACACACACACACACACATACATACATACGCACAAACACATACGCACACACACACACACACACACACACACACATGCATACGCACACACACACACACACACACACATACACACACACAAATAAACAAACACAGTTAAATATTTAGACGTTTATGATGTCTCATGCAAAACTTTTACAAATAAAGAACTTTCTTAGAATCACACTGAATATCTCTACAAGATGACGAAAAGAAGTATGATTAAACAATGATATAACTATTGTTTAACAAATATCATTCTAACAAAATGTCAAACCTAAAACCATGAATCTCTAACCTAACTAATCTTTACAACAGATTAGACTTTCTTTCTCACTTAATAAACTGAGTTATTAACCGTAAGGGGTTAAATGCAGCACGTTTTATTGCAGTAAAATAAAAACAACAACTGATCTATATAGGTTTATTCGACTGAGGTTTGATAAAATAACTGCTGTAAGAAACATGCAAATATTCGACAAGGTTTTTTAAACCGGTGTGTCTGGTGGTTTGTGTTGTTGTACATATCTCGGCGATACAGATATGTTAAGATGTTTAACATCTGTAAAAAATAGTCTAAAAAGTCATCTTTTTAGCTTTCACATAGGAGCCATGTCCATTTTCTACAGTTAAACAGCTCAATGAGCTCTTCCAGCATCTATAGCTGCGATGATGCATAAATTGAACGCGTTATAGAGTTTCAGCTACAGCTGAATGATAAAACCAAGTTAAGGATGTTGTTGGCGTTTGTGGGGTGGTGCCTGAGAAAGCCGTGTGCGTGCATGAGAGAGTTTGAATGAAAAATGTTTTAGGTTAAAGATGTGATTAACTTACAAACATCTTGAACTAAAAACATAACCCTATATTCGATATTCATTTTGTTCAACACAATTAAAAAGTCGTAAGAAAGTTTTAACGTTTTTAAAAAGTTTTATTGTGTTTTGACGAGAAATCAAATCTGACTTTAAATAAAATGTATTTAAAATGAATGATTAATTTGATAGAATCACTGAATTATGCGGTTATGTATTATACAGATTCGTGTACTCACTGGTTACTGTATACATACATATTCAAGAGAAAAATGCACACGCTCGATTGTTTTAATAAATCTGAAGCTTTTAGTCTGTTGCTCTTCCTGTCGTCAGTCTTTCACACATTTTATTTTAATTTGTCTCAGGACTCTGTTACACAAAACCGTTGAGTGTGGACATGGCTCCTATGTGAAAGCTAAAAAGATGACTTTTTAGACTATTTTTTACAGATGTTAAACATCTTAACATATCTGTATCACCGAGATATGTACAACAACGCAAACCACCAGACACACCGGTTTGATAAACCTTGTCGAATATTTGCATGTTTCTTACATCAGATATTTTATCAAACCTCAGTCGAATAAACCTATATAGATCAGTTGTTGTTTTTATTTTACTGCAATAAAACATGCTGCATTTAACCCCTTACGGTTAATAACTCAGTTTATTAAGTGAGAAAGAAAGTCTAATCTGTTGTAAAGATTAGTTAGGTTAGAGATTCATGGTTTTAGGTTTTACATTTTGTTAGAATGATATTTGTTGAACAATAGTTATATCATTGTTTAATCATACTTCTTTTCGTCATCTTGTAGAGATATTCAGTGTGATTCTAAGAAAGTTCTTTATTTGTAAAAGTTTTGTATGAGACATCATAAACGTCTAAATATTTAACTGTGTAGAGGGTGTTTGTTTATTTGTGTGTGTGTGTGTGTGTGTGCGTATGTGTGTGTGTGTGTGTGTGTGCGTAAGTGCGTGTGTAAATGTTTACATTTACAGCTTATGTTTGCGACGAGAGGGGTAAAAATATATATGAGTGAAAAATAAATAACAAAACTAGATACTCAATTAAGTCAAATTTAACATCAATTTCCTACATCAGAGCCTTTTATTAAAATAAACAACTTTCTCTATTTATTTGAGTTTGTGTATCATCTCATTATTTATCTGACTCATCTCATCCTAAATTTAAACTTGAAGTCACATTCACCAGTTCTGTAAACATGACTCCGTTAGTAAATGTATTTTATGTTCTAAAACTTTACCTAATTTTTACATTCAGCAGATGTTTGTCATAAAACAAGATTCAATAGTGCATGCGTCCTTTGACCGGACGGTGAACTGTTCCTGTGTGTGTGTGTGTGTGTGTGTGTGTGTGTGTGTGTGTGTGTGTGTGTGCATGTTTATGTGGTTTATGAGGACACAAATTTGTATAATGACATAGGTATGACATAGGTATTACAAGGAGAAGGTGATTTATGAGGACATTTTCAGTGTCCCCATAATTCAAAATGCTTATAAATCATACAGAGTAAGTTTTTTGGGGGGAAAGTAGAAATGCACCGTCTCCTGTGAGGGCTAAGTTTAGGTGTAGGGTAGGTGTGGGGCAATAGCACATACAGTTTATACAGTATAAAAACCATTACGCCTATGGAAAGTCCCCGTAAACCATAAAAACCAACGTGTGTGTGTGTGTGTGTGTGTGTTTCATAAGATTGACAAAAAGCAACGAGTAAATAAAGTAAAATAAAACATACTTCCCCCGGGGGTTAGGATCTGTTTGTTTAAAAGTTAACTATAGTCGTAGGCTACTAAACTATTTTTAAAGTGAAATGGTGTACATTTAAATTTATGCATTTACCAGATGCTTTTATCCAAAAACGACTTACAGCGCATTCACGCTATACATAATTTTAGGTTGATTGTTGAATAGATTATACATAGATTTAGGTTGAACGTTTTACTTTACCTTACTTTAACCTCCGGTGTTAGAGGCGAGATGCAGGCGTGGTCTGCCTGGAACCGGATGTCTCGCCATACGGAGTTTTGAAACGGACACGCGTGGACATGTCGACGGACGCCATTTGTGACTTTTTCTTTTGTTTAACTTTTCCGTTCAGCAAACCTATTGATAAACTACAAGCTAGATTTCATTTCAGTAGATATGTTTTAACAAACGCCTCTGAGATTACCTTCTTTTTGGACAACGGCTAAATGTGCGTTTGTTATTTTTCCTTGTTTCCCAGCTTTTCTTGTGACAAAACTTGTCTTCTTAAAAGTTAGATTTTTTTAATTTATTTTACACCACGGTAAGGCATCGCTATAATATTTAACTTGTGATATTAGTTCAAAAGACTTGGTACAAGAATCTTCTTAACGGTGTTTTATTTATTTTTAGATGGTGGCATATTTATGTATTTTACGCCGTGGTAAGACGTGTGTTTCTTCTGATTTTCTTTAACTGTTTTAAACAACCCCTAGAATAGACAAACATTGCTTATTTTTACGTGTATATACGGCGCATTTTCTTTATATTAAAACTTGTTTAATATAAAACCAAGTTAACCTTTGTTAGCTTATCCACATTCGAATCCTAGTTTTCTTTGTCTTTGGCTTTATTGTTTTCTATTACGCGGTTTGACCCTTATTTGGTTTACGTCGTCTACTCTTTTATAAATGCTATACTCGGACCTTCTTGTTTTGAAGTTTTTCCGTGACATTGTTGTGTATGAAAAAATTACTTTAATAAAAAACGTTTTTTCCCCATTTAACACGGTTTCACATTTCAATGTCTCCATACACGCACGCACACTATATAACACATTATATAACCCTAGAAGTCTTAAGCGTGACAATACCTTTGGTTTTGAACAAAAGTTTGGTTTTAAAACAAAACTTTTCCCGCAACCTAGGATCTGTTTGTTTAAAAGAACAATTAGGCTAAACTATTTTTAAAGTGAAATGATTTACATTTAAATGTATGCATTTAGCAGACACTTTTATCCAAAGCGACTTACAGCGCATTCAAGCTATACATGTTTTAGGTGAATGATGTTGAATGGCTTAATTAATTAAGACATGTAAAAGACTTTTAAAATAACTTCTAACGTTTTACTTTACTCTAAATCTTCGTTTGGGACCCTCCTCCAGATCTAGGGGATGGGACGTAGGCGTAGTCTGCCCCCGCTGTGCTTGGGAGCTCATTCCGAGTTTGACTGTCGATGCGTACGGACACGTGGACCTCTCATTGCAAGTTGATCCGTACTTATTCTCTCTCGTTTAACTTTTCCGTTCAGTGAAAGCTAATGAAAAACTTTAAGTAGATATGTTTTAACAAACGTCTCTGAGATTGTCTTTCTTTTTAGATCGCTGGTAAATGTATGAAGGTTTTTACCTTCGTTTTACCCGTTTTTCTTGTAACACACTTCTGTCTATTTACTTTGATTTGTATTTTCTTAACATTGTCAAACTAACTAGTTTAAAATTGTAATGTTACTAGGTTTTAACAAACGCGTCTTGATGTCTTTTTCCTAGTCTATTTACTTTGATTTTGTATTTTCTCTAACACTGTCGAACTATCTACTTTTTGAATTACAATATTACTAGGTTTTAACAAACGCGTCTGATGCATTTTTATTTACTTTATACCGTAGTAAGATAAGACAATTCAATTATTTAACTTTTAATGTTAGACCCCTAGATAGATTTCATTTCACTATATATGTGTTTTAACTAACGTGTCTTAATTTTTTTTGTTACACTGCATTTTTTCCTATTTTTTAAACAACGCTTTCTGGAAAAATAGACATTGCTCATTTTACGTGTATGCCTTCGATGCCTTTACATGTATGTGTATGAAAAACTTTAATCAAAATGTCTCGGGTTACTCGCGTAACCCTTGTTCTCTGAATAGGGAACGAGACACTGCGTAGCTTTTACGCTTTGGGAACGCCCACTGCGTGACCGAGTCTGAACCCTATAGAATCACGCCAATTCATTGGCTGATGGCGCGACGCCATCTCTGACGCAATGGCATCGTCAGGTCATACTGGCGAACGCGCCATCCACTCCTCAGATTTCTCTGCCGAAAAGAACCCTGTCGGCAGCGTGAGGAGCTTGGCAGCGAACGCAGTGTCTCGTTCCCTATTCAGAGAACAAGGGTTACGCGAGTAACCCGAGACGTTCTCTTTCATAGGTAACTCTACACTGCGTAGCTTTTACACTTTGGGAACGATATACCAAAGACGCCAAGCTGAAAAACGCTGCCTATCTGGCCCAATAATGAACCAACAACATACGGTCAGTTCAAACAGACAAAATCTGGGAACCTGGAGCCGTATCAACGTCAAGGTTGTAAAACCTGACAAAGGGGTGCGGAGAGGACCATCCTGCCGCAACACAAATATCCTCCAGGGGTACCCCTCTAAAAAGAGCTTGAGAGCAGGCTACGCCCCTAGTAGAATGCGCCCGAAGACTAAGAGGTGAAGGGAGTTTCCGCGCCTCGTAAGCCAGCGAAATGGCGTCTCTCACCCAGTGAGAAATCCTCTGCTTTGACGCGGCAAGCCCGCGGCGACCAGCACCAAAACAGATCAATAACTGGGGAGATTTTCTTCAAACCTTGGAGCGATCCACATACAGCTTCAATGCCCTGACCGGGCAGAGCAAGTGGAGTCTCTCATCCTCACTTGAAGCAAAGGGAGGGGGATGGAAAGAGTGAAGCATGACCACCTGAGATCGGAACGACGTGGACAAGACCTTGGGAATGTAACCCGGCCTAGGCCGCAGGGTAACTTTGACTAGACCCGGGGCAAAGTCCATACACGTCTCACTGACAGAGAAAGCCTGCAGATCTCCAACTCTTTTCAGTGACGTAAGCGCCAGCAAAAGAACAACCTTAAGAGTCAGTATTCGATCCGAAGCTGATTCTAAGGGCTCAAAAGGGGCCGTCACTAGTCCTTCGAGGACGACTGACAAGTCCCAAGAAGAAACTGCCGTGGGGCGAACAGGCCTAAGGCGTCTGGCCCCACGCATGAAAGCGGAGACCGATGTCTCCCCAAGGGGATCTCATCCAGCTCTCTCCGAGCTGCAATGGCCTCTACATAAACCCTAAGGGTGGTAGCAGCCGCCCCCGCTGTCAGCCTTTCTTGCAGAAACTCCAGCACTGGACCAACAGGGCAGTTAACTGGGTCGATTGCACGAGTCAAACACCAGGATTCAAAGACGCCCCACTTGGAAGAGTACAGCTTCCTAGTAGCGGGGGCTCTGGCACTGGCTATGGTTTCCTGAACTTCGGCAGGCAAACCATCAATCACAGCCCTTGGCCCTGTATGGGCCATACCCACAACTTTCAGAGCTCCGGCTGAGGATGCCAGATCTTGCCCTGAAGCTGGGACAGTAAGTCTCGCCTGATCGGAATCTTCCAAGGAGGCCGATACAAGAGGAGAGTTAACTCCGAGAACCAGGTCTGGGAGGGCCAGAATGGGGCTATGAGAAGGAGACGGGCACCGCTCACCTTCACTCTGCATAGTACTGCCGGAATCAGCTTTATTGGCGGAAACGCGTACAGACTGACATTCGGCCATGGGTGGGCGAACGCATCTATGCCCAGAGTCGTCGGGAAACTCAGGGAGAACCAGAGCGGGCACTGGGATGACTCTTGAGAAGCAAAGAGGTCCACCTCCGCTTTGCCAAACAGATCCCAGATCTGGGATATCGTCTGACGGTTCAACATCCATTCCCCCGGCTGGAGCTTCTGTCTCGGCAGAAAATCGGCCGCCAGGTTCAGTACTCCCGGAACGTGAACCGCCCTCAAAGAGAGGAACTTGTCTTGGGACCAAAGGAGAAGATGGCGCGCAAGCCTGTCCAGGGTGCGCGACTTTGAACCTCCTTGGCGGTTTATGTGGGACACAACCGCCATATTGTCCGTTCTGACTATGATATGATACCCTCCGAGAACAGGGAGAAAATACTTCAAAGCCAGGAAGACAGCCCTGAGTTCCAGGCAGTTTATGTGCCAAAAGAGGAACTCTTCCTTCCACTCCCCGCTTGTGGGCCTTCCTTCGAAGACCGCGCCCCAGCCTGTCATAGATGCGTCCGTCGTGATCATATGGCGACGGTGAATCACACCCATTCTCACCCCGGTCTGGAGAAAGACGGGGTCTCGCCACATTAACAGGTCGAGAGCAACTGCGCGACACCCTGATAAGGCGAGTAGCTGGTACAGTGGGGTGTAACCTCAGCTCCTTCATCCACCAAAGGAATGGCCTCATGTGAAGCAGCCCTAGGGGCAACACAGGGGAGGCTGCTGCCATGAGGCCCAACAGCCTGCGGCAGGTACCTACAGAGACATGATGGCCTAGCTTGAAGCGGGCCAGACATGCTGTAAGAACTGGTATCCGGGCAGGAGCCAAACGGGCCTGCATCTGAACGGAATCCAAACGAACTCCTAGAAACACAGTTCGTTGAGATGGGAGGAGCACACTCTTCTTGGCGTTCATCCTGAGGCCAAGAGAATGGATGTGGCCGAGAACGATATCCCTGTGACGACTCACTAGCTCCCTGGAGTGAGCCAGAATGAGCCAGTCGTCCAGATAGTTCAGTACACGAATTCCCTGGAGCCTCAAAGGGGCCAGTGCAGCATCCATGCATTTGGTAAATGTCCTCGGAGCCAATGCCAGGCCGAACGGCAGGACCTTGTATTAGTAAGCCTTCCCTCCAAAGACGAACCGAAGGAATCTCCTGTGTCTTTGAACGACCTGGATGTGAAAATACGCATCCTTCAGGTCGATGGTGACAAACCAGTCTCCCTCCTGGACCTGAGACATGATGGTTCTCATAGTCAGCATCTTGAACTTCCCTTTGTAGAGGGAAAAATTCAAACACCGTAGATCGAGAATAGGCCTCAAGCCGCCGTCCCTCTTTGGAACGAGGAAGTAGCGGCTGAAGAAACCTCGTTCGACTTCCGACTGTGGTACTTCCTCTATTGCTCCTTTCTGCAGGAGGGAGGAAAGTTCCTGTTGTAGAACAGAAGCCTTGGCGGCGCTGTTTACTACTGTCAGGTGAACCCCGTCGAAACGGGGGGGATTTTTCCCAAACTGAAGAGTGTAACCAGTTCGAATTGTGCGGAGAACCCACAGCGATACCCCGGGTAGACGCTCCCATTCGTGAAGGAAGTATGACAGAGGAATCAGAGTGTCGTGTAAGGGAAGACATACCTGAGATGGGGTGTCGAGAAGGCCTGGAAGCAGCAGCACCCTCCACCGTGAAGGAGAGCCCTCGGCGTCCTTGCTTGGGATGATGGAGAGAGAAGTGCTGGGCTGACGGGTGGCCGGCACGGGTTCCGTACACTGCAGGAGAGAAACAGCTGTGTCTCCTAACATGCGGCTCGCCGGCGGCGAATGGACGGGCTGCAAAGGGGGAAAGACGAACGCGTCCCCCAACTGCCAGCCCGAGTGAAAATGAGGGTAAACTGGATCTGCACACCAAGCCTCGAAGGGTGGCTGTGACAGACTTAATTGAGGAGAGCGCGTTCGGGGCGGGCATAAACGCTTCCGCGGTCTGGCCTCGCCCCGTAAAGGTGAAACGTCTCTCCTCATTCCGACCCGGAGGTCAGGAACGACCCGGATTAGCCGAAGCGGCAGGCTTGTTGGGCCGCTTCAGGTTAACCCGCTTGCGTGGTTGTTGGCGGGAAGAAGACCGGCCACGGGCTCCCCAAACCGTAGTGGGGGAAGGGCGCGTGGCCTGGGCTCCGCCACTAGGGGGCACCCTTCTGGGGAGCGGCTGCTCCCTAGACACAGAGGAGGAGGGAGTTGAATAGTCCCTTGCTCTCCTTGGCATGAATTGCTTGAGAGCAGCCGACTGAGTTTTGGCTGAGCGGAATTTATCCACTACAGCGCTAACAGCCTCCCCGAATAACCCGGATTGTGAGATGGGTGCGTCCATCAAAAACACCTTTTCCTTCTCACGAATCTCAGTCAGGTTGAGCCACAGATGGCGTTCTGCGGCCACCGAAACTGCCATAGAGCGCCCCACGGCACGTGCGGTGTGCTTAGTGGCTCTCAGAGCCAAGTCAGTGGCTCTTCGTAGCTCCTTCACGGCTTCAGGAGTCAAGCCGGTCCCTTCATCCATCTCCTTCAGGACGTCCGCCTGGTAGGCCTGAAGGATGGCCATTGTGTGAAGGGCCATACCTGCCTGACCGGCCGTGATGTAGGACTTTTCGATAAGAGCGGAAGTGGTCCTACACGGCTTGGAAGGAAGGAGGGGGCGGGACTTCCAAGAAGGAGCCAAAGAGGGTGAAAGATGTGAGGCTAAAGTATCCTCAATCACCGGCATGGCGGTGTAACCCTGCTCCACAGAACCCACAAGGTTGGTGAAGTCAGCGGCCGCCGCGTTAGTAAGACGGGAGGAAAATGGCTGCTTCCAGGAACTGGAGATCTCACGATGCAGATCGCTGAAAAATGGCACCTTCCTCCTTTCAAGCTTAGAATGTGCGCCGATGAGGAAGCGCTCGTCGAGCTTCGAAGCTCGAGACTCGCGGGGCTCATCGGGCCAATCCAGCGTGAGCTTCTCGGTGGCGCGCGAAAGCACGTCCACAAGCTCAGAATAGGCCGCTGAAGGCCGCTAGGCGGGAGCGCATCTGCTAAAGCAGGCCCGAAATCCTCGGAGTCGGAGGCTGCCGTATGCAGAACATCATCTAGCCCGAAGGAAACAAATTCATGTGCCTTTGGGCTAGGAAACAGAAAATCATGCAAAAATTCAACCGGCGAATTCGCACGTGCGCGCTCGGGAGAGGGAGGGAGAGAAAAGGCGAGGCCTGTCTGCTCACTCTCCATCTCCTCGAGCTCGACATCCGAACCCCAGCTCGCGGCTCTATGAGAGGCCGCGGCCTCTCGCACGAGGAGCCGCGGAGGTGCTCGATGCGCGCCGGGGAACAATGGAGGATTCCCGTTCATAATCCTCAAGCCGAGAGCGGAGGGTTATGAGACGGAAATCGTCGCAAATTTTGCATTTCGAGGTCCCATAAACCGCTTCACGTGCATGCAAAAACCCCAAGCACTTAATGCACTTACTGTGTGGGTCTTCGCGAGCGATGAAACGCTCGCACGGCGGTTGACAGCGGCGAAACTCCATGGCACTTCACCGCGAGGAGAACAAAGTTCCACTGAGGCAGTCGCCGAAGTGCAAATGGATAATCGCAAAGTAGTAGTTGGGTCAGAAATCGCAACAACGAAGGGCAATGTGACCGCTTCGTGAAGGCAGAGAAATCTGAGGAGTGGATGGCGCGTTCGCCAGTATGACCTGACGACGTCATTGCGTCAGAGATGGCGTCGCGCCATCAGCCAATGAATTGGCGTGATTCTATAGGGTTCAGACTCGGTCACGCAGTGGGCGTTCCCAAAGCATAAAAGCCACGCAGTGTAGAGTTACCTATGAAAGAGAACTTCCCTTTCTCCCCATTTTACACAGTTTCACAATTTATTGTTTAAACACACAAAAACAAAGTTTTCAAAAAACATTCCACACCTCCTCCACCCCGGATCAGATATCCCACGTGGGTTATCCGTCTAAGACCACCACGTGTGAGACTAGACAAGGGTGGGGGCTGTACAAACAGGTGTCCAGTTTTGGGTGGTATTTTATGAGGGTAATAAATAATTTTTATGTGACACAAAGCAGCCTATTTCTCTCTCCTGTGTTTACACAAACAGAAATAGACAGCGATAAACTGATAAAGAATTCATATAAACAGCGAGGGAAGATATCAAAGGTCTGTCATAATAAAGAATACAGGCATTGTGTATATAGAGGAAGATGGGGGAAGGGAAATGCCCACCTAAAGAACAATGTGGATTTTGGCCACTTAAGCGGAACAAGCTTTGTTTGTTAGATTTGATACTCACAGAGCGCGCCTTGGATGTGACTGTGAGCGCACAGAAAAGGAGAGCACGAGTACCGAATGGCTTAAAAAGACCTGAAAATAATACATTTGTGTGATGATGCAACAATGACCGATTAGGAAATTGACAAATCTTTCAACTGTACCGAAACAAGCTAAAGTCTTGTGTTGCAGTGTGCAGCAGCTCTAGATTCGCCGATGTGAAGAGGTCAAAAGGTCAAAGAGAGACGACGCGGTACAGCTGAATCACTCACGCTGTTTAAAAAAAAGACTGATTTGATCTGATGGGTTGCGTGGATTTATTTACTCATTTAATCTACACGCTATATTGAATACATGTTTTGCAGTAATTTACCTCATTTTAAAGTTGAAAGCTGTAAGTTGAGTAATGTGATATAGTAATGCGATAAAGCGCAATCCCGCACCGAAATTGAGGACCTAATTAAACATAATTCTATTATACAAAGGATTGTGAAAGACATTTCCATGACTTTTCCAAAACTTACTGGGTTTACATATGTTAGCAAAACTTTCCAGACTTGGAAATTGCTGTTTTAAAATTCCATGACTTTTCCGGATTTTTCATGACCATACAAACCCTGAATGTGACAATCGTGTGCGGGTCAGGTGCGGTTATCTAAATCAGACAAAAATATAGCAGACCGATTATGGAACCAAGGAGGAAGTGGGAAACTTCCCAGAGGACCATCTCTGGTTAGCCATCTCAGTCTAGCATAGTAAAAAACAAAAAGCGAGCAAACTGGGAAGTGAGTGAGGCATGCCAGATCTAAAAAAGTTCCTTTTGGCTCAAGGTCTGCATTTAAAGTCACACCAGAGGTGTTCAGCTGGGATTAGGACTTGGCTTTCTGCAAACCAGTAAAGTTCTTCCACACTGACTGAATCATCATTTCTCTTTGATCCTTGTCTTATACACAGAGACACTGTCATGTTAGAACAGAAAAGGGTTCTGTCTAAACTGTTGCTATACAATTAGAAACACACAATTCCCTAGAATATCATGATAAGCTACAAAGTAGCTAAATTGGCAACACTAACTAAATGTAAATGTAAATGACGCTATCAATTAAATCTTGGACAGTAATTTGACAAGATTCGTTAGAGATTTTAACAGGAAAAAAACACTGTTGTAAATTTGCCTTAAGAAGGAGTTCAATGAACACTTTGAAACACTTCAAAGACTTAAAGTTCAGTCGTTCATCGGTGGACCACATCCAGCAAGGGGAACAAACGTGCTTTCACGGCTGCTTGGGCTGAATATATGGCTACAAAGATCCTGCGGTATAAAAAGAGTTAACTTCATCGACAACTTCAATATTTTCTGAGGCCATAGACAACTGTTTAAACTGGATGGCCTCCACCCAAACAAACTTGAGAGCTAAATGACAATATCTATTTCTCCCTCCATCATCCTTCAGTGGTGTGTGCCAATCCACTCGGCCTGAATGGCATACACACCCCTTGACAGAGTACGAGTGACCACAGGACTTCATATCAGCTTCAGAGTCATTGATAACACTGATGACACTGATAACACCATGCAGCCAATAAAACGCTGCCCATGGACATCTCGGCTGAGCCCTGCCCACAGACCTCATCACAAATAGATTGTGACGTACTTCAACAGCTCCAAGACTCAGCACCCAAGGAAATATTTATGGAAAACAGCCTGGGAAGCCAGGACAACCTTTCACAGCTACCGGAAACACCAGAGCCAGAGCACGCTCATCAGACACATTATCTCTCTCTCTCCAACATCTCCACTTCTAAGCTTCTCACAGAAAATGGAGGAACTGGTGTACGCTGGGACCAAACTCTCCCACTCCTTCGCTATCAAGATAACCCCCAGATATCAAAAAAAAAAACGGCAGGCCCCCCAATCACCAAAGACTGCAGGCCCAGCTATCCCTCCTCCTCCTGTCAGAGCTCTCCGACCGCTGCCACAACTCCAGGGCCCAAACCCTCCATCTGCTGTAGGCAAACCGAAAACAACGGATAACAACACTCAGTGATATGTGTTGGGTCCCCGCTATATTAGCAGCAACATTCACAAATGTTTACAGAACAAGCGGGAACCCAGTGTGCCTGTAGCCTCCTCTATTTCTGTTTTATCACGTGATAGAAAGTCTAAGGCCTTCTCAAGCCATATAGCTGACCCACCAAATCTGCGGCCTGTAATGATGATTAATTTTGATGATTAGAGCTTACAGCTAATGAAAGTCAAAAATCAGTATCTCAAAATATTAGAATATTTACATTTGAGTTTCAATAAATGACCATCCATACAGTATACATTCTTGGTATCTCTTGTTCTTTGATACCACAATAATGGGGAACACTGCTGACTTGGCAATGGTCCAGAAGACGATCATTTACACCCTCCATAAAGAAGGTAAGTCACAGAGGGTCATTACTGAAGGGGGAGGGGGGCTGTTCAAGGAGTTCTGTATCAAAGCATATTAAATGCAAAGTTGACTTGAAGGAAGAAATTGGGTAGGAAAATGTGCACAAGTAACACAGGGATGACAAGCTTGAGAATACTGTTAAGCAAAGCTGATTCAAACACTTGGGAGAGCTTCACAAGGAGTGAACTGAAGCTGGAGTCAGTGCATCAAGAGTCACCACACTCAGGCATCTTCAGGAAAAGGGCTACCGAGCCACTTATGTAACAGAAACATCGTCAGAAGCATCTTACCTGGGATAAGGAGAAAAATAACTTGATTGTTGCTCAGTGGTCCAAAGTCCTTTTTTCAGATAAAAGTACATTTTGAATTTCAACGCAGCCATCTACAAGGACATTTTTGAGCACTTCGTGCTTCCTTCTGCTGACAAGCTTTATGGAGATGCTGATTTCATTTTCCAGCAGGACTTTGCACCTGCCCACACTGCCAAAGGTACCAAAAGCTGGTTCAATGACCATGGTATTAATGTGCTTGATTGGCCAGCAAACTCGCCTGACCTGAACCTCATAGAGAATCTAGATGAGAGACACCAGACCCAACAATGCAGAGGTCCTGAAGGCCGCTATCGAAGCAACCTGGGCTTCATTACACCTGAGCAGTGCCACGGGCTGATTGCCTCCATGCCACACCGCATTGATGCAGTAATTCATGCAAAAGGAGGTCCAATCAAGTATTGAGTACTTTTCAGAAGCCTGACATTTCTGTTTAAAACATGTTAAGCTGCACGAGGACAGTGGCATCCTGAACGCTCTTTGTTTGCACAGGTCATCGTTTACCAATAGATTAAATGAAACGGGACAAAATTAATCTTGACAAACTATATATCATTCTGAAGGTCTAAGCTTCAAGCATTGACAATAGATTGCTGTTTTTCGATGGAAAGCTTATAATGAATGTATTCGCTAAATTTGTGTAAGCGGTACACATCAAAACATCCATATTAAAAAAGCATTACAAGTTTTGTGTAATATTGCGTCACAAACGCATCCACTGCTGTAAATCCCGGTTTAGTTAGAGGTAAGAGTCCATGGAACAACATCACATAGAGATTTTTAGTCCAACTAAGCAATAACGTTGTTATATGGACAGATATTCCTTTGTTTACGTCTCCTTTCTTCAGGGATAGTTATTGTTTGTATCCATTTTGGAATGACTAACGCTCAAAGAACTCCGTCTTGGTTGTTAAAAACCACATGGTTTTGTAGTATACAGTGTTACACACAAAATGAGACCCCCCCCCCCAAAGAAGTAACCCCCCCCCCACTCTCCCGAGTGTCACGAAACAGAAACTCAAGATCCAATTGCGAGTGAAATAGATAGTCTTTATTAGACAACTCCAAAACACTGGAAGTGCAGATAACCCAGCAGTGCAGAGTCTCCAGCTTGGGCAGAGAAATCAGTCCAGTCCGCAACCTCCAGGAATACCGAACAACAACCAGGCGAAAACTGACTCAGGAACTGGAAGCACTGACAGAGAGTAAGACATGGCATGAGCAATAAAGATCTGGCAACCCACCACAGAAACGCCAGCCAGATATAGGCAGTGCAGACGAGCTACCGCTCTGATTACCTCGTCAGGTGCGCAGTACTAGGCAACGCTGACAAGCACAACGAGCGGGTCCACACACACAGACAGACACAGAATGAGCACACAGACCCATGAACCGTGACACCGAGGGCTCTGACGCATGCTGAGACACACCTGTCATGGGATGGGGGTGGATTAAACCTTTTTTTTTATTAATGACGGCTATCACTATAAATGTTATCCATTATGGACTATATGGCTCATATCTGTATGATTATCATCTATATTACCCCACACTTCAGTGTGTGATTACTGACTAACAGCAATCAGTGTGAATGTCTGGCCATATCAGTGTATGTCTGGCAATCAGAGTAAGTAAGTGAGTATGTACAAAGCTATTTTTTTTCTTTATTTCTTTTTATTAGTCAAATTATTCGTATTGTATTTTTTTGTGGTCAAATAAATCACTTATATGATGTCTAATAGTCTGTCTATAATAATTGTATAATTGAAAAACATACAGCGGTATGCATAATGACTAAAATAGTTTAATCGTTTGTAGATACATATTCAATACATTTGGTAAACAAATATTGTTCCTCAAACGTGGGGGGGGGGGGTCTATATATAGTGTCAGGAAAATCTAATTTTTCATAGTATCTTCTTCAGATTTGAAATATAAACTCATAAGACATGTGACTCTCAACCCATTACTTTTCTGGATTGCTCCAGGACTATTTTCATGTATTTTTATATGAAATACAATTTGTATTTTTGTTATTTATAATTTTTTGAGATGTACCTGTAGACCAATATCAAATCTTCCTTTCATAGGTAAGATTATTAAAAATGTAGTTTTAATCAGCTGAACAAATACTTAAATTCAAATGGATACCTGGACAATATTTATTCTGGTTTCCGAGCGCATCACAGCACAGAGACAGCGCTTATTACGATAATAAATGATATTCGCCTTAATTCTGATTCTGGCAAAATATCAGTGCTGGTACTACTAGATCTTAGTACTGCGTTTGACACTGTCGATCATAACATACTTATACAGAGACTGGGATGGTACACATATGGTTCAGGTCATACTTAGAAGGGAGAGGTTATTATGCGAGTATAGGAGAACATAAGTCTCAATGGACTTCCATGACATGCGGAGTCCCACACGGCTCAATTCTTGGACCACTCTTGTTTAGCCTGTTTTTGCTCCCACTAAGTGAAATAATGAGAAAGAACCAGATTGCCTATCACAGCTATGCTGATGATACCCAGATTTACCTAGCCTTATCTCCAAATGACTTGATGAGATTAACGGTTTAACGGAGATTAAAATCAGCGTGTCATTATTAACAGCAATCAATGTGAATGTCTGGCCATATCAGTGTATGTCTGGCAATCAGAGTATGTACGGGAGTATGTACTATAAACAAAGCATTTATTTTTCTCTTTCTTTCTTTTTATTACGCAAATTATTCTTATTGTATTTTTTTTGTGGTCAAATAAATCACTTATATGATGTCTAAGATTGTCTATAATAATCTTATAATTGAAAAACATGCATAATGACTAAAATAGTTTATCAATAATCATTAATAATTTTATTCCGGTCCTCACAAACACATTTTCACAAATGTAAAAATAAAAATACAGGTTACCGAAAAAGGTGTAGGCGGAAGCCTTGCTTATTATACCTACCCTTTATAAATTTTTAACAAAATGGATGACACTTTTCACTAAATTAAACAACACAAAATAAACAAAAACAAACCAAAACAATATACATCACATTAGTTTTTTTTTGTTTTTTTGACACAATACAACCACTATTTATTAGTCATATAATCATTTATCATCTTAATTTTATACATTTTCTTAACATATACAATCCTCTTAAATTATACTGACTTTCTCTTATTTTGAACAGCCTCTGTATACAATTTGGAAGTAAATTATTATAACTTTTGTACATTAACTGTAAAGAATATAAATCAAATAAATCAAAAAAAATTTAAGCATGTAAATTCATAAACAAATTATTTGTTGGTTCATAATAAATCAACCCTTTTAACAATCCTAACAGCTTTCTTTTGTAACCTGTATATTGCATTTAAGTTGGTTTTATATGTATGACCCCACACCTCCACACAATAAGTAATGTATGGAACTATGAGCGCACAATACAATATATATAAAGTTTTTTCATTCAAAATATGTTTTGTTCTATTTAATATTGCAATGGATTTTGACATCTTAGTTTTTACATGATTAATATGGGATTTCCAAAATAATTTATGATCAATTATAACACCCAAAATCTTTTTTCGTACACTCTTTCTATTTCCTCATTATTAATCGTTAGTTTCACTTTATTGTTACTTTGTCGATTACTGAATATTATAAACTTTGTTTTACTTAAATTCAGTGAAAGTCTGTTAACATCAAACCATTTTTTGAAAACCCTTAATTCTAATTCCACTGTATTCAGAAGCTGTTCCAAACTTTTCCCAGAACAATATAAATTAGTATCATCAGCAAACAAAACCGTTTTTTAAAACTTTAGACACTTTACAAATATAATTTATGTACAGTACAAACAACTTAGGGCCTAGCACCGAACCTTGACCTACACCACAAGTAACTTTCATTAAATCTGATTTAACGTTATTAATTTGTACAAATTGTTGTCTGTCATCGAGGTAACTTTTTATCCAAGCAAACGCTTTCCCTCTTATACCATATCTCTCCAGTTTCATCATTAGTAATCCATAATCAATAGTGTCAAAAGCTTTTTTTAAATCTAGGAACACCCCCACAGTATATTCATTATTATCCATTGAAGAAGAAATATCTTCTACCAGTTCCATCACAGCCATTGAGGTCGAACTGTTTGCTCTAAAACCATACTGATGATCACTCAATAATCTGTGTTTATCTATAAAATTATCAAGCCTGCGCATAAATATTTTCTCAAAAATTTTCGAGAACTGGGAAAGAAGAGAAATTGGTCTGTAATTGGAAAAACAGTGACGATCTCCATTTTTAAAAATAGGAATAACTTTAGCTGTTTTCATATTACTAGGGAAAATTCCTGTTAAAAAGGACTGATTACAAATGTGTGTAAATGATTTTACTATATGTTCTATTATACTTTTTACTAACGACATGTCAATATCATTACCATCTGTGGAATATTTATTCTTACAATTATTAACAATGTCAAGTATTTCCTTTTCATCAACTCCCCTTATAAACATTGAATAATCATTACTGGAAATATTAATTTCATCTATCCTATCCACAGTTCTTTGCTCCACGATCACTTTAGCTAAATTTCTCCCAATATTTACAAAATACTCATTAAATTCATTGACAATGTCATTCATATTATTTATACTTAATTTATCATCATTAACAAAATAATTGGGGTAATCAATTTTACCGGTATTCTTTTTAATTATACTATTAAGTACTTTCCATGTTGATTGTATATTATTCTTATGCTTGTCCAATAACTTATTATAATAGTCCTTTTTACTAGATCTAATAATACTTATACATTTATTTTTATATATCTTATATTTATTTTCCGCTTGTGTAGTTCTAGTTACTATAAATTTCCTGTATAATGCATTTTTCTTTTTACATGCTTTCTCTATTCCCTTAGTAATCCATGGTTTGTCCTCATTTTTTTCTTCTTTACAGTCTTCCACAAACAATGTTTATCATATTTTTCGATTAATGTGGACAGAAAAACATCATAAGCACTATTAGGATCTTTACTTGCATAAACCTCGCTCCAATTGTGCTTATTTAAGTCCTCACTAAGAGCAGCAATGATTTCTGGTGTTCTATATTGAATTAATTTAAATCTATTTAACCTACTAAATTTTGTTTTATCAAAAAATCTTTGAAATATTGCAAAAACTGAAAAATGATCAGTCATATCATTTATAATTAATCCTCCTACTATTTTTCCTTCAATTTCGTTTGTATATATATTGTCTATTAATGTAGCAGTATTTTTGGTTATTCTACTAGGTTTTGTAATCACAGGAAATATACCTTTACTATATAGTGAGTCAGTAAAATCTGTTATTCTCTTATTTCCATTTGGATTTAACAAATCAATATTGAAATCTCCACATATAATTTGTACTTTGTTCTCATTCCCTTTATCGAGCATACCAAATAATTTATTCATAAAGGTATCCGTACAAATTCCTGGTGATCTGTACACACAGCTGATAATTATATTTTTAGATGTTTCAATATCAATTTCAATAGTTACACATTCCAAAAGATTTTCTATAGTCACTGACATACTTTTAATCAAATTACATCTTAATGCTGTGTCAACATACAAAGCAACTCCTCCTCCTTTCTTATTAACTCTGTTTACTGTAAACAAATTATACCCTTCCATTTCTACTTCATGTATTTTCTCATTATCAAGCCAAGTCTCTGACACAGCAATCACATTAAATTTATTAAACTGAGGCAAATAATTATTAATGTGTCTGACATTTTTGTAAAGACTTCTACTATTTAAATGTATTATTGATAATGCCCCCTCCATAATCACATTTCTATTAAATTTATCTTCTGTATAGTATTAACAACAATTGGTATTTACATCATTAAAAAGGTGATTATCCGGGTCAATATCATTTTCAATCTCGTACATTTTATGATCCGCGTGATTGAAGGATTTAAAATTCAAATTATCGTACTTACAGTAACATTGTAAATGGTCAGACACACAGTCCGTTTGAATATTGACCAACTCCCCATCATCGACATCTCTAAATGGGAAAATAAATTCCGTATCAATGTCCATCATATTCATAAACCTTTTAAGTCCATATGAATAATCCCTCACACAATTTTCGCTTATCCATACTGATCCAAATCATAGCATTCTCTTGCAATGTCTTCTTTAGCTTCTTTAGGTGATCCATTTTGCTGTAACACAGTCATCACTTATCCGTACTGATCAAGTTCTTTGAGTTCTCTTATTGTGTAAACTTTAGCTTCTTCAGGTGTTCCATTTAGCCGTATCATCACTTTGCAATTTCTTGTCCATGTAGCTTGTATCTTGTTTTGTTTCCTCAAAATGCGAGCATGTCTAGCGATGTCAGCATTCTTCTTTGTAAGATGTTCATTCAGGTAAACTCCCGTACCCTTCAACTTCTTTGCCTGCCTTAGTAACTCGGCCTTATGTTTTCGATTCACAAACCGAACAACTATTGTAGGCTTCGCTCCGCCATTCCTTCGTGGAAGGGTATGACAGGCCACAACATTATCGCTCTGAATTATCATATTCTGGCTTTCAAATAACTTGATAACTTGCTTTTCCAGCGTTTGTAGTTCCTCTGGTAATGTAGCTTCACCGTCTCTGGCCACTGTACTGGCATACGTCCGGTGTTTAGTTTCCAGCCCGCTTATAATTAAATCCTCCATTCTTGTATATTGCTCCAGCTTGTCAACCCTTCTCTCCAGTACTTCAATTTTCTGGTCCTTCTCTTTCACAAGGTTCTTTAGTTGTTTAACTTCATCCATCAGATCAAGTAGCATAGTTTGTTGTTTAGCAACTTTGCTCAACTCGCCCGACATGAAGTTTAGAGATTTTCTGATCTCCTCCAACTCATCCTCAACAACGCTACTGATTTTCTTCGGTGGCATTTTGATTTGTTTGTTTTTGTCTTCGTGTCTTTACAATATTAATTGAACTCGGTTTATTAGAAACACTCTTTTATTTCCAGAAGTAACTGCATGCCATGGAGTGCCGCCATCTTGCCCCCAGGACTCAAAGCCTTGGTCCTGTTTAATAGTTTGTAGAACTCTTCAATACATTTGGTAAATACTTTTCCTCAAACGGGGGGTTCAGTGTGGTACACATTTTTTCAAGGCTCTTCAGTCTCTATAACTTTTATATTTTTGAGCATTATCAACTCTGGATGATGGATAGTAAAGCCCAAAGAGTCTTCTTTCCAAAGGCACCAAAAGTTTGTGTGTAGCACACTGAAGTCAGCACCTGTTATCATTGTAAGTCAGGTAGGTCATTTTCAGCTGTGAGTCCCAACATGGGGGGGGGGGGGGGGGTGCTAGCTAACAGTTTAAAGGTACCTTTACTTGTTTGGTAGCAAATGCTTCTGGTTGCAGGGAGCAGGGATATGTAAAGAGAACAGTGAAGCTGGAACCCTCCACATTGGCCAGACGAACTGTCAAACTTTCTGAGAAGAGTGGTGCGACGGTTTACTGTAACTAGACAAATAGGAAGGGTGCACAGATGGAGACAATTGATCTGAGGAGACCTCGTCCATCACTGCTGCTGGCGATTGAGCTGCTGATTGTGTCCAGGTAAGATTGCAATGAGAAGAGATGCTCTTTGGTTTTCAGCTGTGGTAAGTATTACGCTCACCCACAGAATCAGACACTGCTACTTTTTATGTAACACATTTAACACAGTAGAGTGTGTCGTTCATGTTTTGTAAATACATTTTACTAAAGAAAACACTGTATTATACCTGTTGTTAGTGTTTTAGGTCATTGTTTTATGAATGACAAAGTGTGTTTGTTGGGTGACAACCCCCCCCCCCCCCCTCCTGTAATATGCACTATATGCCATGTTTTTGTTTTTTTATTTTGTACATAAGCTCATTAGAACAAGGTGGTATGGCAAAAATGGTAACTGTTGGAAATTATTATGGTTTATATCAGTGCAAGGGAGTTTTAATTATGATCGCCAACAGAGGGGGACATTGTTTATTAAGATGAAAATCTCAGATCTGGAAACACAGGTATTCTTGTTTTGAGAAATTTTGTGACAATAAAATATGATCGGTGTGTGTCTGCTAAGTTTGTCTGAGAGTTCCCTGGTGCTTATGTGTTTGTCACAGCCACCACTAACACAAGCTAATCTGAAACTCCTGTCTCTCGAACCTGCCTTAATTAGTGACAGCCAGGTAACGATTGTGTTTGCCATTTACTTCAGCAATGTTTGTGAAATTAAACCACCTTTAAAACATCAATACAGCCAGCTTAATGGAGGGCTTTTTTTGAATGAATGAATTATTCTATGATTCACTTATTAGGATCATTTCATCTTCCCCAATTTCACATTTCTATATACAAAATGTAATTTACATTAATATTTACATTAAAACATCTCATAGCATTATTTAAGCAATTGCAACAGCAGAGTAAATTGATTTTGAAAAATGGTAAGATTAATTTTGTGATACTGATTTTATGATTGGTGCCCTATAGTGTATAGTGTTAATGAAGGTAATTAAAATGTTAAACAGTATGCAACTGTAATGCCAAACCAGCAGAGGGAGCCCTCACCCGAGTACTGACTGTGCTCGACTTCTTCTACACTCATTTCCTGTTTGAAATCATTTATAACCAGAGACCTTACTTGTACTCATTACGAAGTTTTGCCAGTTTACCTGCCTTACCGAGCATTATTTCCTGATCTTCCCTGCCTGACTTCTGTGTATGATTCTGCCTAGCTCTCTGTTTTTCGATTACCTGGATTATCCCCTTTGTTTTGGTTACCTGATCGGACTGATGTTTTTGCTTAAAACCTATTGCCTGCCTACTCACACTTGCCTTTTGGAATTCCCCTTTGTATGTTGACAGATCAGACTGCTACTTTGGTTTTGACCCTCTGCCTGCCTTCTCGTATTTGTTTGTGGTAACTGCCTTTAATAAACTTTCGCACTTGGATTCTCACTCGGCCTCAGCATCCTCGTTACAGCAACTTTAATATTTGTGCTTGTGAGAGAGACATAGAGACAGATGAGGATCTCTGAGAATGCCTGATTTGCCGATGAACTTTTCATGGTTGAACAGATGGAAAGGAAATGTCTCATGTCACAGAATGAACCTGTAAGTCTCTCTCTCTCTCTCTCTCTCTCTCTCTCCTCTCTCTCTCTCATGAGTTCAAGTTTAAGTTGCTTTATTGGCACATTTGTATTCTAGCATTGCCAAAGCATAAAAAACACGTCTCTCTCTCTCTCTCTCTCTCTCACAAACACACAAACCTGGTTGTGCACAGACATTTTGGGGGCAGGTGCTCCAGTGAAAAAAGAGCACTTCTCTCATAATTATTCATAAAAAAATATATATCTAAATCTCTATGAAGGAATCTAATGAAATCTGTCAGAATATGTTCTTGTCATTTTTAATTCTAAAATATATATATTGCTTATGCTTACAAAAGAGGCCTAACAAAATAAACAAATAATGTAAAGAAAACAAATAATTCTATAATTATGAAAAATGTGATTATATATTTTTTTATGTTATAGTATTATTATAGTGTAATTATTATATATATATATAATACCAAATTAATGAAATAACCAAAGCTTGCCTTTAGCATTTAGCTTATGGAATACCATCCTTCAGTTGAAACAGACAGGCATGCTGACATGAACCTACCTGTTCAGGTTTGAGGCCAGGTGGCACCCAGGCGTACTCCTCTAGTGCACAGCCAGAGTCGTCATCAGAAGTCGAGTTCCTCTGGAAGTCAAACATGATTTTAGAGACCGTCCTCTCCATATCCAGAGCCATATCACTACGTCATACCATTAATCACTGCAGAAAGACACACATACTGCAATGAGAAATGCAGATGTAACATGTTACACAGTTACAGACGCTGATATCACAGAGACTAGCATGCATTTCATTTTCATTACAGTTGATATTCAGTATGTGATGATTAAGTTGTTTCAGTTGTGTAGTAGCTGACCAAATGCTCAATAAATGTGCACACTGACAATGCACGGAAGTCAAATGTATTGACATTGCCTGCATGGAAATTTAACACCCCAACTAATATTCTGATAATGCAACATTACTGTAAATGCACTGTGTTCTCAATTAACATAATTAAAACACAAAATTTAGACAGGTAACCTTATCATTTACAGTTTGATGAAAAATCATTTTTGGTAAAAACTAAATTATAGTATTAATTGTCAATTATAACACTCCTATCGTAATGTAATTTATTATGCATAAACTGCTTTTATTCCAGAAAATAAACTGGTTTTGTTATATGGATATTACAGTATCTCAAACTGCACAGCACATACAAGACAAAGCCATCTGAATGCATCAAAATGTCTTTAAAACATGTTTGAATGGTGCTGAGAAAGTAAAAACTATGTTTTTAATACTAATGTTATTATCTGCAGAAACATGTCAGCCACGCAAAAAATATCAACCCATGATGATAAATTCAAAATCATTCAAATCCTTGATCATTCAAGCACCTGTGAGCTTTCTCTCACATTACACGTTATACAATCTTATAACATACAAGACGTCATTGTGACATCACACTTCACTTGCACACAACATGAACCTTAATTTGGTCTTTCGCGTCAACAGGAAAAACAAGGAGTCTGAATAAAGTGATCAAAGATAAGAAAACCACTGTGATGTCCAATATCACAATATCAAATCAATTAGAGGATACAGTAAAGACCATGTTTAAATAGATATCGGAAGCCTGATTCTATAATATCACTGTAAAGATACAACATCAATTCAAATGAAAGACATACAGACCTGCATCAGCATCCAAACAATAACCTGAGCACGGTGAGAACCAGAAATAGAGAAAAAAAAGGAAACCGCAGTGCTAAAGAAATGCAAAAATAATCCCTTTTCTCTTTTATGTGTCATGCCTCATCCTTCGCTCTCACTCTGCTTGTGGATTTGACTGTTTCTGTGTGGGTGTGTGAGAAAGAAAAAAAGAAAGAAAGAAAGGGAGGGAGGGAGAGAGAGAGAGAGAGAGAGAGAGAGAGAGAGAGAGAGGGTGGCAGTGAGAAAATGTCTTAGTTGTGTGAAAGGCAACATTAGAGCAAGCTCTCATCTGAAGGACTGATGTTGACCATCATAGACTTTTTATAACATCACAATACTGCAGTCATATGGCATAAGTGTAATTTACATTTAGCCTACAAGAAAAGATGCAAACACAAATGTACAGTAAACAGCAATCATGACTGCGGGCCAAAACAACAAAAAGTGCATTTATTTTCATATGAACATGGTGGCAAAGGGTTTAAGCAAATAAATAGCATCACTGTGTCAAATGTCCAATGTTATATCATAATAAACACGTCTTTATTTAAATACTGTACATCCTCTTCAGTTCTGAGTATCGTTAGATGTAATATAAATCAGGGACATATATGCAATATCCATCTTTGGATGAAACAGGACAGGACTACACAACAACCAAGCGTTTTCTTCTGTGTTAATGTATGCCGAGTTGTACATGTTAATAAAATAAATAAAATAATACACATATTTATCATGAACTTCAAAGTCGAAGACAGGGACACAAGCAAATCCAGTTCCCTGTCAATCTCAAGCATTTCTGACCTGAGCAAAAAACAGCATGTAGGCTTTCAGTGACGATGATGAAGATGAGAACATGATTCAAACCCACACACTTGGCGTCAGTGAGTGACGGTGAGTGGGCTCTCGACACATGACAGCGCCTCATAATACAGCTGTATTTACTGCTGCTGCATTTGAGTTGATAATTAAGCCTCAGCGATGGCTACACGTCACTATGTGTTAATGACTAAATCATACGCACTGGGCTTACTTTATATGTTCATGAAGGGTCCTTTTTTCCTGAAAAGCCTTGTTAATATTTAACAGTCTATATTTACTTATAATTTAATCACATTAGTGGAAACAGAGCATCTGAGATGTTCAGCTATGCTAAATGCACCATTACTAGTAAACAAGTTAATCTATGGAATATGATGTTTTACACTCGTAAGGGTATTATTAATCAAATAAATCAATACAAACATACAGTAAGCAGATCAGTAATTCCAATGAAAAGCACAATCGTTTTCTAGATTTCACATGGCTAACAATACCCCATAAACCGAGGGTCTCAAGCCATATCTAGAGACAAAACGTAGCTTCAGCATCATTAAATAGATTTAAAGCACACATAGCAGTGCATCAACCTTTACAGCCTCCTTGTCATTGCACAGGAACACACAGAGATGTTTGAGCGTTTGGAGCGCTCCCACTGACCATGAACACATTAATCATTCAAACTAACAGCAGGATGTTGGCTTTGTCTCTTTCCAGTGAACAGTGCTCGTGCTCTGGTCGCCATGGAGCTCTCTGCAGTGACAAGTCTCTGTGGAAACCTTGTGCAAATCCAAAAGCTGCAAAGCATACCCACAACAGATTTATCAGTGAGAGAGTGCAAACCCATGCTCCTTAAATCATCACTTACAGTCCTGCTCTCCATTCGCCACACTTTTTTTGCATTGTGGCGTTATGTAATGTTTGATGATGTATTATGTAATTTATGAAATTATGGCATTATCATTTTATACTCCTTTTACTCCCATTTTTTACAAGTTGGTAGGATTATTAAGGGACTTAGTGAAAAGTATATAACATACTTAAAAAAAAAAAATGTCCCTGTCAAAAACAGCTCTGTTCACAGCGAACTGTTTCGGTGTATGTCCCTTTAAATGCTAATGAGCTCTGCTGTGAAGTGAAGTTCAAGTGAAGCTGGATCACGAATGATTCGCGCAAACATAAACACGTTTAGGCAGATCGGGGGCACATTCCCTTCAAAAACAAAAGTATTCCAGTGGCTCAGATGTCGGGAGTAAATGATAACTGCTTTGTTCAATATTAAATTCAACAACAAAACACCTCAATCTCTTAGGAGACATTCGTGTCCAGTGTCGAAACAATGACAGATTGTTTCCAGTTCACTCAGGGCAGAGCTAAGGTAAAACACCAGTGTCAATCAACAACCGTGGGAGGGGCCTGTGTGACGTCACTCTGCCAAGTCCGTGCTCATGACTTATTGGGATTAAAAACAAAAACACTGAGTGGATTTTTATCATTAAGGGGTTGTTGTTTACACACACTGCCAAGACACTTTTCAGCTTAAACAACACGTAAAAGTGAATTTTACATCTGATGACCCCTTTAATTGTCCATTCAGACTATAATGGTCATTAGTCTCATTGGATTAATTTTATAAATTTTATACATTATTTCATGTTCTATTTCACCAGTCTTTTTTATTTACATTGTACTTATTTACTTATTTTTTCGTAGAATCTTTTCTATCATATTAGATATTTGTGTATGGATAACTATATTACCACTTAATTAAAATAATTAAAGGAACACTTTGAAAAAACATTAGACCTCAATGGGGAAAGATATCATGCTGGATATCTATACTGATATGGACTGGATAATGTGTTAGGAATGAAAGCATGCCACATCGTTTGATGGGAATTAAAATGATCTACAGAGGGATGAAATTAACACCAAGACACCCCGAAAATCAAAAAATGATGCAGAAGGCTAGTCCATTTTGCTAAAACGTAAGACTTGAAGAAGGTCCGCACACTCTCAAACATCAAAAGAATCAAAAGCGAGATGAAAGCATGTTGGGCAATTTACTGGATAAAAACACGGCAAACATTTCGGTCACATGTAGGGCTGGGTATCGTTTAAAACTTTTCGATATCAATACTGATACCGATACCATGAGTTCGATACCGGTTCCTGAACGATACCAATTATATGAAATCAGCTTGAACAATATTACATTATTTTTTCAGCTTGTTGACATTTATACAGACTCAAAGCCTTATCTCCTGAGCCACTGCACAAAGGAGCAGAATATATCCAACACAATAAATCAGTGCAAATATTTTCATAAAGTTCAAATAGTTTTCAGCATACACATCTGTTAGGCTACCTTTACACTAGTGCGCGTTCGTTTTAAAACACATAGCTCAGACAGAATCATCATTTCTATTCATTTATTCTAGGTTGTTAAAGTTTTATTTTCTTTCACCATATGTTTTATTGTTATTAAATTATGTGTTGTAGTATGTCTAATTATTTGAATGCATAAAAAACAACTTAGTTTATTCAAATTTATTCTTAAGATAGCCTTATGAAATGTTTTATTTTTCCTCAGAAATTCTGTGTTCTGTATCTGATTTTCAAATGAAGGCATAAAACATTAATTTCATTTTAAATCATTTCCATTTAATCTTTTAACTTTATTTGTTTATTTTGGCAAACAAAGGGGGTTAACTATTAAAATTAAAACATGAAAGAAATGTTGTGTGATCATAACTTAAAAAAATTAAGTTTTAATTTTAATAGTAGACTAATAGTAATATATTTCTGCCGCAGTGTCTTACAAGTTAAACCAAGCTTTTATTTTGACGGGTTGCCGTGAATACCTTTACAGTTCTGTATGTATGATATGATGCTAGTTTTACTCAACTGAAATGGTAAAATGTGCATGAAGTGACTCGGAGCAGTTCTGGAGATATTGTTCATGTGTTTATGTCTTTATTTAGTAAGACGGCAGACGCTGAAATCACCACGAACGTCACGCGCGCTTTAGTCTGTGTGTAGAGAGCAGACTGCTCCGTATGCATTTAAAATGCTCTCGCGGATGTCAAACACTGATCGATCTCCACCGCGTCGCATCTAGTCGAACACACCTAGTGCTGCAGCCATTGGCTCACTGACATTGATTAGATTAACCCCTTAGGTATCGAAATTAGCTACCGAACGACAAGACGTTTTTCGATACTCGATGGTATCAAGGCAGTTTGGTCGGTGCCAAAAAATTATCGAACTCGATACCCAGTCCTAGTCACACGTTGACCTTTTTCAATGCCAAGTTGACAATAGAGGTAGGAGGCTTTTTATTTTTGAGTCTGCCTGTGATAAACCAGTGTATTTAACGTACCTTCTTCAAGCTCTTACTTTTTGGGAAACGTTTTTGGTCTACGCTTCTCAGTTGGATTATTTTGAAGGCACGGTAAGTCTCTGGCTGCTAGTCCATTTTGCTGAAATTTCATTGCAGCAACTCAAAATGATACTCAGTAGATTTTATGGACCCCACGTGCTTGAATGCTGCCTGTCAACATTGGGGCGTGCTCCTAATGAGACGACGGATGGTGTCCTGGGGTATTTCCTCCCAGATCTGGACAAGAGCATCATTGCGCTCCTGGATAGTCTGAGGTGCAACCTGGTGGCGACGGATGGTCCGAAACATAATGTCCCAGAGGTGTTCTATTAGATTTGTGTCAGGCGAGCTTGGGGGGCCACTTAATGGTATCGATTCTTTCATCCTCTCATCGATTCCTTCCGCCTCTCTACCGGACGAGCTCAACACTTTTTATGCTCGTTTCAAGGCTGATAACACCGCCCACACAGAGAACACTCTGGGCTGCTGCAGAAGAGGTGAGTCCACTCTTGCTTTCTGTCGTGGATGTAACCCGATCCTTCAAACGGGTGAACATCCGTAAAGCCGTGGGCCCGGATGGCATACCAGGCCGTGTGTTCAAAGCATGCGCTTTCCAGCTAGCCGGGGTTTTTACAGATATTTTCAATCTGTCCCTCTCTCTGTCTGTGGTTCCCTCATGCTTCAAAAAATCCACCATTGTGCCCATACCTAAGAAAAATAAAATCACATGCTTGAATGACTGGAGGCCCGTTGCTCTGACCCCCATCTTCAGCAAGTGTTTTGAGAAGCTCGTCAGAGAAAACATCTGCTCTGTGCTGCCTGCTTCACTGGACCCACTACAATTTGCATATCGCAGTAACCGTTCCACAGACGATGCTATTGCCTTCACCCTGCACACTGCTCTCTCCCACCTGGAAAATAAGAACACCTATGTGAGGATACTGTTCGTGGATTATAGTTCGGCATTTAACACCATAGTGCCTGCCACACTGGTTGGGAAGCTCCAGACTCTGGGACTGAACAGATCTCTGTGCAGCTGGATCCTGGACTTCCTGACAACCAGAAGTCAGGTGGTCAGAATGGGCAACAACACCTCATCTCCCCTGACCCTCAACACTGGTGCACCGCAGGGCTGTGTCCTCAGCCCACTCCTGTACTCCCTGTACACACACGACTGTACAGCTACACACAGCTCCAATGTCATCATCAAATTTGCTGATGACACAACGGTGATAGGCCTGATCACCAACAACGATGAGACGGCCTACAGAAAGGAGGTGAGTACCCTGACTAAATGGTGTCAGGAGAACCACCTCTCACTCAACATCGACAAGACCAAGGAGCTGGTGGTGGATTACAGGAGACAGAGCAGAGAACACACACCCATCACCATCGACAAGACACCTGTGGAGCGGGTAAACAGCTTTAAGTTCCTCGGCGTTCACATCACTGAGGATCTCACATGGTCTGCTCACACAGATGCAGTGCTGAAGAAGGCACATCAGCGTCTCTTCTTCCTGAGACGGCTGAGGAAGTTTGGAACGAGCCCCAGAATCCTCAGATCCTTCTACACCTGCACTGTGGAGAGCATCCTGACCGGCTGCATCACCATCTGGTTTGGAAACAGCACCGCTTGCTACCGCAAAGCTCTGCAAAGGGTCCTGCGAACTGCCCGCCACATTGTTGGAGGTGAGCTTCCCTCCCTCCAGGACATCTACACCAGGCGGTGTATAAGGAAAGCCCGGAGGATTATCAAAGACTCCAGCCACCCGTCTCATAGACTGCTCTCTCTGCTGCCCTCAGGAAGACGTCTCCGCAGCATCCGATCCCGCACTAGCCGACTGAGGGATAGCTTTTTCCCTCAGGCTATCAGGCTAATGAACAGCAAAAACTAATATACCCTACAGCCCACTCCCACTTTACGATATGCCATGCACTGCACTTTAACACAGTTCAACTGGACTACACGCACAAACTGCACTAATACAACAATCTATCTGCTACCACTGGATACCATGCAACGCACATCCATGACATCGTGTATCCAGCTTATGTATAATCTGCTGCACCTTATTGTGTGTACATATGTGTACATAATGTAGAATGTGTACATATGGTGTATAATGTGTATTGATACCTGTAAGTGTGTCTAATAGTACACTGTGTGTACTGAGTATATGTATGTGTATATTGCACATTGTCATTTGTATAAGTCTCTAAGTATGTACTCTCTATATGTAAATTGTTTATGCAATGTCTGGAGCACGCTTTCAAGAATTTCACTCACCAAGGCACATGTGCTGTGGTCATGTGACATTAAAAGTGATTTGATTTGACCTGTACATACAATTGACAATTTGTATATTTTTATTACTTATTTTTGTTTTCTTTTTATTCTTCTTTTTATTATCTGTGTTTTTGTTCTGTAAATGTCATTCTGTTGCACTGCGGTAGCTTCTGTCACAAAAAAATGTCCTTGTATGTGTAAACATACCTGGCAATAAAGCTCATTCTGATTCTGATTAAGCTGACATTGCTGTCTAAATGCTTTCAAAAACCTGTCAGACTCTGGATGTGTCCTATCAATACCCTCTGGTAAGCCATAAATTCTGAAAACTTGATGAAATAGAGAGTTAGCAGTTTCAATGACCATGGATAGATGTGTCATGGGTATAAGCCAGTATGATTTAGAAAAGCAGTCTATGATCATTAGAACAGTGGTGAAGCTACTGAAATAAGATAGATCAGTGACAAAGTCAATAGATAGGTGTCAATGGTCTCTGTGGGATAGGTAATGGTTGAAGCAAGCCAGTTGGCATTTCCCTGCATGTCTTAGATTAAGCACAAGTTTCACATGATTTATCTTGTGAGTAACATCAAGGTTCAAGGTTTCTTTATTTGTCACATAATAAATTATACAGGGTATAATCAGAAGTTAAATGTAGATCAAATCAGGTCCGCTCAGTGGACAGTGCAAAAGAATAAAAAATTTATAAAAGTAACATAGCATAGTTGTATACATGAGCATATATATAAGTAAAAAAGAGAAATAAAGAGTAAAATGTGCAATAGAATAAAGAAAAGTGCAAAACAAGTAAGATGTGCAAAAACAGTATATGGGACTTAATAAATAGTAATATGAATAAGAGGGATGTGCAAACGGGTTGTACTGGGTATGTACACATAGCAGCAATACAGATGATGAGAATATGAATGTTTTTTTGTTTTTTTTACAGTTAATAAATGAATCTTGTAAATGTTTATGAAACAGAGTTTGTGTTAAGGAGCCTGATGGCTTGAGGGAAGAAGCTCCTCCTCAGTCTCTCAGTTTTTGCCATCATGCTCCTGAAGCGCTTGCCAGATGGCAGTAAGCGGAAAAGATTGTTACCGGGGTGAGTTGAATCACTGAGTTGAATCACATCACTGGTTAGAGATGGCATCAAAACGAATTGCGTACAAGATTAATAGTTCTCTGAATACCTGGGTGTCCTGTACTCAGGGAAGTATGGACCCCTTGAATAATTCTCTGGCGCAGAGTCTGAGGCACATAGAGTTTATATGGTGAGCATTCAGGTGGTGCTGTTGAGAGGCATGAGATGATTTTTAGCACATGTTGTGCTTCATCATGTGAGTATATGTCATTGATGCAGGCTATTACACACTGGTGTTGCTGACTGTTGCGCTCTTTGAATTAATTCCATGATGTCCCAGGTAATAAGTGCGATGATGACCAAGGTGCCAATAATGGCAGGTGGATGGGGAGGGGCAAAGGTGCCCATCCCAATAGCACAGTCCGAGGGATGGCTGAAGTAAAAGTGGTCTGACCACTGTGTAATTTCAGCTTGATTCCAGGAAATGGACAGATCATGAATAGCCAGCGATAGAAGCCCCAGAATAATCCAATGTTTGGGGGAGTTTATCACATATACAGAAATAGAAAACAGTCTTTAATTCGTCCTTGTCAGAAGGTTTATTTACAAACACAGCAAATAAATCCAAATCCAAGAGGCATAGTCTTTGAGGCAAGCAAAAGTCCAGTAACGTAAAAAACAACCATGCAATCAAAACAGAACAATAATCCAAACGATCATGAAACGAGTATCAACACCGCAGACAATAAAACTCTTAGTGATAAAATTGGCAATGCTTCGCAGTGTATACAGGTAATGCACGGCTCATGCCAGGGCCGGACTGGGATGCAATTGCAGGCCGGGAAATCTCACACTCAACCAGACCACACTGACAAAAGAGGACAAAATTTTACCTTTTGGGGTACAACAGCTTGTTACTGGAGCAGTACCCATAAAATAACATATTTGTACCTTTTTTACCCCTAATAGGTTCATATTAGTACCTCATAGTAATCTGTATCCTAAAAGGGATAGTTCACCCAAAAATGTACATTCTGTCATTAATTACTCACCTTCATGTCGTTCCAAACCCGTAAGACCCATAACACAAATTAAGATATTGTTATGAAATCCGAGAGCTCTCTGACCCTCCATCGACAGCAAGGTTACTACCACGATCAAAGTCCAGAAAAAATAGTCCATGTGACATCAGCGGTCCAACCATAATTTTATGAAGCTACGAGAATACGACTTTATTCAACAATTCTTCTCCTGCTCACCCCATCTGCAGCAGTGCGCTGCCATTGTGGAGAAAGTATCACATTGCATGCGGTTGCTTCCGTTTCATGTTAATATTTTAGTTTTCTTTGTGCACAAAACGTATTCTCCCAGTACTCCCGATGGCCAGTCCGTTACATAAACGTCCAAACAAACAGGGAACATGTAAACATGTATGCTTGTTCTGACATACTAAGCTTGTATTTCCACTATAAATGTAACATTTAAAAAGAAAATGTATTCAATTCAGATTTTTCTTTTGTCGTAACTATACAGATGTATCTGTTTCATTGTATTTTCCATACTCCAACGGTCCAAATACGGCAAATGTACAGATATTTCTTTGATTTTGTGTACTTAAGGCATTTTTATATTAACTATTGCTATTTTAGTTATTTTACCTGATCAATACTGTAGATAGACAGAGCAGCTTCATACAGTAACTAATACAAATATAAACGAATAAAAGTCCTACATTTAGAGATAAACCTAAAATGTAGTTTTCCTCAATGTTTCTCTGTTTAATAGACAATTATTAACAGTAATTAGTTGTGATAGTAAAATGTGTAATTTTGTGAAACTTTAATTTACTGTATTATTTGACATAATCTGTCTGTAGACTTGCTGCT
>QVTF01020868.1:115000-137500 GCA_003573665.1 Oxygymnocypris stewartii | reverse complement strand
TTGGTCGGACCAATCGGATGCTATACTACAGGACTGTTTTGATCACGTGGACTGGGACATGTTCCGGGCAGCGTCTGATGACGACATAGAGGCGTATTCAGATACGGTCACGTGTTTCATCAGGAAGTGTATAGACGATGTAGTTCCGACCAAAACAATCCGCATCTACCCCAACCAAAAACCGTGGATTAACAGCGATGTTCGATCAGCCTTGTCAGCGCGGACATCTGCCTTTAAATCCGGAAACACTGACGATCGGAAACAAGCCAGTTACGATCTCAGGAGATCCATCAAAGCAGCCAAACGAACATATAAAAACAAAGTTGAAGAACACTTCAACAACAATAACCCAAGAAGCATGTGGCAGGGCATTAACAACATCACAGGCTTTAAAGGGAGTAAACCAGCTACTGTGAACATCGCCGCCTCTCTACCGGACGAGCTCAACACCTTTTATGCTCGGTTCGAGGCTGATAACACCGCCCACACAGAGAGCGCTGCCGCGGCTGCCGCAGAAGAGGTGAGTCCACTCACGCTTTCTGTCGCGTATGTAACCCGATCCTTCAAACGGGTGAACATCCGTAAAGCTGTGGGCCCTGATGGCATACCAGGCCGTGTGCTCAAAGCATGCGCTTTCCAGCTAGCCGGGGTTTTTACGGATATTTTCAATCTGTCCCTCTCTCTGTCTGTGGTTCCCTCATGCTTCAAAAAATCCATCATTGTGCCCATACCTAAGAAAAACAAAATCACATGCTTGAATGACTGGAGGCCCGTTGCTCTGACCCCCATCTTCAGTAAGTGTTTTGAGAAGCTGGTCAGAGACTACATCTGCTCTGTGCTGCCTGCTTCAATGGACCCACTACAATTTGCATACCGCAGTAACCGTTCCACAGACGATGCTATTGCCTTCACCATGCACACTGCTCTCTCCCACCTGGAAAATAAGAACACCTATGTGAGGATGCTGTTCGTGGATTATAGTTCGGCATTTAACACCATAGTGCCTGCCACACTGGTTGCGAAGCTCCAGACTCTAGGACTGAACAGATCTCTGTGCAGCTGGATCCTGGACTTCCTGACAGGCAGAAGTCAGGTGGTCAGAATGGGCAACAACACATCATCCCCCCTGATCCTCAACACTGGTGCACCGCAGGGCTGCGTCCTCAGCCCACTCCTGTACTCCCTGTACACACACGACTGTACAGCTACACACAGCTCCAATGTCATCGTCAAATTTGCTGATGACACAACGGTGATAGGCCTGATCACCGACAACGATGAGACGGCCTACAGAGAGGAGGTGAGTACCCTGACTAAATGGTGTCAGGAGAACCACCTCTCACTCAACATCGACAAGACCAAGGAGCTGGTGGTGGATTACAGGAGACAGAGCAGAGAACACACACCCATCACCATCGACAAGACACCTGTGGAGCGGGTGACCAGCTTTAAGTTCCTCGGCGTTCACATCACCGAGGATCTCACATGGTCTGCTCACACAGATGCAGTGCTGAAGAAGGCACATCAGCGTCTCTTCTTCCTGAGACGGCTGAGGAAGTTTGGAACGAGCCCCAGAATCCTCAGGTCCTTCTACACCTGCACTGTGGAGAGCATCCTGACCGGCTGTATCACCGCCTGGTTTGGAAACAGCACCGCTGGCAACCGCAGGGCTCTGCAAAGGGTCGTGCGAACTGCCCGCCACATTGTTGGAGGTGAGCTTCCCTCCCTCCAGGATATCTACACCAGGCGGTGTACAAGGAAAGCCCAGAGGATTATCAAAGACTCCAGCCACCCGTCCCACAGACTGCTCTCTCTGCTGCCCTCAGGGCGACGTTTCCGCAGCATCCGATCCCGCACTAGCCGACTGAGGGACAGCTTTTTCCCTCAGGCTATCAGGCTAATGAACAGTCACAAATAACTCACCTACATCACACTCCCACTCACACAACATGCCATGCACTGCACTTTAACACAGTTCAACTGGACTACACGCACACACTGCACTAACACAACCTATCTGCTATCACTGGACACCATACAATGCACATCCACGACACTGCATATGAATAATCTGTTGCACCTTTGCACATCTATCTGCTGCTCAACCAATCTGCTGTTAATTTATAATCTGTTGCACCTCACATTATTACTATGTATAGACCACATTATGTATAGATACTGTACACAATGTAGATGTGCCCATACGGTGTATAATGTGTCGTTGATAATTGAGTATGTCTTTATAGTACACTAAGCGTACTGAGTATATGTATGTGTATTTTGCACATTGTGTACAGTCTGTAAATATGTACTGTCCATATGTAAATTGCTGTTGTTTTTTTGCACTGTCTGTCCATATGTAAATTGCTGTTGGTTTTTTTGCACTGTCTGGAGCACTGTAAATGCTCCAGTGCAGTTTTTTGCACTGTCTGTCCATATGTAAATTGTTTGTTGTTTTTTTTGCACTGTCTGTCCATATGTAAATTGTCTGTTGTTTTTCTGCACTGTCTGGAGCACGCTCATAAGAATTTCACTCACCAAGGTACTTGTGCTGTGGTGATGTGACAATAAAAGTGATTTGATTTGATACTTCATCACACCATTTATGGATTTCATGTCATTTATTTAAGTTATGTAAGTGTATTGTCTAATGGGACAACTATAGCCTGTATTACTGTAATTATGGCTGATTTGAAACATGTATCTTATAGTGTTTGCTGTTGAATTAACTCCATGTTAAAAGTACTCAATTGAAAGAAGATACTGTTGTGTTTTATATATTTGATGATTAAAATGTTCTTTATCATATTGCTATTGTCCCCGTTTTATTAATGATTTAACCAATAAATATATGCAGAATGAAAAGTGGAGATTAATATTATGATGTATCTATATTATGTTATAGTTCATAAAACCTATGAACACTTACATTCCTTTGAAAGTATTTAACAGTTTTGTACAATCGCTAACAAGCGTTTACCAATACTTAAAATACTTTTTCTAAACTCTTAACACAGCAACACACCTACATCACACAATTAGCCAAATAGTTCATTTTTGGCCAAAACCAAATTTTGTAAAAATAAATACAAACTCTGCATTTCAAAATGCTGAATACGTTTTTCTTCATATACTAACTCTATCAAAACACAGCAAACCTGATTCAAAATCAAGTCATTCGGTCACAACATTAGCATTAGTTCCTATCCAACAGGAACATATAGTCAATTATAGTGCATAGACTGTCAAAATGATAACGATTAATGGCATTATAAAAACCACATTACTCATGCATATAATACGCAAAATAAAAATCCATAGTTTTTTGTAATTTAGCCTTCAGTTTACCTTCAACTGAAACCCATTTTACATTTTTAAGTGTTGAATGTGTTTATTCTTGGCAACATACTATCTAAAATTGTCATAAAGAGTCATTACTTTATAGAATATACAATAGAACAAATTGGGTCCCCTCTGTAGAAATTAAATTGTAACCTTGATTAAAATTGCTTTTCAGTGGGTGAGTGTTGGATGTGGACAGTGCCCTCATGATAGCTGATGCCAGGGATCAACACAAATTACAACATACATGGCCTTTGGTTACTATGCAAGCTTGTTTCCATGACAGAATACAAAAGTAAAAACCATATTTGTGACCTTTTTTCTCACAATTCGGACTTCTATATTGGAATTGAAAGTTTACATCTTGCAATTCAGACTTTATCAGAAGTGTGAGATACTGTAAATTCATAATTGCAAGAAAAAAAAAACTGAGTACCCATTACCCTTTATATCCCATGGCAGAAATAATATTTCATATGTTCCACTTGTTTAAGTGGAAAAAACAAACAAACATAAAAACTGCACAATGCACACTCAACCTTTTCTCTTACCTCTTCTTAAAGTTTGTTTATCTCTCTCTCTAATTCTGTGTTGTTCTGCATTCACAAAACCAAAACCAACAACTATGTTGTTGATGTAATCGAAAGAGCCTCAACACCTGACTATTCCTCCAACTGAGACTGGAATCAGTTATTTCTAAATATTTCACTGATCTGTTACTTAGAAATGCTTATCAGTTGTTACATTATACTTTTGAGCTGCTGTTGCTGCAGAAGTAAGCTTTACACTATATTTAACGTTTGGAACATAAGGCTTCATTTCTGACATGCTGTTTAAGCATTTGTAAAAAAAAAAAAAAAAGACCCATGATTTTGGTTTGGGGTAAGCTTGTGTGAAAAGAACATTTAAGCATTTTATATACATGTTGATTGACTGAATATTGTGTGAAAACATCATGACTTGTGTTAATGGTATGGTTACAACAGACGGATGTTGTGTTAATTGTGTTTAGAGTTTTGAATATGTGGCTACAGATCAAACAAAAGGATGTTAGCAACTGAAGAAAACTGTAAAGGAGACCTATTATGCCCTTTTTTATAAGATTTAATAAGAGACTGCGTTTACACTTGGCATTAACATGCGCCCTGTATCCGGATGTTGTCCACATACACATTGAAAAGACAAGTGTAAATGTGCTTCTGATCAGAATGTAATCTGATCAGCGTGTCCTGCTCCAGACGTAGTTGAGGACGCATTGTGATCGGATCTCAGTGTAATGTTAACGCAATCCAGCCATCGTGTCTGCATTTGCAGGTCGACATCACGCAAAACCCCAGACGTCTCTCCCGAACGGTCACAAGAACGATGGAGAACAACAGGCTGTGGAGGGCTAGTGACTCTTAGACCTTTCATTTTGATTTGTAAAGTTTCCCGTGACTGAAAATACTTTTCAAAAGAAAACCCACCATTTCAGGTTGACTTTGCACCAGGACATTCTCTTCAGACTTATTTAAATATTGCGCGGGAAAGACAGATCCGATGAGAGAAGTCAGTTCATGTTGCAAAGTGTAAAAGCACCATGTTCTGATTGACTGATGATCCGATCTGCTTGATCAGGAACCCCCAGAATATGTCTGTGAAGTTTCAGCTCAAAATACCAGACACATCATTTATTATATCTTTTTCAAAATGCATATTTTGAGTGGAAGCTTTAGTTTTCATGCATGTCTTTTTAAATGCAAATGAGCTGCTGCTCCCTGCCCCCTTTTCAAGAATATAGTAGTGCTTTTACACCATATTCTGCCAAAAAAACATCTGTTTGGTTTTGATTATCATGTATATTGTGCTGAAATTATGCATTTTAAAGCCATATTAGTTTAAAATTCTTATATGTGGTTTTCTGAGCGCACACATCCGAAGCAAGCACACAGAAAGCAGCTGTCACATGGCATGTGAGTATTTAGCTAGGTTTTCTTTAATATCTTACTGCTTAATCTGTCAAATACACACAGGTTTATGTTAAAAACACACAGGATTTACAAAAACAGTCAATTGTGTTTGTGAAGGTAAACAGTTGGGAAAGAAATGGCATGTTTATATTAGATCTGCGTGGCCACAGCGTAATATACAGTAAATAAAGCAATAAATCCACTGCTCACTTGTCTCCTCTTGAGGTTGGGACTCTAAATAGTGTACTGTGCTCCTCAGTGCAGCCAAAGACAGAACAGATAGCATGCTCAAACTTTTGCTAGTGATGAGTGCTTTCAAAGCACTGCTTTGTGAAGCTTCAAAACTTGTATGAATAATTTATTTCGAAACAGTGGTTCAGGGCGCGTGGTCAAACTGCTAAAGGCTTCATTACATCATTACTGTTTCAAGATTTCAGTGGTTTGCCATGGGGGTGGGGGGGGGGGTCTCTGTAAACCCATGAATCATGCGAGTTCATTGAGTTCACCGCCAGCGGCAAACCACTGAAGCAGCGTCTATGGTTGTTACCTGATCTCAGATCAGTTTCATCAATTTGTAGACATTTTTAACGATCCATTTGTGTAATTAAAAGGATGAGAAGTACTTAACAGTCCCTTACTGGCCTCTAAATAAAAGCTGTCCATGAAACAAACAAAGCAAGCCGTGCAAATTAATCTAAAATATTTTAAAATACACATACTATACAGAAACTTCATATTTAATGATATTTTATTATTATTGCATTCATTGCATTACTTTCAATAAAACATTTGTAATGGGTTTTTAAAAGCGTATTTTATGCATGTTTTAGCTTGAGTTTTTGTTGTATGTACACACTTTTGACCAGAAGGCATAACTAGTAGTGTTTCGAGCGCTGCTATGCAAATTGTTGTACTTTGCTCTTTTGCCCCAGAGTCTATCCACAATATGTTTTCCACATCAGAGTCTTGTCACAACATGGCTGCCATTCCAGAGTCTCATCCAAGGATGAGCCGCTAGCTCACAGTCTCTTTTCAATTCAAGATGGCTGCCAGCCCAGAGTTGCTTCCCAAGATGGCCGTCAGCTCAGAGTCTCTCCACAAGATGGCTGCCAGCCCAGAAACTTTTTACAAGATGGCTGCCAATGCAGAAACTTTTCATAAAATGGTTAACAGCCCAGCGACTGTTCACAAAATGGCTGCCAACCAGAGACTTTCCGCAAAATGGCTACCAGCCCAAATACTTTCCACAAGAAGGCCGCTGTCTCAGAGTCTTGGCTGCCGTTCCAGAGTTTCACCCCATCATAGCCGCCGTTCCAGAGCCTCATCCAGTCATGTCGATCACACCTAGAACCACAAAGTCAGTCCCAAGGCGTTCAAGACTGGCTTCCAGCGTGGAGGACCCGCTGCTGCTGTCAGTGCGAGCTCCAGGTATCCCGTTGACCCCAGCACCTTCAAGCCCATCGGCTGCCACGCCCTCAAGTAATGTAGTCCCAACACTCTCAAGTAAGCAATCCTAACGCCCCCAACACTTTCTAGTTCTGTGTTCCCTGAACTGGTACCCCTGTCCTCAGGTCTCCTTGTTATGGCAGTCGCCATTATGTGTGCTTGGGCTACACACTGCACTTCTACTCCTCCCGAGTTTGCTCCAGTCCACGAATCCGATCTTCGGTCCTGTTTGATCTGCTGAGGTGGTAATCTGCTTTGCCATGGAGATAATTTGCTCTGTCCTGGTGCTCCTCAGCTCCTCTGAGGGCTTTGGCACTTCTTAACTCTTTACATGTTTTTCAACGACCACAGAGATCACCCATGAACTTTCAGCCTGCTCTATTATGGCCATGGAGGCTGTCTGTGAACAGCCTCCATGACTTTCCTGTCAGGGCTATGGAGGTCGTGGGTGAACTTTCTGCCCATCCTGTTACGGCTGCTGTTAACCTGTGCTTTCTGTTCCAGTTATGTCTGATCCTCTGTGGTGGTCTCCTGCCTCTTTTGCTCTGCTGTGGGGGTCTTTGGACCCCACTGCTTCTTCCTGGTGCTCTTTAGCTTTGCCTGCTCCACCCTGGTGCTTCTCAGCTCCACCTGGTGGTCTTCAGCTCCGCCCTGACTCCCTGCTCTGCCGACTCCTCTGTCTCCAGGCCCTCCATCCCTCTTCCTGTTCTGCCTCAGCTCCACCTTCCTCCCGGACTCATGTCTGTTCTCAGTTAAGAGTGTCTGGAAGTCACTCCTTAAAAAGTGGGGCGGGACTATAACAATGTTACAATCTCTAGCTGGATTGCCCATGAGCTCCTCTAGAAGGAACTCCATCCCATACCGTTGCATTCATTCTGGACTCCATTTCCCATATATCCCCCTGCCTAGGAACCAGTTACGGACTTCACCCATTTCCCATCAGGATGACAATTTAAGTAAGACACCTATTCACCCTAATTGCTGTGTATTGAATGAATGTTTGTTCGTTTGTTGCATCTATTCCTAGCCATCCTAGTCTCCACGTTTTTTTTAGTTTCCTAGTTTAGCCCTGCCTGTGTTTTTGACCTTGGACTGTTTACCTTTTTATTATTATTTACTGCCTGCCCTGCCTATTTCCTGTGCTTGGATTACTCTATTGTCTTTGCCTTGGATGATATTGGGTTGTGGCTAGAAGGGATACAGCTCAAATCGGAAACGAACAATGTTCTACCAATTACATTAAGTTTTTTTCATCATTACAATAATGAAAAAAAATATATATCGTTGTACAGTGTGACACAAATTATGCTGTATTGATGTGCGCATGCCCAGTAGTGCCATACGTATCCCTTCTAGCCTTAACCATGATTTTGTTTGCTGGTGTTCTACCCTGTCTGTCTGTTGATGTTTTTGACTACACTCTTTAAAATAAAGCCTGCATGTGGATCCCCCAACCCCGTTGCCATGTCCCCACGTTACACGGAGTTGTTGTCATAGCAACAGGTCCATTAGCTCAAACCTGCTCGGGAGCAGCTCATTTCATATACAGTGTACACAGGATTAAATTTGATAATTTTAAGTGAAGGTGATACTTTAAAGTCTGTCTTAGCCACTGCTACTTTCTTACAAGCATACCTTATTTAAACAGGAAAATAAGTTTAAAAGACAGTAATTTTAAAATGATTTTGAAAATAATACAAATGTGGCATAGTCTATAATAATAGCCAATAGCCAATTTATGCATTGAGAGATTTAATCATAGCCAATTTATGCATTGAGAGATTTAATCATGAAGGAATATTTATTTCATAATTGTATTGCAATCATACACACATTACGTAGTTACGTAATTTACACATTACATCTGAGCTGTGTATGAATTTAAACAGTGAGCTTTAATGGGGATGCAGATTCACTTCTCAAATCTCAAAATGCCTCATGATGCACAATTAATTTAAAACAGTCAGTTATGATTTAAGATGGATCTTATGGATTAAGATTAATGTTACCATTTTTGTATTATTTCCAATTATTTTTCACCATTTCTAGAATTTGCACAGGCCTTATATTGTTCAGTATCAATGGTACTAGCAATTAGAAATTAATTTAGTTTTGAAACAGATTTGTCTTATTAAAGTTTCTTAATCCATAAGATCCATCTTAAATCATGTAATTTTGTCGGCCTGGCTGTTTCCTTGATCTTCGTTATATGATGTCATTATGTTGCTGTCTCGCCGCCAGCCAATTGCTGCATTGATAAAGGTTTTGAGAACTGATATATATATGCCCTTTCCAATGAACAAATCAACACGGAGTAATCTCAGACAACTTTATTTTAGATATTTTCATCAAATCATTGTTTGAAGAATCAAATTAGCCAGAGATCAGTTATCAGGATTAAGATCCGGCATCTGTCAAATGATGTCAGATGTATTAAATGAGATACAAAGAACGGACCCCAGGAGCAGATCAGGAACATAGAACACGGGCATCTACATGGAACAATAGGGAACAAAATACACATCAAAATGAAAGTCCAACTCGAGACCAAGACAGGGGAGCACAAATCGGGATCATAACAACAAGAATTACAGCTCTCTTGATGTTCAGAATTCACTGCAGAATGTTACATAGTCCATGTTTACTTGAAAGTATAACATCATTCCAAAGTTTTCCCCTTTTGTATAAATAAAAATTGAATTGAAAGACTACAGTTTTTCCTCGATTGCTAACACATAATTCATGAAATAATTAACCATTTTCTTACAACTATAAACCCAATTTCAAAACTACATACCAACTGTATAAACCTCACACTTCCAGATCAAAATAAAAAAAAATATTCAAAAATGTATGCTCTTTTGTCAGAATCGAACTTTGGCCTTAGATGACACACAAACCTGAAAAATACATAGACTTCGCTGCCAAGAAAACACTAAATCAATTCGCTGTTACAAAAACGTATTTTTGGGAATCAGGAGTCATTTTGCAAGTCAGTGTCTATTACAGTATTCAACATAAATAAAGGGGTGCAGATACAGTTAATTTTAGCAACAAAGCGGTAAGATAAGTTTACTTTCATTACTCTACTGTAAAGAGATCTTGCAGCAGATGAAAAGCACTAGAAAAAAATTATAATACAGTTTTTCTGAATTGCTAAAACACATTTCTCGAAACCATCCCTCATATTGTTAAAACCTTAAACACAAATCCAAATCTTCAAACTACATTCACAAAACCCCCGACTCTTCTGAAAAATCAAACAATCACTTCAAAACCATTTCAGCTGTAGACAAAATAAAACAAAGCTTCCAAATCATACACACATTAGTCAATATTATAAGCACTACAGATCAGTCATTAGACACTACATAAAAAAACTAAATAACAACAACTCGAGAACAGTGTCCAGTGCATGTAGTTACAAAAAATATGTATATAGTATACACATACACATACTATTTACCAAAAAACATGTTACTCTAAAAAAAAAAAACAATACACACACATTTATGTATGTATTTATGTACACTGCTCAAAAAATTCAAATAAAATAAAGGAACAGTTTGAAAACACATCAGATCTCAATGGGGAAAATGTCATGCTGGATATGCTGATATGGACTGGGTAAAGCGGGATTTATACTTTCGCCTAGCTCCGCTGACTCTGCATGCACCTCTCTGGCAATGTTTCGGCACCTGTGAATCCATGTCTTGAACTACATCAACAACTGGACGATTTTAGTGCAATCCAAGATCTTGGTGTTTCAGCGTTCAGTTGCGTTTTCAATCCCTACAAAGGTTGTGTTTGAGAATAAATTCTCAGAAGAGTATTGTTGTTGCCGAGGCGCAACACATTCTTCTTTGGGTGCAAAAGACATTTCAGTGCACATACCATCTTCTTGTTGAGTCCTGGGGAAAAGTGGTTGGAGTCTGATTTGGCAGTAGTTTGGCAGAGCAGATGTGTATCTGTTTGCTTCAAGCGAGACAGCTCAGTATCATCTTTAGATTCTCTGTAACCTCCAGCACATCTAGGGATAGGTGCTCTGGCACATGCATGGCCAAGGGCACTCTTAAATGCCAGATAAGCCTGCTTCCAGCGAGAGGAGACAGAGTTTGACTTCTGCAGGGGACAATGTTTGGCCATCGTGTGCATGGTTCATGTATCTATTGTCTTCCCTGGATGAGCCTCCTGAGGAGATTAGATAAGAAATTAAACTTGTGTGGTAAGGGTCTCTGGTGGGTTTATTGTCATAGGTTGTGAAGATAATTAACCGTTCGCAAAGAGCTTGATTGACAGGCGATCTGACCAATCAGAAGGCGGATATTATGTGCCGCCACTGCTATCCGCCATCTTGCCCGACATGCTATGGCAGGTCTCCATAGAAATCCATGTTAAAACAGGGTAAAAAAGATTGACTGAATTGAAACTCTTTCAATATAACTCAATATAAAATGTGTGGAGGGTTAAGCTGTGCTGTTGCTGGTAACGGTAATAAGCTAAGCTATTCCTTTAAATATTTATTTTTTGTGCCAAAAACCTGCCATGTCCGGCACTGTATGCATGGCTTGCAGCGTTTAAGATACTGAGTGTTAAATAATAAAATAATATGTTAAAACGTGTGCTGTGTGTGTGGACAAAATCCCGTGAGCTTGGCCCTGATCGGGAGCTGTTTATGCACATGTGCACTCACCTGTTTTCAATGCAGGTTAACCGCGTCACTTCATGTCATCTTCCCTCTCATTAAACTATGACAGGTCCTTTACTGCAAAAAGACGGTCACTGCAACACTCTAAAGTGATGAAACTATGGTGCCATGTACTTTTTATAACATTTTCATAGGTTTCACATGATACTGTCGGCTTAATTGCACATGTCCATTAGTATCCCTTCCAGCCTTAACCACAAATCAGACAGAATCGCAGACTAACTTCGGTGTGCCGCGGGTGAAATAAAATACTTTCTGATGTTCATTTCGTGCTTTAAGTAAATAAGAAAAGACGTTCGGTTCACGTGTTTGAACAGTTCAATGCAGTGATCTCTCATGACACATTGAAGTGGTATTTATTGTTTTAATTCCTTTAAAAATGACTCAATTTAAGACCTTGTTTCATATCAGAAGTAACCTGCTCTGTCATGTCTGTTGGTGTGTTGTCAGTTTTCTCTTTGCTCTGCAATGTATTTTCACTGGGTGAGAACATGAAGTGCAGTGTGAGAGCGGCATTGTATGACAGGCATAGCAACAGTAACTAAGGGTGGGCGGGCGATTCTGAATCTGAGAGCTCCTTCTACAATAAGACTGGATGCTTTTGTGGTGGCTGTTTCCATTGGGATGCAGGACATGCATCCAGTTCACTGGCCTAATGGTTCAGTGCTGACATTTGTTCAGGAGTATTCTACAAGTCTCCCGTTTTATGTGTGAGACGAGAAGGCTGAGTGAGAGCTTCTTGTCCCAATTTTTGAAAATTGGGGCATTTTTCTTTCTTGTCCCAAAGAGTAACGAGCAGTTTGAAAAAAATAGATTGCATCATTTCAAGATTTAACGCAAAACCAGAATAGTCTAACTTCAGATTTGTAAATTATGCAACATAAAACCACCTGCACAAAACAAAAACAGCAGACAGACTGAATGAAAATGCTAATTCAATCTCTCTCAGTAGGTGTGGAATAGCAGTAAAAGAATGTTTCTTTGACTACCACACTAAACAAAGCAGTGCTACTTTATATTACTTTATACAGAGAAGGAAAGGTTCTAATTGTGTGTCTGGAGAAAATTACGGTCGGTTACAATTTAGGGCTGGTGCATGAAAAAAAAAATATATATCTATCAGGGCTCGACATTAAGTAATCAGTCATTCACTTCTCCGAGTATAAAAGTTACTTGTCAGGGGCAAAATAAACCTTTTTTTTGTGTAAATGTAATCCATTCTGAAGCAATAATCTCGAGGAGGTCTTACTGTAATCTGCATATTTCTGATATTTGCCTTAAATTGATTTCTAGGACACTTTTGAACTTTATCAAGGGCAATATTTTCCTAACCTTACTAAATGTACGTGTCATCATTTACGTCACATTCTTACATTTTATCAATGCATTCAGTTATTAGAATAATTAGACTTTGTATGGCTGTAATCATTCAAATTAAATCAATATCAACAAACTCCATCTTTCCACTGCAGAGGAAACACTGAAAGAGCAATTTAGATGTATTTACTCAGACTGTTTAATTAAGATAAGTACGGTGGCTGAGAAGTGCAAAACAAAGCATTGTGAAAACAAAATAACAAATTACAAACGCAAATGTAAAAAACAAAAGTCAGAAAACACATCAACAAATTCAAGAATACTGTAGGTCTGTTTCTCAAACGTTCAATGTCATTATCGTCTTATCTAAATTATAATGGCTGAATACTGCCTGATAAAGTAATGTCTATGAGAGCCGCACAGCTTTGTGTACAGCTGTTACGAGGGAAACCGTCCCAAAAGTGCCTCCTACTGGCAGAGAATCAATTTGCATTTTCAATAAGGCCGTTTTCGGCTTTTGAACTGTCTTAATGCTGTGGGATACAACTCAATTTGTTTAATTGTCCTAATAAAAAGACCATTCAACCCTTAATATTTTGTGTTTATATTTTCCCCTTCAAATTCTCTCCACCCCACATAAAAAAAATCTTAAATTAACACCTTTTTTCAGTCAGCAGTGTTCCCCATTATATTGGCAATGGTCCAGAAGATGATCATTGACACCCTCCACAAAGAGGGTAAGTCACAGAGGGTCATTACTGAAATGGGGGGGGGCTGTTCAAGGAGTGCTGTATCAAAGCATATTAAATGCAAAGTTGACTGGAAGGAAGAAATTTGGTAGGAAAATGTGCACAAGCAACAGGGATGACAGCAAACTTGAGAATACTGTCAATATATATATATATATATATATATATATATTAGATATTAGTGCTGCCAAACGATTAATCGCATGCAAAATAAAGTTTTTTTTGCATAATATATATGTGTGTTCTGTGTATATGTATTACTTTGTTCAACTTTTCAACCTCTCTCTGTCTGTGGTTCCCTCATGCTTCAAAAAATCAACCATTGTGCCCATACCTAAGAAAAATAAAATCACATGCTTGAATGACTGGAGGCCCGTTGCTCTGACCCCCATCTTCAGCAAGTGTTTTGAGAAGCTCGTCAGAGAACACATCTGCTCTGTGCTGCCTGCTTCACTGGACCCACTACAATTTGCATATCGCAGTAACCGTTCCACAGACGATGCTATTGCCTTCACCCTGCACACTGCTCTCTCTCACCTGGAAAATAAGAACACCTATGTGAGGATGCTGTTCGTGGATTATAGTTCAGCATTTAACACCATAGTGCCTGCCACACTGGTTGCGAAGCTCCAGACTCTGGGACTGAACAGATCTATGTGCAGCTGGATCCTGGACTTCCTGACAGGCAGAAGTCAGGTGGTCAGAATGGGCAACAACACCTCATCTCCCCTGACCCTTAACACTGGTGCACCGCTGGGCTGCGTCCTCAGCCCACTCCTGTACTCCCTGTACACACACGACTGTACAGCAACACACAGCTCAACGTCATCGTCAAATTTGCCGACGACACAACGGTGATAGGCCTGATCACCGACAACGATGAGACGGCCTACAGAGAGGAGGTGAGTACCCTGACTAAATGGTGCCAGGAGAACCACCTCTCACTCAACATCGACAAGACCAAGGAGCTGGTGGTGGATTACAAGAGACAGAGCAGAGTACACACACCCATCCACCCATCCCACAGACTGCTCTCTCTGCTGCCCTCAGGGAGACGTCTCCGCAGCATCCGATCCCGCACTAGCCGACTGAGGGACAGCTTTTTCCCTCAGGCTATCAGGCTAATGAACAGTCAGAAATAACTCACCCTACATCACACTCCCACTCACACAACATGCCATGCACTGCACTTTAACACAGTTCTACCGGACTACACGCACACACTGCACTAACACATCTGCTATCACTGGACACCATACAAAGCACATCCACGACATTGCATATGCATAATCTATTGCACCTTTGCACAACTATCTGTTGCACAACCAATCTGCTGTAAATTTATAATCTGTTGCAACTTCACATATTACTATGTATAGATGTGTACATAATGCAGACGTGTACATACAGTGTATAATGTGTATTGGTAACTAAGTAGGTCTTTATAATACACTGTGTATACTGAGTATATGTATGTGTATTTTGCACATTGTCTTCTGTACAGTCTGTAAATATGTACTGTCCATATGTAAAATTATTATTTTTTTTGTCTGGAGCACGCTCGTAAGAATTTCACTCACCAAGGCACTTGTACTGTGGTGATGTGACAATAAAAGTGATTTGATTTGATTTGATTATATATATATATATATATATATATATATATATATATATACAGGTGCTGGTCATATAATTAGAATATCATCAAAAAGTTGATTTATTTCACTAATTCCATTCAAAAAGTGAAACTTGTATAATGTATACATTCATTCCACACAGACTGATATATTTCAAGTGTTTATTTCTTTTAATTTTGATGATTATAACTGACAACTAATGAAAACCCCAAATTCAGTATCTCAGAAAATTAGAATATTGTGAAAAGGTTCAATATTGAAGACACCTGGTGCCACACTCTAATCAGCTAATTAACTCAAAACACCTACAAAGGGCTTTAAATGGTCTCCCAGTCTAGTTCTGTAGGCTACAAAATCATGGGGAAGACTGCTGACTTGACAGTTGTCCAAAAGACGACCATTGACACCTTGCACAAGGAGGGCAAGACACAAAAGGTCATTGCAAAAGAGGCTGGCTGTTCACAGAGCTCTGTGTCCAAGCACATTAATAGAGAGGCGAAGGGAAGGAAAAGATGTGGTAGAAAAAAGTGTACAAGCAATAGGGATAACCACACCCTGTAGAGGATTGTGAAACAAAACCCATTCAAAAATGTGGGGGAGATTCACAAAGAGTGGACAAAAAGGACTGGACTGCTGCTGAGTGGTCCAAAGTTATGTTCTCTGATGAAAGTAAATTTTGCATTTCCTTTGGATATCAGGGTCCCAGAGTCTGGAGGAAGAGAGGAGAGGCACAGAATCCACGTTGCTTGAGGTCCAGTGTAAAGTTTCCACAGTCAGTGATGGTTTGGGGTGCCATGTCATCTGCTGGTGTTGGTCCACTGTGTTTTCTGAGGTCCAAGGTCAACACAGTCGTATACCAGGAAGTTTTAGAGCACTTCATGCTTCCTGCTGCTGACCAACTTTATGGAGATGCAGATTTCATTTTCCAACAGGACTTGGCATCTGCACACAGTGCCAAAGCTCCCAGTACCTGGTTTAAGGACCATGGTATCCCTGTTCTTAATTGGCCAGCAACTCGCCTGACCTTAACCCCATAGAAAATCTATGATGCGATATGCCAGACCCAACAATGCAGAAGAGCTGAAGGCCTCTATCAGAGCAACCTGGGCTCTCATAACACCTGAGCAGTGCCACAGACTGATCGACTCCATGCCACGCCGCATTGCTGCAGTAATTCAGGCAAAAGGAGCTCCAACTAAGTATTGAGTGCTGTACATGCTCATACTTTTCATGTTCATACTTTTCAGTTGGCCAAGATTTCTAAAAATCCTTTCTTTGTATTGGTCTTAAGTAATATTCTAATTTTCTGAGATACTGAATTTTGGGTTTTCATTAGTTGTCAGTTATAATCATCAAAATTAAAAGAAATAAACACTTGAAATATATCAGTCTGTGTGGAATAAATGTATACATTATACAAGTTTCACTTTTTGAATGGAATTAGTGAAATAAATAAACGTTTTGATGATATTCTAATTATATGACCAGCACCTGTATATACAGACATACAGTATATATTTTTTAAATATTTACATGTATTTACATGTCTATATTTATATTGATATAATTTATATTATAAATAAATATATTTATTACATTAACATAACCAATTTTTCTGAAATATATACATGCATGAGTGTGCATTTATATATACATAATAAATATACACTGCACATATACATATATTATGTAAACAAAACGTTTATTTTGGAATGCGATTAATCATTTGACAGCACTAATATATATATATATTACGTGTGGCACGATACATGTATTCGTACCGAACCGTCATGGTACAGACCTCTCGTTTCGGTGCATGAGGCCTTATGACGAATACAGGCAATTCACCCCCGATCCAGAAGGGGGCGCTCACAGCAATGAAGCGCTGTTTGATAACCGCCAGCAGAAGAACAGCGCATGCCATGAGTTGCACACTTGAAAACAAAGCCCACTAGATAGTGACCATTTCCGTCTCTCACATGGACTGACAAAAGAGTGTACTTTAAAGGCTTGTGCACTCAACTGTGTGCGAAATTAAGCTTTGTGCTCGTGTGTCCTTCCTCTCTCATTCGGCACAAATCCAAATATTCCATAATATTTTCATATATGCAATGTAACGTATCTGAATGCTAAACTATCATTTATTATGCATGTTAAATGATAGGCTTTGTACTTCAGTCACGTTCCAATGGTGACACAGAGGCCGGCGTGCTGATTCACTGTATTTTATTTTGATAAAGTACCAACTGTGCTGTCAAGTTATCAGTGCTGGAACTGTTGTGTTTTGTGTGCGATCACTTCAATGGTTTCCTTACACCAGCAGAATCAACTTTAAACATTATCGTCTTATTTATAATGCATCAATGTTTAAAGGTCTGCTTTTATCTGTGTACACTCACAATGAAAACAAAACATTGTGCTTTTTGTAAATTGTAATTTTCACTTCTGTCTGTTCAAAATAAGTGAAAAGAAACTTAGCATAGTAGATTTATTTTCCTGTTGTACCGACATCGTAACAGAGTGACAGAAGCGTGAGGCGTGCGGATCCATCTGCAGATCTTTATTAAAAGGCCTGGTCATGAAACAAGCATTGGTCGATACACAGCAAACAGACATCGATGAGGCAAGACAAAGAGTATTCCTAGGACAAGCGTGGGTCTTTGATCGGGCGAACAGTAAGTATCCAACAGGGCAAGGCAAAGAGAGATAATCCAGGTACGCAAGCAATAATCCAGGCAGGGGCAAACACAGTCCGAAACAACAAGGCAAGGGGTTAAATCAAGATTCACAGGCTAGAATGAAAGACTATGAAAGCTACGATCAGCTAGGGTATTGATATGTGCTTACAATGCTCTGCGATCTGAATGAGGAAGTCCATGGCTTAAGTTGTGGCATGTGATAGGAATCAGCTCTGTGTGTGTCATCAGTGCAATGGATGATGGGAACTGTAGTCCGGGGGGGGGGGGGGGGGGGGAGTGCAACTGTAGTGTAGTGCAAGAGTCTATGCGGTGAGCGGGTGACCTCTGGTGGTGAGTGAACGGATTCACAAACCAGATTCGTGACAGTATCAAACCGTGACCCCCAAACTGAGGTACGTACTGAACCATGTCACCCCTAATATATATATATATATATATATAGTTTACAAATTGACTATAATACAAATGTATTACAAATTAGATTCTGATTTATGACTGGTGCATGAAAAAAAAATATATTTTTTAAATAATTAATTTATAATATATAATTTACAAATGGTTCAAGGGGTAATTAATGTGTTTATTAGATAGATTAACTTAATGCAACTATATGGAGGGTCTGGCCAAGTCAACAAAATTGAGAATATGATATATTAAAATGAATAAATAAGACACTCCTATCATTAAAAATACTAAGGTGATGGAGACAGTGCAGTGTTGTCATGGTAACACTAGTTCAAATAAAGAGGACATGATACTGTACTTCATTGTTCTTCTCTCCAAGTACAGTATGTTTGGTCACTTTATGAAACACGCCAGAGTTCCTACACATGACTCGGGGGGGGGGGGGCTTTTATAGTTCTTTGTGGGGGGGGTTTGGTAGTTTCAGGTAAATGCTCCAAATACATTATTTGGGTAACACTTTACAGTAATTAACTAATACTTTAATATATTTACTAACATTAATTAATTGAACCTTATTGTAAATACAATTACAATTATTTGTTATTAAAGCATATAGCGTATGTTCACAAAACACTGTTAAATTAAACAGAAAAGCAAGCAGGTGTGCGTGATTTGGCATGGCAGCCAATACAAATAATTAATAACCGTTTTCTTACCTAAATCCTGCGTTTGGAACAGAATCACCTCACTCTCTGCTTCTGAAATTATCTGAGTCATACGTCTCCACTTGTCAAGCATGAAAAACACAAGTTTATTTAAATTATGAATATCATATACAGCATGCAAAGAGCCCTTCCTTTAAATTTATTAAAAACTGTCACTCATTCATCACCACTCACAAAGTTCAGTTTTAACCAATGAATGTGACCACACCATTAATCGTCTTTATAAATAATTTAGGAGCATGATAGATCTCAGAACTCAGAAAGTGGTGAGTGGGCGGATTCAAACACCTCTGATTGGCTATTGCGTTGCAGAAATCAACACACATGTCTGTGATTCGCTACATTGCTCACTTCTGCGGAAATGCTGAGTAAAATCATTTGACGCTTTCCAAAGCAGAAAGGCAGATACACAGGATTGCTTGCCAAATATGCTATTATTATATGCTATTATTATGAAGATAACAAACCAAAAACCAGGAGTTATGGGCAGCTTTTTGTAATGCAATTGTATATGAAGCTATTGTTTCAGCTCCGGGAATTATTTGTTAAAGATTCAATATTGCTTGTTTAAAGTAATATTAATATTTAACTTACAATTTATACTTTATTAAGTGCTCGTCCAGCGATCACTACATCAGTATATCTTATATCTTTATGAAATCTCGCTTCTATTGCCTCATGGCCGCGATAACAATAAAACGGGATTAATAAATCTCTCAAAGTCAAGCCTAGGTAGCATTGTCTTTTATGGCAAAAAGGATACAATACTTGAAAAATCACATTCCAGAGACAATTCTTTATAAAATGAAACAAGGTTTATTTGTAATATTGCTATTCTAACATAAAGGGACTGACTAACACAAACATACACACATGCATACGGGATTTTGGTGAGTAAATGTTGAACGAATAGCACTCTTTCCTATTTCATAACTGGGACCATAAGATCACGAAAGAGATGTCCCCTTTACAGCATTCAGATCAATTACCGGTCAGTCAGAATTAGGGAATCAGTTTGGAATACTTGCTTTCTGTTGGTTTAAGCAGGCTGTTGCTTTGGTTTCCCGCGTGAGTTCAATGTGCTCCTTCGGTTCTTTGTCTCGGGTGTCACGTGGTCGGTTCGTGCTTCTCCGGTGGCTCTCGGTTGGAAACACGTAGTATAGCTGAAACTGCTGCGTGACATCACGGGGAAAGCTCTTCTCTCATCTGCAGTCGTCGAGTTCTTTGTTGAGATGGACCGCGCGTTATTCTACTGGTTCTGCGACGTTACGGCGTTTACACAGTCTTTGATCCGCCTGGATAATTTGTCTCAGCCGGTCTTAAGGCGAGGGTCCAGCGGGCCGTCCGGGTCGTCCTTGCGACGTTGAAGAGCGAGTTTGAGAACAGGAAGAGAGAGCAAGAGAGAGCGCATGCGGCTCATCTTTTAAACTGTCCGATTTTGGACCCGCCCACAGGCGGCTGGTCGAATCAGTGTCCGTATGGGGCGGAGCCCCGCCTGCACACGTCATCTGATATTTCATTCAACGTGAAAGATATAAACTTACAGATTTTATTTATGTTTAGTCACACATGATGCTAAAGTTTACCGGTCATGCACACCACTTATGGCTTATGACGCCAGCGACATTTAGAGACTAAACATCGCATTTGGCACAACCTACACATTACAGTTTATGCAGTTTAAGGCACAATTACAAATCACCCTTGTCCTAAATAATTCACATTCAAGATAATCACATCAAGCCTATGAAAGGCCGAGTACAACATTAATATTCATCTTGTTTCTTGAGTGGTGGTTTTAAGTCATGAAATAAGTGTGTCTTCTAGAAATGTTCCATGGTAATTTCCTTTGTTCTGTGACCGAAAGAAATCGCGTGCTTTTGCGCTGATGAGGAGGGGGAGGGGTTTTAGATCCAGACTTTAGTTGGCTGGTATCTATGACATGGTACCTGAAAGTAACCAAATTCCCCAACGATGTGCTGTTCTTCCATCACATTTCTCTACATTTTCCATCTAAAAGCAATCAGAAGCAACGGCAGGCATTTGTATGAGTTGAGACTATTATACATGCTAAACCTCGGTCCGGAGGGGGGGGGGGGGGGGGTGTGTTGGGGGTACAGGGACATCTATGGACACCCTCTGGCGCCGGGCCTGGTTCCTACATCTAGGCTCTGTTAATTGGAGCACCCTAATTCTGGAATCCACCCTAATTTATTAATATTATTTAACCTAGATGCAAACATAGGCTTCCTTATTGATGTCTATTTGGGAATAAGGGTTGGCTCATAGTTTATCCACAACATGCATTTTAAATCCTTTTTATGCAGATTTATAGATCTGAAAGAAAAACATGTCTTTGATTACACCGAGTCACTACAATAATTGCCTCAGTAACCATATTCAATTCTATAAAAAAATTTAATAAAAATAATATGAGATCTTTAGAAAGGATCAAAAGCGTGTCCAATAACACGGTGAACAGCTAGTAAGATTTGGTCAGTAATGTTATTCACTCCTTACCTTATCAAATAATTATAAATTTTGCACACTGGATATGGCATATTCACACTGTCAAATGCCCGGTTACTAGAAATTATATTCTACACATGACATGTGAATGCACCAAACTGAAGTTACATAAGAACTTGTGATTTCATCCAGTAGCTCTCCACCTAAACGTTTGACCCCTTAACCAATCCAGAAACGTCTACCCGATGTAAAGCAGAAGTAATAACAACCGAACACACAATATCTTTCTTTTCTAGACAGAAGATAGTGAGGATATGAGGAGGAGGATAACGTGCTAAATTCACATCATGTGTGTCGTTTTCACAGCATCTCTCCCTTATGTGCTGCTCACACTAACATTGTGCTCTTGCACAAGCTGAAGCATCTCTCACTCGCCACCCACTTTATTACTGAGCTGTTCAGGCATGAACACACACACACACACACACGCACACACTCCATACACACACTCCACACACACACATACACACACTCCATACACACACACACACACACACACACACGCACGCACGCACACACACACACACACAGTCCATACACACACACACACACACACGCACGCACACACACACACTCCATACACACGCACACACGTACACACTCTCACACACACACACACACACACACACACTCCATACACACACGCCCACACATACACACTCACACACACTCACACATACACAGTCCATACACACACTCCATACGCACACTCCATACACACACACACACACATGCACGCACGCACGCACACACACACACACACACACACAGTCCATACGCACACACACACACACACACACACATATACTCTCTCACACAGCGCACACACACACACACACACACACACACACACACTCTCTCACACACGCGCGCGCACACACACACACACACATATAACACACACACACACACATGCATGCACACACATGCATGCACACACACACACACACACACACACACACACATATACTCTCTCACACAGTGCACACACACA